>CM055650.1:21779126-22316626 GCA_029378325.1 Elaeagnus macrophylla | reverse complement strand
AATGAAGAGCAAGGAAACAAAAATTAACATTTTTCAACATCTACTTGCCGGCAACTGCCACAGGGGCCGCCGGCCGATGGTGACGGACGTGCGGACGTCTGAGCCTTAAACTGAGGGACACCACCCTACACCCCCCATGTCATGCAAATGCATTTAATAGCCTGAGCATGATAGGGGGTGGGGTAGGGGGTAGTGGGTGAAGGCATCACACCCCCTATAGAGTTCTTATGACCATATTGTATGTAGCAGGAGCAAACATCACTTTGTACGAGGAGATATAAGGCCTTTTTTTTGTTCAAAACATGAAATTTCAACGAGATGTTTTGCAAAGATGCTATTGAAAATGCAATCTATCATTGTATATTTTCTGGATATGAGAAGTATTTTTTTTTATTTTTGGAAGTCAAAATATTCAAAAAATCATTGAAAATTGAAATATTAACGAAAATTCGTGATTCTTGTTGGAGTGGATTCCTCTTATTGTAATTGATTTATTGAACACAAAAAATGGGATTTGGCACGGTGAAAATACGAAAATGGCATGCAATTTTTTTTTGTCACCGTGTGCCACAATGGCATGCATTGTAGCCAAGTGTGCAGCAAGTATGGGCACTGAAAACCTCTCATGCCATGACTGCGTGCATTCCATGGCACACCCATGCCCATAATCAAGGCATGCCAAGGCATGACATGGCACACAATTTCACATCACCATAGCATAATTCCATGTTTTTTTTATCAAAACATGGAATTTCAACGAGATTTTTTGCAAAGATGCTATTAAAAATGCAATCCATCATTGTGCAAAATTTTATAATTTTCTAGGTTTGGGAAGTATTTTTTTTAAATTGTTGGAAATAAAAATCTTCTAAAAATCATAAAAAATTGAAATATTCACGAAAATTGGTGATTCTTATTGGAGTGGATTTCTCTCATTGTAATTGATTTATTGAGCACAAAAAAGGGGATTTGGCACGGTGAAAATACGAAGATGACACGCAATTATTATTTTTTGTGTTTACCGTGTGTCACCGAGGCGTGTGTCATGGCACACACATATTTTCTACCACCAACCAAGGAAATTATTTTTTTCATGTGTCATGTCATTGCACATACATATTTCTCACCACCACCACTACCACCAAAGAAAATTACTTTTTCTTCGTATCAATAGCACGTATATATTTTTCCACCGCCGAACAATTTATTTATTTTTTATGTGTCATGGCACACATATTTTCCACCCACTACTAACCAAGGAAATTTTTTTTTTTCAAATTTCATGTAATTTTCTCACTATCAAGCAAGTAATTTATTTTTTTTGCATACGTTTTGGCGCACATATATTTTCTATCACCAACGAAGAAATTTAGTTTTTTAAATTTCATATATATTTTTTACTTATTTTTTTCATGTGTCATGGCACATATTGTTCCCACCGTCGACCAAGAAATTTATTTTTTTATGTGTCATGGTACATATATTTTTCACCATCAACGAATACGAAGAAATTTAGCTTTTCAAATTTCATACCAACCAAGGAATTTGTGTCATGCATGGCACACATTTTTCACCACCGACCAAGGATCATATTTGCACATACACATTTACCACCCACGACCAACCAACCAACCAAGGAATTTATTTTTTTCATGTGTCATGCATGCCACATATTTTTACCACCAACCAAGGATCATATTTGCACACACACATTTACCACCTACAACCAACCAACTAAGTAATTTATTTTTTTCATGTGTCATGCATGGCACACATATTTTTCACCATCGACTAAGGATCATATTTACACACACACACATTTTCCACCACCGATCAAGGATCATATTGCGCACACACGCACATTTTTCACCACCGATCAAGGATTGCACACACACACATTTTTCATCGCCAACCAAGGAATTTACTTTTTCAAATATATGAAATATATTTGAATAGTACACACACGTAAGGCGAAGGCCAAGACTTATTTAATGGTTAAACGATGCTATCACCACATCATATAAATCATTGGTAGAGTAGAGGCCATGCTTTTTTAGTTTAGTGATAGAGTGTGTGGCATGTGGCATGTGGCACACTAAGTCGTCGTTTGTTAACGCACGTTGGCATTTGTGGGCGATGCTTTGCTTCATTGTTGGAAGTTCTAAAGTTGAAGCGAAGAGCCAAGTGAAGGTTATACCTTTCTAAAGCTACTAAGATAAGTCTTGCCCCACTCCTATGCTAGTATGAGGAGCCATCTACATGTAACTTCCATCTAGGCTAGATCTCTATTGGGCACTCCTCTAGTGATAATTCTACAATAAAGTTTGCTAGAACCTATCCTTTGAGGGCGGTGTCTGGCACATAGTAGATGTCAAATTCGCCGAGTTCAATTACCCACTTATGTAGTCTTCCATTGACTTCTGGCTTGGATAGGACCTGCTTTAGTTGAGTATCAATTGGGATGATGATGGTATGTGCTTGAAAATTGGTTTGGAGCTTCTTGGTTACTATTTCCAAAGCTATCGCCATCTTTTTAATTCTTGGATACCTTTGCTTAACCCCCACCCCCCGCAACTATGATTTGCTAATTAGTAAACTACCCTTTGGATCTTGTCTTCTTCCCTTACAAGAGCAGCATTGACTATCGACTCTGATGCAACTAAGTATAATATTGTCTCCCAGCTGCAATGTCGCAAGAAATTGCGAACTACTTTCTAGAAGACATGTTCACATTCTTGATTCCATTCAAACATACTACTTCCCCTGAATGTCTTAAAGAAGACTTTTTTCGATGGCTTTGGAGATGAAGTGATTAAGTGCTGCCAATCTACTAGTTAACCTATGGGCTTAATTTTTGTGGGAGTTAATGTCCATGAATGCTTTTATCTTTTTTGTATTAGCTTCAATGCCTCACTAGCTCACCATGAATTCTAGGAACTTTCCAGATCCTATCCCCCAAAGACACTTGTTAGGGTTTAGTTTCATTCCATATTTTCTCAAGATGTTGAAGGTGAGCTCTAAGTGTTTGACATGGTCTGTTGAGTTCTAGCTCTTGGTGATCATATCATCCACATATAACTTTATGGTATGCCCAATGAGTTAAGTAAACATTTTTTTTTTGACTAAATGCTAGTAATTAGCTCCAACAGTCTTCGATCCAATTGGTATGACTTTGTAACAAAACAAACTCTGGTTCGTTATGATGGTAGTCATTTCATTGTCTGGCTTAAACATCTTGATTTGATTATATCCTGAGTAAGCATCTATGAAAAAGAATGATGAATGTCCAACCGTGGTATCTGCAATTTGATCTATTTTGGGCATGGAAAAATTGTCTTTGGGATAGGCCTTGTTGAGATATGTGAAATCTACACATGTGCCCTGATTGTTAGCTTTTTGTTACCATCACTACATTGGTGAGCCTATCAGGGTAATATAACCTTAGTGATATAACTAGCTTTAAGAAGCTTGTTTGCTTCTTATTTCATACCCTCATATTTGTCTTGGTTATATGATTTCCCTTTTTGTCTGATTGGTTTGAAGCTTGGGTCTACATTTAGGCAATAAACCATTATTAGGTCGATTCCTAGCATGTCCTCATGTGATCGGGCAAACACATCAATACTTTGCAAGAACTCATCCAGGGTTGATTAGACTCCTTGGGGTAAGGAGATATCTATTTTGACAGTCTTGTGAGGCTCACGTTCTCAAAGAATGAGAAGTCTAGTTTTCTCAACTAGCTTCGTGACTGGGGCATATCCAGCCTAGGGTCAAGTTCCTACATAGATGCTTCTAGGAGTTTTCTATCGAAAGCTTATAGCCTAATTTGGGACTGGATTGCTAGTGATTGAGATCCAAGATCAAGACAACTAGGTTCCTTCTAGGCGTGCCCATTCTCAGAATGTATGCTGAGGACAGGTTGGTGGTCCTAGTAGCTAGGCAGGTCATAATCTTGCTAGGGAAGTGAAATGTTATCAAGAATGTGTTAGGGGATCATCTTAGTAATCGAACAGAGTGCATGCTTATCGAACAGATCGTGCATGCTTTTGAAAGGAAAGTGAATGAAGAATGCAAAGAAAGAACTTTCTTAAGTTTTTATATGCTTAATCGTTTGAACACCAAAGTTTTTCTCATAGGCGGCACCAGATGTTGAAGCTGATTATGTTCAATTGTGTTCCTTGGCACTTCGAACTTGTACGTCATTAAAAAATCACGTCAAATACTATGGAGTGTCGTATCCACTCTGATGCTTAAGTCAAATTTTGTGAGAAAAGTTAAGATTAGAGTAAGTTTTAGAGGATTTAAGTAGTAAGTTTATGCGTATTTTTTTTAGATTATGAAGACCTATTTATAAATAGGTTTATATAGATGACGTTTTTGTAAATAACTTATATTAGTTAATATTTAAATTATTGAATAATAATTAAAATATCTAAACAATTAATATAAATTATTTAATTAAAGATTTACTTGACTACATTGATTGTATCATTTAACTTTTTAATTATGAGCGTGGATCAATCAATTGGCGCAATAAATACCTGTTTAATTTACTACCATGTATATGAAAAACAACCATAACATAGTAATATTTTGCGACTTATTTTGCTCCATCAATACATACTAATGATATGTTGAATATCTATGTGGAGCCTAATTGTGTAGATTTTTATCTGTTGATATTGGTTTAGATATTGGTTTAAAAGAGCTTATTTGGTCTTCTGGTTATAAGTTATACGATTGATTGCTAGATATATAATTATATTATTCAAGTAGGAGAATTATAACTATTTTTTATGAATTAATATACATTAAATTAAATAAATTATACAAAACCAATGGATTATATTTAGCATTTCGTAATATAATTTTATGCTATTTCCTCAAGGTATTTGTTCTTTGTTGATATTGAGACGTGTAAATTCAAACCCAGGGTTGTATGTATGTATTGTGTAAAATTATGTAATTGTTATTTAAAATAGAGAAGAATGTCAGTTAAATGCTTTTACTCATTGTCAAAAATGGTTTTTAGTATCCTACATTTGAAAAAATGGGCCGAATAATAACAAATAATATTTTGTTAATTTTTTTTATTATAATTATTTTTACTATCAAATAATTAAAATTCAAGTAAAATTATATTATACTATAATTATTTTGTTAATATTTATGATAAAGTGTTGATCGTCATTATTTTGTTTCAATATTTTATTAACTTTTTAAAAATATATATATATATGTGTTTAAATGTTATTATTAATTCAAATTTTGAACCCAACAACAAACTCAAATATCAATATTAGAGGTTAATTTATTTATATTAATAGGATATTTTAGTTATATAATTTTTGCACCGTAAATGTAAGTCATTTATTTTAAAAAATTAAGACATGTAAGTCACTTTAATTAAAAATTAATAAAATATTATATTTAATGTATGTGAAAGAAATATGTGATTCTTTTAAAGAACATAATGAATATTTTTAATTAATAAACTAACCCTTTAACCTTAAGTTTCTTTCATGCCACACACACACACACACACACAAAGTTTTCACCGATTTTATTTCAAATCAAACAAGTGTGAGACAAATCTCTTTCTTAATTTTAAACAATCCATGAAGTTATTATAAGTGTTGTCTTGCCACAAAATCAGTTTAAAATTTTTGTTGCAATACTGCAAGATGAAAATGGGATATCCATTTTGATAATTTTCTTGTTTGGTAAAAGAAGCAGTGAATAGATGATGAATAAAGCACAAGAAAGAAATAGGGAAAATAACAAAACTAACACCCCCTAAAAATTATAATAACAAAACTAGCACCCCTGTGTTCAATTAAAATTGAACGACGATAATTTAGACTCGTTCAATATTGAACGTTCAATATTATCCGTTCAATTAGAATTGAATGACGACAATTAGACCTATTTAATATTAAACGTTCAATATTTTACGTTCAAATTGAATATTTTACGTTCAATATTAAACGTTCAATTTTAATTGAACACAGGGGTGCTAGTTTTGTTATTATAATTTTTAGGGGGTGCTATTTTTGGTAATTTCCCAAAGAAATAAAGAAAAGAAGATAAAGTTGAAAATTCCAACTTATAATAGAAGTAAAAAATGGAGCTAGAGGTGACAAAAAAGGAAAAAATAGGCTAATAATGGAGGGAAATATTTATAATGATATTTTTGCCTCTAATTAAATGAGGTTTTAAATGAGTATTTGTTTTTAATAATAAAATATTCATGTTACTATTTAAAAAGTGACTTATATATTCTAGTTTTTTAAAATAGGTAACTTATATATACTATAGTTATGTAATTAAAGTATCTTAATAATATAAATGAAGTGGCTTAAAAAACTAGTAGCAAATATAATAAACTCAAAAACGAATTACTAATTTAAAACTTTAAACGCCGTAGGGAAGTTGTCTTTTATTGATTTTCTTTTAATTTATTTGAAAATCTTATCATTAATTTACAAATAATGTTTTTTTTTAAATTATCAAGATATATTATATATTTAAAAAATTATTTGTTACTCTTAAAATAAGTAATAATGTAATATTTTATACGAATGAAATTTAATATAAGTACAAATTTTTTTTTTAAATACCCTATTTTATATAAAGTTTTTTTTTTTTTTTTTTGTTAATTATTGGACTCACAGACAAAAAAAAAAAAAAACACAAATCTCAAACGCTGCTTAATCACAGGGTAGAGAAACATAATAAACTCAGAAATAGAAGTAAATTACTAGTTTAAAATGCTCTAGCGCAGTTTTCTTTCATTGATCTTTTTCAATTATTTTTATTTATTTTTATTTTTTTCATTTTTATATATTCCTGGTGGATCAGAGCAATAGTAATACTGTTTAAAATGCACATTCAGGTGGGAATCCACGAGGGAATCGTTTTGTATCAGAGCAATAGTCATAAACCATGTAATTTTTCTGAACCCACTTGAGTCTGTCTTGACTAGAGGTGTCTAAATCTTCTGTGAGCCAAGCCTTTTTGGGATATGTTAAGCTACAAGAAGACCAACCATATAAACAAATACAAGCATTCACATTGAAATTTCTAAAAGACGTTGTAAATGGTGCTTTTGTCCAATCTGTTTTAACAAGTCCTCCTCTCGTAGCCCAATCATCAGCATTCCAAAGACTTGAGTATAATCTCATTGCTTGGTCCTTTGGAAATGGAATTCCAACTGTATTCATGTTCTTGAACTCTCTAATGGGTGTCCCATTTACAGAGAAACTGAAACACAATGTTCAAAAATGTGAACTCATGATCAATTTTGTTTAGAGAAACAGAGTCACTCAGTTTGAATAAATTGTTAAATTAAAGCTTACATTATGCAATTGGGATTCCAGAGAATGGAATAGGTGTGAAAATCAGAAGTGGGATCAAACCAGAGGTAGAATTGTTGTTCTCTGCTGCCATTTCCTTTTATGTATATATTGGTGTGGAGAATATAAGGATCACTACTCAGATTCCCCAAGAATTCCAATTCTATTTCATCTCTTGTTGACCCTTGTGAGGATAACTGTATCATCAAATTAGAGATACAAACCCTTAGTTCCAACCTATGTTAAACTAATGTAGGACACAAGGGTTGTAAATTTTCGAATACTTACCTAAGTAGTCAAACACACTAATTTTTAATTTATTTTTTATCAAATTAAAGTGTCTACATACCTACATACATCTATAAACAAGAAGTCAAATATAATTACGGTGACGATTACTAGCTTTTCAAAATAGAAAGCTAAGTTTAATAATTTTTTTAAAAAAAATATTCTTTAAAATTCATAATAATTAAAATAAAATTATTTTTTTTTGAGTTAGAATGAGTATAAAATAGTGTAAGATTAATGTTTTAAGGGTTTTATATTTTTTATTTTTTTTAATTCTTTTTTGTGACAAATTAGTACAATAATTTTGAAAAAGTGACACAATAAATAGTCAATTTTTATTTTTAAAATTTTTTATCTGTTTTTTAAAAAAATTATTTTAAAAAACTTGCTAAAATTGTAAAATTAAAATTTTAAAAATTGATCTAGAAATTATTCATATTAATTTTTTTTTGTCAAATACGAAAAATTAATGTTTTCAACTAAATAAAAATTTGTTATTTATTTATGTGGTATTTTTTTTAAAATTATTGGATTAAAATGTAGTACAAAAAATACTAAATTTAAGTGTTTGAACTGTAATAATTAATGTTGACCCATATTTATTAATAACACTAAAGAAACATGAAATTAAAATGTTGTTTGTACTTTGTACGATCAAGTATGAGCTTTACATACAGTGACAACTCCAGCAGAGTTTCCAGGAACAAGTTTGATTTGCATGTCGATTTTACCAAAGAGATATTCATTCTTGGATTGGACTCCAAATCCAGAGGTTTTGTCTAAAGATAGAGTTAGAAGCTCTCCATTGTTGAGAACTTGAGCACGCCCATTTCCCCATGTAATGTCAAAGTCTTGGTAAAAGTTACCTGCTTTGAGACAAAGCTAATCAACAAGAAAAATGCTAGCAGCAGTTTTTGTGCTAATGAAGATAATGTAGAAGCCATTAGGTGGTCTTTTGTGTACTTTAATTTTTGAAGAAATTAATAATGGGTTTTATTTTATTTTATTTTTGTGGGAATTAGAACTATATGAATAAAGAAGAGAAGAGAAAGTTTGCCATAGCAAAGTATAAGTTTGTATTGGAAAGAGGGAGATCAGATTGTAAAATTTGTGAAGATGGGTCTGGCAATTTAAGACTAGAGGAGCTAGAGAATTACGATAGTAAAGGAAGATGAGGAAGATCACATTTAATTGCCAAGTTGTGAGAGATGGGAAGAGTTGAGGGACAAGTGGTTTTTTGATGTTGCTGATTAGGATTGTGAAATGTGCATGTCACACAAGTGACAGCCTAACGTTTTATTCTATAGCGTAAATTTGTGCTTGTTGACCACAGCCTATGATGTTCTGTTGTCGTATTTCAACTTTTCTTGACGTCGTATAGTTTATTACAACCATTTCTAGTAAGAGTCATCTGTAGTACATACTAGCTTAGATATCTAATACCAGCATCACCAAGGTCCAAAGTGTGAAAGTTGTAACAAGCTCACAATGAAGTTTCCGTGAATTGGTTAATTATCCAATTAAATAATGAGAAAACCAGAAAATTAAACGGAAACTCAATCTAGCAATGACAAAATCTTACAATTTATGCACCAAATAGTTGAGAAAACTAACGAGCAAGAAAATCAAATGAGACACGAGATTTCACATAGCTTGGTTTCAAAAACTTTCGAAGCTTACATCTACACCTAAGAGGCTAAGAGTGTCTATGATCCGGTCCGGTCTAATTTTTAGTCAAAAAAATAATCAAATCGAACTGAATATATTGCTTTAATCAAATCAAACCGTTTGGCTAATAAAACTATTAAAACCAAACGGTTCAATTATGTTTGGTTCGGTTTGGTTAATGGTTTTAATTTTTTTTTTCTCCAAACTTGTTAAAACTTGAAAATAACATTAAAAAAAAAATCTTTGAATCTAAACAAATTAATTAATATATACTACAAATATAAATAATATTACATCCTACATAAATCATATAACCTCTAAAAAATAATCATAGAATTAATTACAATCTAGAGCTAAATATTTTCGTAAATTCTACAACAAAATAAAATAAAATATTACCCTAAATTCATTTGATGGAAAAGTTTATAGTGAAAAAATATATATTGACCACTATTTTCATGCCTTATTCATTCATTACATATTCACGAAACTTGTTTTAATTGCTTAAGTAATAACCTAGAGGAAGAAAGTGAAAAGGACGAAAGAGATTGTTGAATCAAGAATTGCTCGTTATCACTTACTACCATTAATTTTCTACATAAGTTTCATTTTTTGTCTCAATACATTTTATTATTATGTAAAAATTTCACGTGATTTTTGTCTTTTATGCTCCATTCTTTGTACATGTCAACCTAAAACGATTAATATCCAAAAAGAAATGGTTTTGTTGAGTTATTATTGATGGTGGTTTATGAAGGTATTTTATGTTCTAGATCTACGTTCGAAAATCAAGCATACTCTTTTTTTAGAGGAATGTAATAATTAAAAAAAGAAAAAAAAAATTTCTTAAAATAATAAATATTTTCATAAAAATAAAATTATCATTCTATATACTAGTTTTTTTTTTAATTAGACAATTGATATACATTTTGTTAAATGAAGAATTATTAGTGTACTAATTTAATAATATAGGTCCACATGCATACATTTTATTAGATATGAAGATTACTAAAATACCAAACTCTTACGTATAACTTTGATTTTATAACCAATTTTATTTTCAGTTTTAGTTTTTGAACATAAAATTTTTAAATGTATATTGTTTGATAATTAATTATTTTTCAAATTTAAAATTAATTAAGAATTTAGTTATATTTTTACACACTTTTATTGTTTTTAAATTTTTTTGAAAAAAGTTTTGAAAACCATATTACAAGTTTAATTTTTTTCATTAGCTAACTATACTTTTTATTTATTGTTAATTAATGAATGAAATAAGAAAAGAAAAAAAATTATCAAACAATTTTTTTTTCCTTATCAAAATGAATTATTAAACAAAAAAAACTAGTTATGTATCCTTTGGAATTTTCATATAAAATTCAAATGAAGTGAGTTTCATGTGTACATTTCACAAAGAAAACTATGTGATTTTTTAGAAAAATAAATTTTGGATAATTTTTGTCAAACTGCAAGGCACTAAATGTTTTTTTTTTTTTTTTAATGAGTATTTTAATAACATAATGATAATAAGTATATATAATATCATAATTATTAAAAATAAATATTTTTATTTTTATAATTATTCAAAAATTAGTATATCTATTTTCATAATTAGATCAATTTTTCGTAATAATGGGGCTAATAAAAGGCTATAGGTAGGGATGGGCATTTTCTCCGTGGGTTCGGGTATCCACGGATAATCGACCCGATCGGATCGGTTAATAACCGTTTAATTCGGTGACGGGGACGGGTTCGGGTAATATCCGGATATTAATTTCGGGGACGGAGCGGGGACGGTTATACATAAAACCGTACCCAAAATATTTTTATAATTTAATTTAAATATATAAAATTTATTTATAAAATATATATGCTTACCAGGAGACTCGAAGCTGGGTTCTAAGGGCCACTATCTAAGCTCATAACCATCAGACCACTTTTACTTTCGCATATAATACAACATATAAATATATTTATTTATTAAAATTACATATTACTTACAACATTGATATAAATAGAAAACAAGTTAATGCTAACCCTAACGCTAATTCATTATCCTTTCTTTCTTTCTCCCTCTCTGTTGGCGCCAGCAAAATCGCGAATTGCGATCTGCCCTCCATAGCCTCCGGTGGTCCAGCCCTCCACTTCTCCAGCCGGCAGCCGCACTCCTGGAGGCCAACCTCTCTCATTTGCTTCGTTCTGTAATCGACCGCCACTGGTAACTTTTTTTTCCCTCCCATCTACCTTTCCAGTTTTCTGCTTTCTGGTTTAACATTTACTTTCCAGTTTCAAAGTTTTTTTTTAGTGAAGGACATATGGATAGTTTAAATATCTATTGGAACTGGTGGTCCAGATTCGTCTGGTGATTATGGTTTGCAAAATGTTGTTAGTTATCTGCAACGATCAAAAGAAATTGTAACTTTCAGTTTCAAAGTCTTCATGGAACATTTCTCTCTCTGTGTATCCATTATAAGTCTCATTTATATTCATTCCTATTATCAACTTTTACAGGCAGAGACAGAGATTTCTTTGTCTTTTATGTAATGAAATATCTTGTTTTAGAGGAAAAAAAAAAAAAGTCACACAGGAAATGCCGAATGGAAATTAAAAGTTATTTGTATTATATTACTTGCTCTGCATCAGGATGCAAATGATATTAATTTTTTTTTTTTTAAATGGTCGGATATTTCTGCAGTTTTTTTTTCATACCCGTCCCCGCCTGATCCCCGCCGGTTATAACCGTAACCGAACCGGAGCAGATTTCGGGCAGTTTCGGTTTTGCAGTTATGTTTTCGGTTTCGGGGACGGTTATGGTAAAAACCGTCCCCGTCCGTCCCCATGCCCATTCCTAGCTATGGGGACATTTTTCCCATTTTTGTCATGTCGCGGTTTTTGACAAATCGAGAAACAAAGCCTTCCAAACGGGAAAATATAATTATTTTTTTTTATATTTTAGGTCCATCATAAATAAAAAATAAAATACAGAACCGACCTAGTGCAATCACCCACCCACAGCAGAGAAACGACGCCGCCACAAGAAACACAGAGCCTCTCAAAGTATCCAGTCTCAACTCTCTCGTCTCGCTCTTCTACCGCCTCATCTTGTCCCTTTGATTTTCGTTTCACCGGCAAGAAACTTCTTTTTTCTTAATTGGGTTTCTTTCACCGTACAAAGCCTTCAATTTGATTTATTTTCATTACCCACCAGCCTGCTTTGTTCACTTTAATAGAGACGAGATAAAAAAAGATGATATCGGCAATTTCTTGGATACCTAAAGGGGCTTCAAAGCCTGTGCCGACTATGGCTGACCCACCATCCAAAGAAGAAATCGAAGAATTCGTTCGGACTGGTGCTTTGGACCAAAGGTACGAGTGTTATTGCATATGAAGTGTTTTTGTTACGTTCTCTATATGGGAATCTAGTTCCTTTTTTTTTTTTTTATGTTATTGGTAAAAATATCTACACAGTAGGGAAGGTGGCAGTGAGGCCAGTGATGAAGATATGGATGTTAATGCTGAAGACAAATCTAATAATGAAGCTCCCAGTGCTGCACCCAAGTTTGACGACATAACCAATGGGTTGAGGGAGCTTGACATGGAACATTACGATGATGAGGATGATGATGGTATATACATTGGCTTAGTTTTTCATTTTTCTTGTTGCAAAAGTTAGTTTGATGGAAATAATGGGCACGAGAGAGAGTTTGTGAATTTGCATGAATTTATGGGGAAAATCAAAATCATAGGTTATGCTATAGTGTTTTGTGTAGTTTGAACTAAGTTCTGGCTCACATGTCAAGCCAATGATGTGCTATATGATGTGGCTGAACGTAGGTATTGAGCTATTTAGCAAAGGGCTTGGTGATCTTTACTACCCAAATAATGATTTGGATCCTTATTTGAAGGACAAAGATGTAAGTCTCATTGCTTCAAAATGGCTTCACTTTTTCTTTATTATCTTTCTTGCATATTTAAAATAAATATGAGTGTTTTTACTTTGATTTTTCTCAAGGATGAGGATTCTGAGGAGCTTGAGGACATGATTATTAATCCAACAGATGGAGTTATAATTTGTGCACGTAATGAGGATGATGTCAATCAGCTTGAGGCATGTTGTAGCTAGCTTAGGAGTTCCTTTTTTGCTCCCTCATCTTCTATGGTATTCATTATTTTAGTATTGTCAACAAACAGGTTTGGGTATGTGAAGAATCTGATGGTGAGTTAAATACCTATGTTCATCACGATATAATCATCTCCGCATTTCCCCTTTGCACTGCATGGATGGATTGTCCACTTAAAGGTGCAGAAAAAGGTATGTAGCAACACTTGCATTTGATCAGTCAAAATACCTATGATTCAATAGAAATTGATTTGGTTTATCATATGTATATTTTACCTTTATAGAAAATGGTTGGTAGATTAGATTTATGGTTTGTACGCGTTCAAGAAAATTTCTTTGACTAATTGGTATGTCTTCCACTTTGTTGAGAGAAGAGGGGTTAAATTCGTTTTCAACATGTCTCCTAATGGTTGTTCCAATGAAACTATGCATCTTGTGCAATATCATGCAACATGGATATAGATGACAACAGGTCGATCCAACCCGACTCGTTTGGCACGTTTTAAAAAAAAAAAGAAAAACGAACCGTTGATGCCCCCCCTTTCTTTTTTCAAATGAAAATAAAAAATAATATTTATATATATTTTTTATGTAATTGAAATTTTCAGCAAATAAACGGGGTACCTAAATGGTGTCCTAAAACGGCCCGTTTTTTTGTTGTTGCCATGACCCGAACTGTTGTAATTAAAATGGATAATGTATGGCCCATCTCTCCCCGATTCAATCTGACTCGAATGGGTTAGGTATCCGCGGGGTACTCGAACCATCAGGTCAAATTGTCATCCTTAAACATGGATATGAAAACCAAAAATAAAATGCTAGTTTGTTTGTGCTTTTGTTAAAAGTGGTTTTAAGAAACACATATGAGGTTTGAAAGTGCTGGGAAAAATTATCTTTGATTTAGAAGCTCTTTTTAACTGTGAAAAACACTCATATAGGGTCTCAAAAGCATTGATAACTGTGAAAAATTATCTTTGATTAGCTGTGTGATTCGTACGTTGAGTTTCACTAACTATTTTGTGCAATGCTAGCCTTGCTTATGTGTTAAAAAAAGGAAACTTTTATTATGTTTTTGTACCTAAAGCTTGGCTCTTGCAACAATTATGTTCTTAATCTTTAAGTTGTTATAAACATTCCATCAATTTTTGATGTTATGTTATAAAGAATGATTTTGATGACAACTTGTGTAAAACTTAATTGAAAATAGTTTCACGTGGTTTACATCTTAGATTTTCAAGAATAATTAGGTAATTTAATTTCATAGCTAGAAGAGGAAAAAAGCAACATCTATCTTATCTTCAATTCCTTTCTCTCAACAATGCCGTTATCTGTGACAGTAATAAACTTTTGCCAAATCTTCAACTTCAAATGATTCCTCAACTTAACAACATACTCAATCTGATTATATGTAGCAAAAAAAAAAAATAAACAAAAAAAATAAACAAAAACTTATTTGAAATAAGTTGAATAGTGATAATAGTTAATCATTGACAACATTGGAGATTGTTGACATTTTTAAAATTTTGAAAATATGGTTTTGTTTGAAGTGAATTTCTTTACTAGTGGTTATTTTTCCTCTTATCATTGTCTCTGTTGTGTTAGGGAATTTCATTGCTGTTGGCTCCATGGAACCTTTCATCGAAATATGGGACCTTGACATAGTATGTGGATTGTACTTCTTTAGTTGCTTACCGACGAAAATATTATTATCTCCTCACATTTTTTATTTTTCCCTCTTTCCAGGTTGATGAAGTACAACCATATCTTGTATTAGGTGGCATTGTTGAGACGAAGAAGAAGAAGAAGAAAGGAAAAAAGGTTTACTTCTAAATTCTTATAAGGTTCAATCATTCCATTGAAAATGCTTCACATCTAGATTGATTTAATTTTATTTTGACAGACTCATATCATGTAATTTGTAACACCCTAATATTTTCAATACTTGATAAGTTAGAACTATAATTATTTATGTGAAATAAAATATCAAAAAGAGTCTTGCAATGAAAAGACCGTCAATTTGGAACATTAAAAACTCAATATTAATTATTTATACAATCCAATAGTAACACAATTTAGCCAAAGAAATTCTTAAACCTAACACGCTAAACTAAAATGAGCCTAAGAGACCAACGATTTTCAATAATGTTTCCAAATTTTCCTTATGAAGTTCCTAAAAAGATTAAGGGAGGGGTGGGTGAAATCACTCAATAAGCAAACTTATATTACTTGGAACAGTAAGCATATATGACATATGTACATACTTAATGACAAGCAAGTAATTATGACATGCTTATGCTTATTAAGTAGTGCTTGTGTGCACATGTCTTAAGAAGAACATGCAAAAATTTTATCATAATTAAATAACTTGAACCATCAATTTAAAATTTATCATAGCAAAGTCGTACATAAGTCACCATTTGACGACTGGCACGTATAAAAGGCATGTGCAATTGAAACAAATTATAACTTAGCAAAATTGGAATTTCATATATAATTTTCACATATACACATGCGTCCAAACCAAAGATAACGACTCTTATGTCCCTGGGTAACCTAACTTATACGAGAGACATATCCCGTACAAGACCTTTAACTTATTACAGTGCACTTAACTTATTATATTACTCCAAAACATAAAAATTTTATAATGATCGTTCAAGTATCATATAAAACATATTGCCTTAAAACCTTACATAAAACTTATCATTCTTCAAAAGCTTAACACAAAAGAAATACTTTTAAAACTTGTATTTGCAATGCTATGATTAAATTATGCATATGTCATATCATTAATGACTATGTAATTGTAAGCACACTTAATCCATTCAAATAGGCACAATATCACATATCATATAATTATAGAATATGAACATTCATTTATCACATATCACATAATTATGGCACATGAACATTCATTCAATATATAAAAACATAAGATATACTTAATATTTCAAGTAAAATAGGTCTATTTTCCTGATATGAATAATCAACGCAACTAAAATCACTAACTAGTTTACTTGAATTTAGCCTAAATAAATTATAACTGTATAAATGTTAGACTTTCATAATATTTTAAATTACCCATTTTTTTATAACTTAACCAAAATAATGAGAAAGTATTATTTTAATACTTAAGTTCAACTCTTATTTAACTTAATATTTTCCCAAAAATATTTCATATTTTTCATTGTAAGGTTATTATTTTCACGGTCAACATAAACTATATAATTTATTTTGGGCTTAATTGGTGCCATAAAATTACGAAAGTTTACAGATTTTTTATAGAAATATAGTATAATCTCCGGTAAAATTTTGAAATAAAATTGAATACACATTAATTATGAAAATGATTTTTATTTATAGTATAATCTTCAAGTTGCTATTGAAAAACATATAAAACAACTCTAAAATTTGAGTTGTTCAAAATCTGGCAGATTCAAAACATAAATTTCAAAAATTCATAACCAATTCAATATTTCTTAGTTTTTGACAAATAAGTATTCATTGAACTCATAAACAAGTCTAGTTTGATGTAAAAATAAATTTGAAATTTTAATGAGTTGTGTAAGGGTTCAAAAATAATTTATTTTTACGCTTCTGCATAAATTTTATAAACAATTGCCTTATAAAATTTCTTATAAAAATTCTCAAATATTAACCATAAACTTTTAAATTGTAACTCATAAAGTAAGGGAGAGTAATTAATAAGCTTACTTAGTTTATGTTCATTAACTTTTATTCCCTAATAGCTGTTGCTGTGGGAGGCGTATATAAATGTAGGATTTTTGTTTCTTTTTTGGTCTAATAAAGAGTGTATATGTATATATAAACTTACTCTAATTAGGTGCTTCTAATTATTTTTGTCATTATCTTTTAATTAAATAAGAGTTCAATATATCACGAAGATCAAATCCATATTTATCTTATGCTTTATCCTCTCATTTTTATTTTTATCTTTAAAGAGCTACTTACACTTATAATTTTATTTCAAAATTATAATATATTCTTAAATGACCCCTTATTTTTTAATAATTAATGTTATTTTGAAATTTTGGGATATTACATAATTAGTAGTCACTTTATTTACATCTTGCTTATATTAGGCATCAATCAAATACAAAGAAGACAGTCACACTGATTCAGTGCTTGGTCTTGCTTGGAACAAGGAATACCGGTTTAATATCTACTTCCTTTATTGTTTCATTGGATATTTATTCAATTTTGTTGTGTGGACTTACCTTATCTGTTTAAACAAAAAACAGGAATATACTTGCTAGTGCTAGTGCTGATAAACAAGTAAAGATTTGGGACGTGGTTGCGGGAAAATGTGATATAACAATGGAACATCATACAGACAAGGCAAGAATTCAACCGTTAACTTGAATTTTGATAATGAATATAATTTCCATTTTGTTATTGCTGTGATGGTAGACAGGTTATGGAGTTTGTCATTTGCCTTTTCCTTTAAAGTTCTAATTTTCACCATCCTCCTATGTTCATAGGTTCAAGCAGTTGCGTGGAATAATCATGGACCTCAAGTTCTCCTTAGTGGGTCCTTTGATCGTACTGTGGTTATGGTAACAAAGCTTTATTCACATGTTACGTTTTACCCTTTTCACTTATTTTCTTTGTAGATATCCTGACTTGTTTATTTCCAATTTTATGTACTGCAGAAGGATGGCAGGAAACCATCACATTCTGGTTATAAGTGGACAGTCATGGCGGATGTAGAAAGCTTGGCATGGGACCCGCACACAGATTACTCATTTGTGGTTTGTGCTTTTGTTTCTGCCCCTTTCTTAGGGCCTTTTTTTAGGAGTTAGGACTATTCTGTTTAGTTATTTTTCATCGTCAAGAAGTAATAGTCATGGTTTGAGGTTATATGGATTCTGGATTGAAATATATTGTAGCTACTTTGTTTGCGGGAAAACAAGTAAAATCCATTGCTAATGTTGCAATGTTATATGTTTATCTTAGGTGAGTCTTGAAGACGGTACTGTGAAGGGGTATGATATTCGAGCTGCCACATCTGATTCGACTTCTGAGGCAAAACCAAGTTTTACCCTCCATGCACATGACAAAGCTGTTAGCTCAATCTCATATAATCCTTCAGCTCCTAATGTGCGTACTTTTTATTATTATTATTTTTTAACATCTTATGGTATAACCGTTAAGACTAATATACTAATTGTGAATTCATCTTTCTTATTTTTCCTAGTTTCTTGCCACTGGATCCACAGATAAAATGGTGTGTCAACTAATCATCTATCTCTTTCAAGTTCCTTAGACTGCATAGTTCTATGGTATTAAACTTGTATTCCTACCAGGTGAAACTTTGGGATTTGTCAAACAATCAACCCTCATGTATAGCATCCATGAATCCTAAAGCAGTAAGCGACGACTCTTTTTTGTTTTTAGCCACTCAAAAAAAAGTGACTCTTGTATTTGTAAATAATATTGTTTTTATTGGAATCACATGAGATTGGTTTTCACATTTTGGTCTGAATGTCAAATTAGGGAGCTATTTTTTCGGTTTCCTTCTCAGAGGATAGTCCCTTTTTGTTGGCTATAGGAGGCTCAAAGGGCAGATTACAAGTGAGCGGTTCTATATTTTTAATTGTTTGAATTCTTGTTATAATTTGCATAGATAATAACTGGTATCCATGAAAATTGACAGATGTGGGACACTTTATCTGACGCTGCTGTCGCTAGACGTTTTGGGAATTACAGTAGAAGGAACAAACAGTAAATGGGTCTTGTACTGATCAACTGTGGAATGGACTGTCGTATAAAAGCTTGATGGCACTGAGAGTGTTGTTGGGTAAACAAGTAACATTTATGTGCTTAAAAGATGTATAAATAAATCCTTGGATTCTATGGGGTCTCAATTTTGAAATTTTGTTAATTTATTGAATTGTGTTGTCTTCAGATTCACTATTTCTTTTGTAAGTTTATTTGTTTCAACATGAGTAGAAATTCTTGATTGAAACATATATAATGAAGAGTGAGTTATAAAGAAAGAGTTGCATTTTTTTGCTCTATAAAACATATGTCTATTACAACCATTTCCGATAGTAGTTTCAAAATAAATTTTGAAAGAACCCTTTGGAGATTTTTGCCATCTTGTAGTAGGAGGTGGATTGAAATCTTCAGATTCCAAAGGGTCATACGAATCTTGGTTATTTAGAATCAATTCGCTTCAAGATATTAAATTTTAGGATACTCAGCCCACTCAAATATCCTAACAGAAGTGCACTTATTAACCAACCATATTCATTGAACAACCTAAAACCTTGTGCCCCTTTAGCTGTGCGGCTCGCTTGCTGCTACAGTTCTTGCCCCTCGTGGGACATGTCGGGGGGTGGGGGTTCTTGCTTGCTCTCAAATCGCTTTGTACTGGGGGAGGCTCAGAGAGGGGAACAGGCAGCCATTGCTCTGCATTGGCCTCCTTTTTCTCGCTCGTTGCTAGTTAATTCAACAAAAACTATATGATTTTAAAAAGTAATAATTGAAGTAAGCAAAAAGCCAAAACCCAACATAACTTTTAACTTAGGCTTTGTTTAATAATGATTTCAATTTATGGTTTTTGACTAAATAATTAATTTTTATGATTTTTGAATCTTTTGTAAAACAATCTTTAATATGTTTGATACAAAATTTATAAGTTGTTTGGTAACGCTTTTTATTTTTTAATTTTTTAAAAAAATTTAAAAAATAAAGAAATTTTTTTTTGGCTATTATTTACAAATTTAAGTTTTTAATCATTTTCTTCTAATACTTATGAATATAAAAGTCATATGACTTAATTTACTCTTTAGAAAAAATGTTCGACGAAAAAAAAAAAAAAATCAAAACTTTAATTCATAATTTTTTTTTTTAAGATTTATAAATTATTCCAAATTTTGGTAGTGACTTCTTAAAAATATAAAAATTAAAATCAGAAATCATTATCAAACATACTTGATTGAAAAATTACTTAAAAAGAATCATAAATTTAGAATCAAAATTATTATCAAACACACCCTTGGATATTTTGTTTAACCAATTTTATAATTAATAATTACAAAATTGGTATTTTCGAGTTGGTGCATTAGCTACTAAATTATCTAATTTAGTAATAAACTATCTAATCAACTAATTAGTTGCCAAATAAACATTAAAGAAAACTTTTGCCATACAAACAATAAATTAAACACACCTTTAAAATAATTAAGGAAAAAAGAAATTAATTAATAAACGATCAGTTTTTGTTTTTCTCTCTTGTACAGTATCTTTATTTAAGCTGTAAATAAAGTATGCCTTTAAAAATAAATTTTTTTTAAATACATGTTAAAGAATAATATATATAATTTAAACTTTTCTTGAATATATAACTTGATTTTTTGATGCTCTAGGGACTGTTTGTTGTAAGAATTATTGGAGCTTTGATAATTTTTATGCTTTTGAATACATGTAGAAAAAAAAATTAAACATATGTTCAAAAATATTGAAGAGATAAAAAATAAAAGCAAATCATAAAAAAAGCCATCTCATGCAATAGTGAATTCACTTAAATTAAAATCATAAACTGGCCCTCAAACAAAATAACAAAATTAGCTATTATAAAATTTAACAAAAACAAATTGAAATCCATAAACTAACTAACTCGAAAGGGAAAGAAAAGCTTAGGAAAGAGAATGATGGTGGTCAATGAGGAACTGTTCCTATTCAACTCAAACAACTCAACCCAAAACCCATACTACATGATTTTTTTTATTGTAATTTAGTTAATTTGAATTTCAAACTTGCAGAATTGCTCCACATGAGTTGGATCAATTTTTGAAGTTAAAATTCTCACAAAAACTAATCAAATTCATACCAATAATATTATTATTTTTTATGTAAAACTCATACATATAATATATAATATATTATATATTATAAATATTTTTATTTTAATATAATAATTTTATTAAATAAAAAATTAAAAAAAATATGAAAGTAATCATTAGTCTTCTTATCTTAACTCTATCTAATTTCTCAGCCGTCGCATACTCTCGCAAGTCCCATCGTAATAATAATACTATTTTTTTTATATTTAATTTTATTACGATAATTATTCTTGTTAATTTTCGCTGAATCAAACGTTACTTTCACTGCTTTTTTTTCTTTTCTTTTTTTAATAAAAAATAAAAAGTCCAAATAAACAAATCCTTGGGTTTTTTTCCCCCCAACTCCAATCGGCAATCTCTAATCGATCCCAGTTTTATTATTGTTCTTTCTTTCTCTCTGCTCTACCCATTTCTCTCTACCTCTTCCCTTCGCTTCGCTTCAGATCGGAAACACAAGGTAAAAGTTCTCAGATCGATTCATAATATCCACCGATTAATCGCAATTACCTTTGATTATCTCTTAATCTGTCTTTAACCCTTTGAGTATCAACGGAAGTGTTCGCTAGCAACGGATTAAAGCCCCTTCTTCGTTCCGATTGTACATCCAAATCTTTGTGTATTTTCGGTAACCCAGTTGAATTTTGATCGAATGTTCCGTATTACTCATTTATTGCTGGAATTGCCTGTGTGTTTTCGTTTTTACGAAGCTTTAGTTCGAGGATCATTAACTGTTTCTTTCTTGAGAAATTGAGAAAAGAAACTAATGCCTCAATGTGGAAGTTTGTGATTTTCATTATTTGGTTAAGATTACTACTTACTGAGTGTGGTTTCAGTGTTTCTATAGCTTGAGTTCATTGAGGTGTGGTCAGTTTTTGGTTTTCCTAACTTTATTGCATTCATTTTCGAGTCAGCATATAGGAGTTCTCTTATCAAAATCTTTGGCCGCTTATGTATTATTTGAACTATGAACCTTTGTGCTGAAAAAGGTGCTATTCTATAGGCTAAATTCCACTAAGTTATCACTTTTGACACTTTGAACCTTAATTAAAATTTTGTAACTTTTCATCCCAAGCTTTTCATATTTAACCATTTTACTCCAAATTTAAACATAAAGGACTAAATATGTTAAATTTTAAAAATTAATGAACTAAATATATTAAAAAATAACTTTTTTTTTTTCTTTTTTTCCACATATTAATTCTTATTGTTACGAGATAATTTAGCATAATTTTTAAATTGGACTAAAATTTGTTAACCATGAAAAATTAATGGACAAAAAGTTACAAAAATTTAATTAAGGAACCAGAGTTTTAAATGTGATAAAGTTAGTGGAAAAAAATGTCTTTTAGCCTACTGGTTTAATCAATATTTTGTTTCGTTTATCTAAACCCTTACCGAATCACTTTCTCTGAATTCAGCTACAAGTTGTTATCTTCTAAACTGGTTTTACAATCCAGAGTTTGCTGTATCTGTCATCTCTATTGATGATTGTCTATTCATTTTTTTGTATCAAATTTTATTTTTTTCCTTTCAGGTTTGTTTAAACCACAAAAATGGGAGTTGTGCAAAAAAACCATGACATGGAGGAGGGAAATTTGGAGATCGGCATGGGTATGTTGAATATCATTCCTTAATATAGTATAATGTATTTCGTATGGACTGTGCTAATGACGCATGTTATTTGGTTGACTGGTGAGAAGCATGTGATTTTATGATGTCAATCGTAATCTGGTGAATTCACAGCATGTTTTATCGGAAAGACAGTAAAGACAGTATACTACCTTGAATTAGTTGTTTTGGATAATTAACATTATCAGTTATCTTACTTCTATAATGCAGAGTACAGAACAGTCTCTGGAGTTGCTGGTCCTTTGGTGATACTTGAGAAAGTCAAGGTATGTGGTATTAAACAATGTAACATAAAGGAAATGTGGCCCATCTCCTATTAGCTTAAGCTTTTGAGAAAAATGTTGACCAATTCATTGTAACATGGTAATGGAGCAGGATGTCCTGTGCACCCTTTGGTGAATTCAATTGATGAGCCTAAAAATGTATATTAGAGCTCAACAAATTTGAGAGAACTATTAAGCAATATAAAGTTGATCCTCTCCTATTAGCCTAAGCTTGCTTTTGGGGAAGAATGACCAACATACTAACTAGATGATTCTTCTCTGCCCTCCCTCCCTCCCTGTCTTCCCTTATACCTGTGTTTTGTGTCCCATATTTGACAATCTAAAGAATCAATGAACTCTCTTTAAATGTTTCAGGGACCTAAGTTTCAGGAGATTGTTAACATTCGTTTAGGAGATGGAACAACTCGACGTGGACAAGTTTTGGAAGTTGATGGGGAGAAAGCTGTTGTTCAGGTATGTTGTTTCAAAACTTTCCCAGGAATGGTAAAAATTCTTTGTGACGCAAGCTAATTTGTGGGTTGTCAAATTTTAGGGGCTTTGACAATTTTCATGTTATTATTATCCATTGTGAACCCAACTGAAGCTTTCCAGCTTTTCTCTTTCTCTATTGTTATGCTGCTCTCAACAGTTATTGCCTTTGTTTTATTTATGCTCATCAAATTATATGCCTGTTCTGCACAGGTTTTTGAGGGGACATCTGGAATTGACAACAAATATACGACTGTACAATTTACAGGAGAGGTATAAACTGATTTTTCCATCTTTATCTTGATGTATTGTCTTAACAAGGATGAGAAAGAATCACTATTTTGCTTTGACATTTTCCACCCTTGTCTCACTGTCACATAGCAGTAATCTTCGTTTTCCTGGCCATTTTTTGCAGGTCTTGAAAACTCCAGTCTCACAGGACATGCTTGGACGCATTTTTAATGGTTCTGGAAAACCAATTGATAATGGTCCCCCCATATTGCCTGAGGCTTACTTGGATATATCTGGTAAGTTGATATAGAGGGTTTGATGTAAATAAATATATGCACATGTATGTGTCTCTGTGCTATGTTTTCAAATATTTTTCATTCTCAGGGAGTTCTATCAACCCCAGTGAGAGAACATATCCGGAAGAGATGATTCAAACAGGGATTTCTACTATTGATGTTATGAACTCTATTGCTAGAGGTCAAAAGATCCCACTTTTCTCTGCTGCAGGTCTTCCCCACAATGAAATAGCTGCTCAGATATGTCGCCAGGCTGGTTTGGTCAAGCGGCTGGAGAAATCAGATAATCATCTGGAGGTATGGTTGGTGTTTGTTGATGACAAAAAGCCATTAAGGATTAGATGTTGAACATTCTTGATGAGCTAAGTGATACCCAATTCAGCATAAGATAATTAAAAACAATACTGTAGGCATAATCTGTCTAATTTACCATGTTCATATTGGTTATACCAAAATGCATGTGCTACATGTTTGTTTTGGGAAATTGTTCCTAATTTATGGTGGAACAAGTGTAATTGTTTGGAGCTTTGGTTTCATTCAGTTCAGGAATGTTACGTGATTGAATATGTGAATTATATAAAGTTTGAATAGTTCACTTTAATCTTTTTATGTTTATTTTATTTAGAAACAAATAAAGAACTTTCATCTAGGACTGACCCATGTGGAATAATGATTTATAGCAAGCAAAGAGATTACTTATTGTGGTCTTTTGTCGTGTTATCTAAAATCAGGCTATACTTCTAAAACTTTGTGAATTTGCAGGAAGGAGAAGAGGACAACTTTGCTATTGTTTTTGCAGCTATGGGTGTGAATATGGAAACTGCACAATTTTTCAAACGTGATTTTGAGGAAAATGGTTCAATGGAAAGAGTGACCCTTTTCCTGAATCT
This sequence comes from Elaeagnus macrophylla, assembly GCA_029378325.1. Classification (NCBI taxonomy): domain Eukaryota; kingdom Viridiplantae; phylum Streptophyta; class Magnoliopsida; order Rosales; family Elaeagnaceae; genus Elaeagnus; species Elaeagnus macrophylla. Next base: position 22,291,526 of record CM055650.1, on the reverse strand, counting down.
AGTATGCCTCTGAAGCCCACTTATTAAGTTTATCTTTTATGTCATATTGACAGTATTTATTTTCTCCATGGATACGTGATTTGTTATTTATCTCATTGATTGCAAGAGTTTATTCCTAAATTATCCTCTTCCTTCAGGCAAATGACCCTACCATTGAGCGTATTATCACTCCCCGTATTGCTCTTACCACTGCTGAGTATTTGGCATATGAATGTGGGAAGCATGTCCTTGTCATACTTACAGATATGAGTTCCTATGCTGATGCTCTTCGTGAGGTATTCAAATAGTAAAGTCTGCTGTGCTGGGTACTATAGTTGCTGTATATAGTAAAACAATTCATAATATGGTTCTTTTCTGTAGGTATCTGCTGCTAGAGAAGAAGTCCCTGGAAGACGTGGATATCCTGGTTATATGTATACCGATCTGGCCACAATCTATGAGCGTGCAGGACGAATTGAAGGGCGGAAAGGATCCATTACACAGATCCCAATTTTAACTATGCCAAATGATGGTAATGCATTTTCTTACCAGTTTAAACATCTGGCTTCTGATTCCTTCTATGTTTTAGTTGCCATGTGTTGCTTGAGATTTATTAACTTTATTTTGCCAGATATAACACATCCTACTCCTGACCTTACTGGATATATTACCGAGGGGCAGATATATATTGACAGGCAACTCCACAATAGACAGGTAAAATTGGTAGAAAGTCTTTGTTAATTAATCTTTACTCAAGATTTTAGTTGGAAGATGAATATTAATCAGATTAGCATGTCTGCTCATGCATGGTAGGTCATTGTGGTGTACGGTACAAAATACAATCTAATATGCATGTTCTATGAGAATGTCTTTAGTTCTTCAAGCTTTTTCAAGAATGTTTGAAATTCTTGATGATTTTAGAGTGGTTGGTGAAGCACAACAAATAGCATTGGTGATGAAAAACATTAATACACTGTTTTGTGGAGCTTCAGGACTAAACATTGATTTCTTTTCATTGAGCAGATATACCCTCCAATTAATGTCCTGCCATCCCTGTCTCGTTTGATGAAGGTACAGATCATTCATAGCTTCATAAACTTTTAGTTATATTGAGATGGCCTGCATGCATTTTCTAGCAAGAGGTTACATGAATATAAATTTGGAGTATTTCCGTTAAAATGCAGAGTGCCATTGGTGAGGGGATGACTCGCAGGGATCATTCTGATGTGTCTAACCAGGTTTGATCGAGCAGTTGTCATAGTACTAATTCAAGTATATGTTCTTTCCTTGAGCGATCTAATAAAACTTGTAATGCATTTCAGCTATATGCAAATTATGCAATTGGGAAAGATGTCCAGGCCATGAAAGCTGTGGTCGGGGAAGAAGCACTTTCTTCGGAAGACCTGGTCTCTTCTTTTTTCCTTAATATATAAATACACACACACACACATATATACTTTGTTCTACAAAAGAGTAAAAGTTGATTCGGAAAGAAATTAATGGTTGGTTTATTTATTTTGGATGAAATACAGCTATATTTGGAGTTCTTGGATAAATTTGAAAGGAAATTTGTTGCCCAAGGAGCTTATGACACACGCACCATCTTCCAATCACTGGATTTGGCATGGACATTACTTCGTATTTTCCCTCGTGAACTTCTCCACCGTATACCTGCTAAGACACTCGACCAATACTACAGCCGTGATGCAGCTAACTAGTGGAGGGACAAAGTGCATGTTTGATATCTGCTACAATTTCCTGCAAGTGAGTAATTTGTTTATTTACCTGCTTTGCCTCGGTAGATTGCATCTTCCTTCTAGCCAGTATAAAGAATAAAGGCTGTGGCCCATTTGAATCTTTAAGACCTTTTCAAGCGGTTAAAAACTACACCAATTCTTTCAGTGAGTAGATTATTAGATATTGTAATTTTTGTATTTCTTTAATTTATTAGTTCGTTTTCAAGTTGTGGTTTGGTATGGCTTTTGTTTATGCGAAAGAATATCATTTTAGAAGCATGGCTTGTAGGATCTATCAAGCCTTGTCATCTATGCTGCTTCTATATGATCTTATTTATCTTGTAATTTGCGCTTTTGGTAACATAGTCATGCTTCTACCGCCAGGTTTGCTATGAATGAAATTGTTGTTTATAATCTAGGTGTAATTACTTTATAAGTTTAAACTTTAAGCAATTTTACGTGGAGGTTTCTTAATTTTTAAAATATATGATTTACTAAATTTTGAAATTTTACACATAAGTCGTTAAGCTTTTAAATCATACAATTTGCCTCTTAAGCTTTTAAATTATACAATTTATCTCTCAAACTTTAAAATCTTATGTCTTAGTTGGACTACTAAAATATATATTTATAATTTAAAATTTTGGAACTCTTATGTAAAGTTTTTAAAGTTAAGGATTAAATCAGACGGTTTAAAAGTTTAAAAATTTATATGTGAAGTTGTAAAAGTATGACACTAAATTATACATTTTAAAAATTTGGAACATAAATATGAATTTAGTTAAAGTTTAGCAACGAATGTTATAATTTAGCATATAATCTATGCATTAATTAAATGAGGTAGCAAACACAATCTGTTGGTTTGAGAGTCAAAAAAGCTTTTCTAGGGTTCTCCTTTCCCTTCTCCCCCTAGCCAAAAACCACCATGGATTTCACTGTAAGCCTTATTCTACTTCCATCTTCAGCCATGTTTTCTCATACTTTTATTTGTCTAATTTAGCTCGTATTTTATCTAATAATCGATTATCCACGGTCAGTTTTATCGTTTCCAAAATAAGCGGATTTTATTTTTCATTGTTAAACTCCTCTTTCCTAATCTTGCTATTGGGATTTAGGATTCTTTCTCCAAGCGCATCTTGTCTCTTTAGACTAGCTCTCTAGCTTTGTGCTAGCTATTTATCTTTCTATGTGATCTTAGTGTGATATACTCTGTTCCTATTTTGTACTGTCTCAATCTGTTATTGTGTGTTGTCTCAAAATTTTTTATTTAATCGCCACTAGTTGATACTAGCAATCCACCATTAGAGTTTCCTTATCTATCTCTGATGTTCATCTCTAATAGGAAGAGTTGTGATGTTTAGAGTATCAAAGTTTCGCAAAAGTCCAAGGAAAAATCTAGAGGAAGTCAAATACCTTAGCAACTTGCAAAGTGATTCGTCTCAGGTTGCAATGGAGATTTCCTGGTGAGAATGAGGCCAACATTGGTATGGAGGAGACCATTGAAGATTTGGCTGAGTAAATCTTTTTTGGAGCTAATATTGTGTGATTCTTGGTTGCTAGCCTATTCATGTTAGCTGGTTCAAGCCTTATGTTTCTTACTATGTAGTTTTGATTTTTCTTATTGCTAAGTGTTAAATAAATCGCTTTACTAGTAAGTTTGTTTTGATGTTGGATTTAATACTGTAATCTGAGATTGAAAGGAATTGTTTTCTCTCTTTCATTCATTCATAGATGCTACATATTTATATACAAAGTTAGAGACATAGACTAGTGAAAGACACCTAATATCCAACTACATTAGTGATATACACCTAATAGACAACTAATTACATCTAACACTCCCCCTCAAGTTGGAGCATAAATATTAATCATGCCCAACTTGTTACAAAGATAATTAACCCGAACTCCATTTAAAGCTTTCGTGAAAATATCTCCTAGTTGTTCTCCAGTCTTCACATATCCTGTAGAAATCAAACCTTGCTGAATTTTCTCGCGAACAAAATGACAATCAATTTCAATGTGTTTAGTTCGCTCATGAAACACTGGATTAGAAGCAATATGAAGAGCAGCTTGGTTATCACACCATAATTTTGCTGGTACTGAAGTTTTAAGACATACTTCATTCAAGAGCTGATATATCCACATTATCTCACATGCAGATTGTGCCATAGCCCTATATTCTGACTCTGCAGTCGATCGTGACACAACATTCTGCTTCTTACTCTTCCATGAGACCAAATTTCCTCCAACGAAAATACAATAGCCTGATGTGGATTTTCTATCCACTTTAGAACCTGCCCAATCTGCATCTGAAAAACATTCAATATTAGTGTGCCCATGATTTGCATACAAGATACCACGTCCAGGTGCTCCTTTCAAATAACACAAAATTTGTTCTAATGCTGCCCAATGATGAATTGTTGGGGATGACATAAATTGGCTAACAACACTGACCGAATATGCAATATCTGGACGAGTCACAGTAAGGTAATTCAGTTTTCCAACGAACCTTCGATATTTCTCAGAATCTTGAAATAGTTCCCCATCTCCTGTAAGGTGGATGTTCGGAGTCATCGGAGCACTACAGGGCTTTGCTCCCAATTTTCCTGTCTCAGTTAATAAGTCAAGTACATATTTTCTCTGAGATAGAAATATACCTTTTTTACTCCTTGTGACTTCAACGCCTAAAAAATACTTTAGCATCCCCAAATCCTTCGTGTGAAACTGAGTATGCAGGAAAGACTTAAGAGATGAGATTCCTGTGGTATCACTTCCAGTAATAACAATGTCATCCACATACACAACTAAAAGAATGATACCACCTTCTGATTGTTTGTAGAACACAGAATGGTCAGATTTGCTTTTCATCATACCAAACGTTTCTATAGCTTGACTAAATTTTCCAAACCAAGCACGAGGACTCTGTTTCAAACCATACAAAGATTTGCGTAGACGACAAACTCGCCCATACTCCCCCTGAGCAACAAAACCCGGAGGTTGCTCCATAAAGATCTCCTCTTGAAGATCACCATGAAGAAAAGCATTCTTGATATCTAGTTGATGCAAAGGCCAATGGTGAGTAGCTGCCATAGAAATGAACAACCGAACAGAGGTCAATTTAGCAACAGGAGAGAAAGTGTCAGAATAGTCCACTCCATAGGTTTGAGCATATCCCTTAGCAACAAGACGAGCCTTTAATCGAGCAACTAACCCATCTGGATTAACCTTAACTGTAAACACCCATTTGCATCCTATAGCCCGTTTTCCCAAAGGTAAATCAACCAAGTCCCAAGTACCATTGTCATCTAAAACATTCATTTCCTCTATCATTGCATGATGCCAACCATGATGAGATATGGCTTCGTGAACAGTTTTAGGGATAGAAATAGAATCAAGGGACACAATAAAATAGGAAGAGGAAGACGACAAGCAGTTATAAGAAACAAAAGAAGAAATAGGATAAGTACATTGACGTTTACCTTTGCGTAATGCAATAGGAAGATCATCGCTCAGGACTGGATCTGATGACGAAGGAGCAGGTGCAGGACATGAATGAGAAGGTCTCTGTCTGGAGTAGACTTGAGTAATAGGAGGCTTGACAGGAGCTGGATCTGAGACAGGTTCAAATGATGTGATAGAATAGACTAAGACATCATCATCCTCCCTCTGACGTGCAGGAAGAGGAGAAGACGAAAAATAGGGTGTGTCTTCCATGAAAGTAACATCAATTGAGACAAGATATTTGTTAAGAGTAGGACAATAACATCTATAACCTTTTTGAAGACGAGAATAACCAAGGAAGATACATTTCAAAGACTTGGGATCTAATTTAGTAACATGTGGACGAACATTTCGAACAAAACAAGTGCTACCAAATATCCTAGGGTCAACCGAAAATAGTGACCTATTAGGAAACAGAACTTTGTAAGGAATCTTACCATAAAGAACAGATGAGGGCATGCGATTAATAAGAAAACATGCTGTTGAAACTGCATCGGCCCAAAAAGGTTTAGAAACATTCATTTGAAATAATAAGGCACGTGCAGTTTCAAGAAGATGTCGGTTCTTACGTTCTGCCACTCCATTTTGAGATGGAGTATCAACACAAGAAGTTTCATGAAGCATGCCATTTTGAACCATATAAGATTGAAACAAAGCTGATGTATATTCTTTGGCATTATCACTTCGCAAAGTACGAATTGAAGCATTAAATTGAGTTTTAATTTCAGCACAAAATGCGCAAAAAATAGAAAACAATTCAGAGCGACTCTTCATTAAATATAACCAAGTTACACGAGAATAATCATCCACAAAAGTAACAAAATACTTAAATCCCGGTTTGGACAAAATAGGACAAGGATCCCAAACATCAGAATGAACTAATTCAAAAGGAATACTAGCACGTTTATTAACTCTTGGTTTTGAACTTAGTCGATGGTGTTTTGCAAACTGATAAGACTCACAATTTAATGAAGAAACCTTATTAAACTGAGGACAAAGCTGCTTGAGTAAAGGAAGAGATGGATGACCCAGTCTACAATGTGCCTCGAAGGGAGAGGTGACACCAGAGTAAACAATAGATTTCAATATTGGTGTGTCAAGAATATAGAGGCCTCCAGACTCATGTCCTCTACCAATAATCTTCTTCGTCATAAGATCCTGAAATAAGCAATGATTAGGAAAGAATGTGATGCAACAGTTAAGATTATGAGTGAGCTAACTTACAGAGATCAAATTAAAAGATAAGTTAGGTAAATGTAAGACAGACGACAAAGGAAGTAAGGGAGTGAGAGTAATTGTGCCAGACCCAAGAACACGAGATGGTGACCCATCGGCTAAGGTAACAGTTGAGGTGGAAGTGTGTGACTGAAGAGTAGAAAAGAGACTAGAATTACCTGTCATATGATCTGTGGCACCAGAATCAATAACCCATTTGGAAGATGAGGAAAGAAGACACGCATTTGGTTTACCTGAATCAGCAATAGCAGTGACAGAAGATGATGAAGACTTTAGTGATTCTTGATACTGTGAGAACTTGGTAAATTCATCTGCAGAGATAAGAACTGATTTTTCAGAAGTATCACAAGTGGATGCCATATGGGCCGAGTGACCTTTCTGATTCTTGGACTGAAGCTTTCTGCAGTAACGTATCGTATGTCCTGATTTACGACAATAGGAACACACAATACCTCCTGGATCCTGTGATCGAGTTTGAAACCCTTGTAAGCCGCCTCCTTTGTTTCCACTCATATAGGTTGGCCGTCCAGACTTATAATTATTATTTCGGCTTACCAAAGCACCATTTAATTGAGTAGGTGGAGGTGGAGTGCCTTCTGTACGAAGTACTCGACTAAATACTTCTTGTAAAGAGTTGATCTCAGAACTAGAAAGAATCTGTGATTTAGCAGTTTCAAAATCAGAGGGAAGACCAGCAAGAAAACTCATAACCGCCATTTGTTCCCGTTGGCATTGCTGAACTTTCACATCAGGGCTAAAAGGCATCAAACTATTTAGTTCCTCATAAGTCTTTTTAAATTCCATAAAATAATTTGTGAGGGACTGATCTTGTTTTTCTGCACGGTAAAATGCTTTGCACACCTCATACATGCGAGAAAGGTTTCCTTTACCAGAATATAAGAAATCCAAATAATCCATCAATTCCTTAACGAATTCACAATGGTTGATCAAGCCAATGACTTCGCTCTCAATAGAATTCTGAATCTGTAGGAATAAACGGGCATCTTCTCTAAGCCATGTCTACTTTGAATCATCATTAGGAGGATCGTTAGTCAAATGAGTATCTTTGTCAATACTTCTCAAATAAATTCGAATTGTCTTGCTCCAAGCTAAATAATTCGAGCCATTGAGCTTATGGTCCGTGATTTTAGACATCACAGGTACCATATCCGTAACAACATTGGATTTCTTTTCAGCCATAACTCTTCAAACAACAAGACAGCGAACAAGCGAACAAATAAAATCCAACAAAACAGCGAACAGAAAAGGTAGCGAACAAGTACACAAAATTGGCCGAAACTCGAATTGGAAGAACCCAAACCTGAACCAAAGAGTGCTGAACCACAACAGACCAAAGAAAATTTCAGGCTGAAACGCCGTTACGCGCCGAAACAGTAGTCACGAGGAACGCCAAAACAGGGGAATGCTGGCAAGCAACCCGAGGACAGCAGACGACACAGGGGAACGCCGGCAAGTAACCCGAGGACGACCGGAGAAGATTTCAGGCTGGAACGCGCCGTCACGCGCCGACGCGTGAAAATTGCGCAGAAACTTGCGGTGGCGCGTGGGGTCCACTCGCGGCTCGTCTGGTCACCAGATTTTGGGTTTTGGCCGGTCGGCGTCTGGGCTGCCTTCAGGTGCCGGCGGTGAGGGAAAAAGAAAAAAAAAATACTGTGCAGAAACTTGTGGTGGCGCGTGGCTCCCACGCGCGGCCGATCGGCAACTGGACGTCGGGGTTTGGCCGTCGGCGACTGGACTGCCTCCTTGTGCCGGCGGTGAGAAAAAAAAAAAAAAAATGCACTCCAAAAGGGTGTTCCAAATTGGGACCAAAAAATTCACTAATTTGAAGGAGAGGAGAAAAAAAAATCTCAGAAAACTTTAATGCTCTGATACCATGTAATCTGAGATTGAAAGGAATTGTTTTCTCTCTTTCATTCATTCATAGATGCTACATATTTATATACAAAGTTAGAGACATAGACTAGTGAAAGACACCTAATATCCAACTACACTAGTGATATACACCTAATAGACAACTAATTACATCTAACAAATACTTTTCTGTTTTATGGTTTCGTCGTCTTCTTGTTCTGTTCTTGGAAGTACCTTACCTAGCTGGTTTGTTGGTGAGCTTTTTGGTCTTTCCTGATCTTCTTCGCCTAGCTTGATGCTAGATACTTGTAGGTTATGATTCCTTGGATAGCAATTGTGCTATTGAAGATGGAGTCAACAGTCTTGATTTAGATGTTCAGGGTGTCCTCTATTCTGGTTTTGTTTTGATGCTTGTAGGTTTGTAATGATTTTTTCTTATTTAATGAAGCTTTTCTATCGTTTAGGGAAAAAAAAAACGAGGTAGCATGTGGTGCATAAAATATAAGAGTTGGTTGATGGCTTGGTAATGAGTTTCAAATTTTAGATTTAAATTTGTGAAAATTAAAATGAAAATTACCTTAAATGATATTCATAAATTTATAAAAATAAAAACAGTACCATTTCTTTTAGAGGGATATGAGAATTAGTTATTATTTTTGTTATGAGTTTTAATAAAATTTGTTTTGTCAATTTTTCTATAAGAAAAAAATAGAGTAAAGAAAGTAAAAATTAAAAAAGAAAAGAAAGAACTACGTACAATTTAGCATAGACTGATCATATACTAAAAATATGGATACGTATACATTTCAATCACACTTTGGACTCCCTTGATTAATACATCTCCGGTCATATTTACTTTTTGTAGTGGTCGGTTAAAAAACAAAAATGATATGTATAGAAACTATAGACTATAACCCATCACTTTTCTCATGAAAAAAAAAGAAGAAAAAAGGGCCCATCGCTTTCAAATTGTAGATCTTTTATATATATATATATATATATATATATATATATATATATATAGCACTGGATTAAAAAAAAATTATATATCACTTTGTCTATAAGCATATTGAATATTTTATAGAGATCCAGAAAGAGAGATGGAGAAGTTAACAAGGCTAAGTCATCTTTTCATGACAGTGTTCCTCTCAGTGTTTGCGACCTTCATGGTCATGCCTGCCATAACCGATGTGACCATGTCAGCTCTTTGCCCTGGTCAGGACGAGTGTTCACTTGCTATTTACCTCTCTGGTTTTCAACAAGCTGTATGTTAATTATGCCTCTCTCTCTCTCTCTCTCTCTATCTTCATCAGTTGTTTCTTTTCTTTTTCTTAGTTTTGTCTTTTGGGTCTTTTATATTCATTTCAAGTGTCAAATCGTATAGTTACTTGTTTAATTAATTCATCAAAGAGAGTTGGTATAAAGGAAACTAGGAATGGAGTGCTTACAAGTCCAGCATGTTTCTGAACCAATTATGTCAAAACCTGTTTTAGACTTACTTTTTTAAAATCATTAATTCTGTCCAAAACACTCTCTCCCCATATCCTTCAGAAATGCGTAACCCACCCTTTCATGCATTCTCTTACTGATAATTGAAACCATAATTTCTCTGAGCTATAAAAACCATCACAACACTAATAACTGAATTCGTGTTTGCCAAAAACTAATATATGTTGTCTTTGTGTTCTTTCTAAAAATGCAAGGAGTGGTAACTTGAGGACAAGTTGTCAAGGACACGTGTACGTGTTCGTTTGTCTACAATTTTTTTTTTTTTTTTTTGGAATTATTATGAAATTAATGACGTGACGTCGAATGCTGAATTTTAATAAAATTATGATTTTTGTTTTTTACCGAATACGGATATCCTCTAATGAGTGAACTTCTTTATTAATCTATACCATTAATCTCAACCGTTAAAGTTAATTAATTTTTTTAATATTAACCGTAGAGGTATAAGTTTAGATGAGATTTTATTAAAACTCATGGTAACATTAATTTTCAAAATTTATATTATCTTGTTTTATTTAATTTTTAAAGAAATAAGATGATTTTAAATTAGATATTTTATTTATCCATAAATCAAACAAGTAAAATATAAAAATAAAAGAAGATATTGTATATGATTATTTATAATATGAGTATGATCATTTTATTTTATATCTTATTTAGTGTTATATTTATTGTATAATATTATTTCATCTTATTTAAATAATTTGTGTCTATCTTATCTTATTTTATTTAAATTGTATTAATAATATGTATAATGCTCTTTTTTTTAAATAAAATTTTCTCATGTAAATAATTAACATATTTTTTTTTAATTAATTTTATATTTTTACATATTTCATTCAAATTTATTTTGAATAAATGTGATATTTTAATGAGTATCACTTCATTATTATTATTATTATTTAATTTGGTAAAAAGTTGAGTGAGCCTAAAATATGATATATAATGAAAATTCATAGGTTACATCGCAGGTTAAGTTGGACGTCGTATTTCAATTTATACCTCCATTGTCCGTTTGTATCATTGTTTTTTGTTTATTTATTTAATATATATTTTTAAATTCAGGTGTGAGAGAATTATAGCCACGTCCACGTCTGTCGACACATTACTTCACAAAAAAACAATAGAAGTATTAAATATTAATATATATATATATATGATATACGTGTTTTTGTGTTTTTGAGAAAAAGTCAAATGTTTTATGTCTTCTTTATGGAGTGCAAAGACAATCTTTCCTTTTTATTCTATCTGATTGTGAATGCGATTTGTTTAGCGTATACAACAAGTCATTGCTGTTTATAAGTAATTGGCTGTTAGAGACAACTGTTCGAAATTTGACAATTTTAGCTGACCCACTTAAACTAATTTGTTATTTTTTACCTAAAATTACACACACACACTCACTCACACACTCTCTCTCTCTCTCTTTAATATTTCGGTAAATTACACTCAATATTTATAATATTATTTTGTATTTATAAATATAAAAATAATATACTTTACATTTGGAACTTATATTTTTACTAAAAAATTTTACTTTATATATTATTTAGTTGAATATAGCTTAAGTTAAATTTTAAGTTTCGATTAATTAGTTAAATATTATTTTTGTTGTTATAAATTTTAAATTTTTTTTTATTATATTTTCTTATTTTTTAAAAACATATCTAGCATTTATTGTTTGGCATCACTATAGTGGTACTCACAATAATTAATTATTAATAATAATTTTATTTAATAATAATAATATTAAAATATAATTAATATTAAAAATAAATATATACTTTATATATTTTTATTATTTTTATAAAAAATAATAATTGTGATAATATTATTTACTTTATTAATATGCAACATTAAAGGTTTGTGTGTTTTAGCGACTTTATGATCATATTTATGAAGTCAAATTAAAAGAAAATTAATTAAAATCGCTATATGATCATATTTAAATTATTATTATTATTATTATAATAATTTATTAATAATCATTATATGATTAATTATAAAGGTATAATAAATATTTTATATACGTTTTTTTTAAATAAAAATAATTATATTAATATTTGAATAATATATTATCATAAATATTACAATAAAAATGTAAAAATTTATTAATATATTGTTATAATTAATTATATAGTAGTATTATTTTTGTTAATAAAATTATCATTAATAAAAATAATTATAATTATTATTATTTTAATTGTGTTAATATCACTATCTTATTATTATTATTATTATTAATAGATAACTTGACAAAAAAAAAAAAAAAACTATTAAGTAAACAATGCTGAAGTGAATTGACATGATATGTAGTACAGTATAAATCCTCTTGTCTTTCTAAAAAAAAAACTCTCTGTGTTTCTCAAAACCCACTGAGATACATGATTATGAAAATAAGAAATTAGAATAAAATATTGAAAAATAACAAAGGACATCTTCGGTTTCCGAATGTTCAAAGGTAACTTGAATTTTTTTCTTCTTCAATAAATAAAAGTTTTAAAGTCAGATGAGTGGTTTTGATATTATACGTACGATGCAGATCATAGGGTTGGGAGCGGTGGTGATGACTCCTCTAATTGGGAATCTGTCAGACTTTCATGGAAGAAAAACTTTGCTCACAGTACCAATGACGTTAGCCATTCTCCCACTAGGTAATTGCTATCATAAATAGTCACTCTTTTGTGTTTAGTTTTTTTTTTTAATTATTTATAATAAATATATTTTAAAATTTATAATAAAAAAAATATATCTCCTTAAATTTATATTTTTATAATAGTTTTAATCCTTAAATTTTAACAATTTAGTACATCATGTACAAAAATAAATTTATAAATTATTATTTTTTAAATATTTTAATTCTTAAATTTTATTAAAATGAAACACATTCATTTATAAAATTTAAACTAAAGTATATCTTTTTATTTTTTAAATAAAATTTAAATATACGAATAATAAAAAAATTTTAAGGATAAAATATTTCAAAAATAAGTTTAAGTACTTTAGTATCTTCTCCCAAGAATGTTTGTGCTGTAGTTATATTATATTTGCGTATTTCGGTTCATAATGTATCTTCCATTTTTAATGAGTTAGTGAAATTTTTTATTGTTATGTATATAAATAATTTAGTTATTTATTTAATTTTATTTTTAATATTTTTAGTATAAAAATATATATATATATATATATATATTTATTTATTTACATTATAAGAAAATAAATATATAATTTTCTTTTAAAAAAAAAAACAAAAATAAAATTTTATATATAAAAAGAGTTTAAATTATATAATTAAACTAATTTTTTAGTTACTTGAAGAAAAAAAGAAAAGAAAGAATTACTCTATTTTTTTTTATACCTAGTTTTAGAATCCTTGGCTTTGGGTCTTTACAGTTGTTTGCTTTTTTAGTGGGGGCGTAAGATGATATAAATGGAAGCACGTCTTCACCAAAAAGAAAAAGAAAAAGAAAAAGAAAAAGATGATAGGGTTAAGCCTGACTAATTTTCAATGAGGCATTATATTGTATCCAACTTTAACATTGTGTGTGACAATTGGGAGTTAGTGGTATGAGACCACTCATCTCTTCAAAAACAAATTAAAGTTGATGAAGTGAGCCTCAAAGCACGCTTGCTTGTATTTGTGCGGGTCATTTTCATTTACCAAATCTCTTATGAGTAGTTAATCGTGAAAAGTGGTGTGGTGTGGTGCGTATTTTATTTTTTTTTATTTCCTTGATATATTACCAACACCCCTTTTTTCATTCGAATTACAACAATACAACCTTCATATTTCTATCCCCACATCCCCCAATTTCATGGTGAAATGATAATCAAGGCACAATGAAATAAAAAATATATTAAAATGCTACTCATTTATAAATATAGTTAATAAAACTAATGTCAATTATATATAATTTGCAGTAATACTAGCGTATAGCAGGAACACTAATTTCTTCTACGCCTACCTTGTGGTGAGGACATTGACCGCCATGGTCTCAGATGGAAGCACTTTTTGCCTTGCTTTGGCTTATGTGGTAAATTACAAACTTCAATATTTCTTACGATTTTTTAAAATTATAGTTTATAAAAATAATTACGTGCAGGCAGACATAATACCAGAAAGGGAACGAGCATCAGCATTTGGAATACTCTCTGGAGTTACTTCTGCTGCATTGGTTTGCGGTACATTGGCAACTCGTTTTCTCTCCACTGATAAAATATTTCAGGTTTATTTTTTTATTTTAAACTTTCTTAGTATTTTTTTTTTTTTTTTTTCATTTTAACCAAGTCGAGTCATAATTTAAATAATATTTATATAATTATAATAGTTTGGATATAATATAATACGTTAGTTTTGTAAATCTTTGATGTATAAGTAAACATTAATTATTTATAAACTAACATGATATTATGCACTTCTAAAGAACACATACAAAAATATTGTTTATCACAACATACATACATCAATCATATAACATAATTTAATTGACTTTTTGTTAGTAAGTAAGTGGTCCTACAAGAAATATACTATTTATTACTATTAAATTGAGTCATTATTTTATTACTACTTATGTCACACATTTTTATTTACACGTGATTACATAACTAGATGTTGTGTTTATGTTACGGGTTTAAAATTTGATATAATTAAAAATAATGTATTCATTAATTAGGTTATATTTGGTTAGTTTTATATACATAGAGGAAGTGGATAAGTTATTTTTAATTTTATCGAATTTTAAACTCGTAACCTAAACACAATGATATAATATTTAATTGTGAATAAATAATAATGTGCAAAAATTAAATATAATACACAAAATATTTAGGTAAAAACAGTAACTTAATAGGAGAACCACCTGATTATTTAACCTATATATTTTATGAAAATTCAATGTTTTACAAACTTGGTCTTATATTGCCTTTAACAGCTAAAGCTTTAATGTACTTTATTACAAGCTGTTGTCATGGACGAAAATATTGATGTCAATATAAATAATAAGACTTCAAATTTACAAAAAAAATCAAGAATATTATTAATATTGATGTTTATTTGAAGAAAATTTATCGAAATTGTAAAAATTATATCTATTTTTAACATTATATATAATTTTTAGAACTATTAAAACAAATAAAAGACACTAGTTGTATTTCTTTTTTATTTGAATATTATATATGTGACTCAAATATACATATATTATTAGCGTATTATAATTAAAATTAATTTTTCATGAAGATAAAATATATTTTTTAATTTATGATATATACATAAATTATATGATATTAAATAAAAAAGATGAATATTAATAATATAAAATTATTTTAAAAATAAGAATTACATAGATCAAAATGCCAAATAGTATGAGAGAGATGATAAAAAATAATTGAGAAAAATTCATGTAACTAAATATTTATTAATGTATAATAATTAAATAGTTACTATTAAAGTAAATACAAAAAAAAAAAATTAGAGAAAATTAAAATTGATTACTTTTATATAAATATTAAGTTATATGTAATACAAATAATATCATATGTATCTTTAATTTGATAAAACTAAAAAAATTAAACTGATATTTCGTGATATATCTATATCGATATTTTCTATATTATCAAAATTTTAGAAAATTACAATATAACTTACAAAAATATTTAAAAATTTCAACGTTATTCGATATTTTCATGAAAATAATGAAAAATATCTTAGTAAATAATATATGGTACTTTTATTTTATTAAAATTTCGATAAAAATGTCTAAAAATATCCGGACATTTTCATTCTTGATTTTCACAATTTCCAAAATCGGTGCTAATGAATCCTTACCCACATTTCACTTAATGTATGAATTAACCTTTTTCTCATCTACTTCCTTGTGCTTATATAGCTCATCATTTGCCGAGAGAGAATTTCAAGTTAATTCCTTCAGCATTATCATTAATCCCCTCTGCTCGTCATTCCACTTACAAACAGCCCTTGACAATATATGTTATTAACTTAGCTGCCTTTTTTGTGTTTTCTTTTTAGCCTCTGTTTGCGGCACACACGTCCAAATAATGAATATATATGTACGTCATAATATAATGAGTTTATTTCTAATAATTAGACTTAAAATATGAAAAGCCTATTAATTACTTAAATAAAATAATAAGTTTACAAAAATATCAAAAGCCCATGTCCACAAACATTTCATAGACCTTACAATGTATGTTCATGTCCGAATTATGTTTTCCCTAGAAACTTTTTGTTGTCATTTTGGGGTTAATTTTAGTTATTGTGCACGGTAATAATGTTATAATAATTTTCATTTTTTGACTCCCTTTATGATCGTCTAGTTATTTTGATTCATAGTCAATTTATGCTTAATATTGAATAAGTGTTTAAAACCAAATTATTTCAAAAGTAACGAGAAGTTAAAATAAATAAAAAAATGTTGAATTAGGGTCATTCATGCAATATTTTCATAATGTTATGTGGTTGAATACAAACATTTCAGGTTGCTGCATTGGTATCTATGAGTGCAGTTGTGTATATGAGAATATTTCTCAAGGAAAGCATGTTACTTGTGGATTCTTTGAAGCAGCCTATCTTGAAAGCTCAATCTGATCCAGACTTCATTGAATTAGAAAACCAGCATCCAAAAACTATATTCAAGAATATTCCATCTGTACAAGATTTAATTTGCTTGTTCAAGAGTAGGTAAGCTAGCTAATTCCTAGAGTGATATGGTAGCAAGTCGGTGCATTATGACACCGACAGCTAGTTACACGATTATGTAAGGTAATTACTATAAAAACGAGTTTATATGACTATGGTTGTTGGCTGCTATCTAGTACCAATCTAAAAGTATGATCCGTGTTTTATACAGGCATGCATGTCTACTACCTTGTGTTGATGCAGATAGAGCTGTTTGCATGTTATAAACTATATGGCATATGAGTTTTGTTGATAATCTGTGTACATGTTGTGAATTTTGATATTGCAGCAAAACATTTTCGCAAGCAGCAACTGTTTCCTTCTTTCAAAGCCTTTCAGAAGGTGGAATGCAAACTTCAGCTATGGTATATTATTTTCTTCTTAAAACTAAATTAATCTACAAAATTAGATCAACATTATCCAAAAATGTCTATACGTGTAACATAGTATTATGTTAGTTTTGAAATTAACCGAGTAACTAGTGAACAATTTCATACCATGCAAGTGCAGTATTTCTTAAAGGCTCGTTTTCACTTCAACAAGAATCAGTATGCTGATGTAATGCTTATTGCTGGGATTGCTGCAACCATATCACAGGTAGAAACTACTATTACGTAAGGCCTTACATGTGATTTTGATACATTTTTAAATTGAATATTCGAAACTCTCCCAACTGTTAAAAGGGTTTAGCCTATGCAAATGGAGCACATAAGTTCTATAAATTTTTAGAGAACAGTCCTTTTTCTTTTAGAAAATTAACATTTAAGTTCTGTTTTGATTGTTAATTGGGAAATTAAGCTAGATTTTTGTTATTTTTAACAAACAATTTTTTGTTATTTTTAATTTTTAACTAAAAATTGGTCGGTATAAAATGTTGTCAAACACATTATTGGTTTTTTAGTATAAATAAAAAATTAAATTACTGTCATTAATCGTGTTATCAAATTTGTGAGAGTATTTCTAAAATAATAATTTTATTTAAGTTATTAGATTGGTGATAAATGACTAGAAATAACCTTATAAATTTATTTACATGACTAGAAGTCTAGAACGTGACATAATTTCTCAATCAACAGTCAAAACATAACTTTAATTTTATAAAAGTACAATGATGTATTAGGCCACAGACTAACGCGCTTCACTTGTGTAAGTTACTGTACAATATTAAAGCTATAGTTTTATATTTTTTTATCTTGCAGTTGGTTTTCATTCCCTTCGTAGCTCCAGCTATTGGAGAGGAAAAGTTGCTTTCAGTTGCGCTGTTGTTGGGGTTTACAAATGTAAGGTCTTATAAGCATGAATGATTGTAACTTGTAAGTGATGATATGCCTTCAACGAAACTCGATGTTGACAATTAATTATTCATGGTTTGTTTCAGACGTTTCTTTACAGCTTATCATGGTCTGATTGGGTAATCCTCTTGTTTCATATTTGTCTCAAACTACTTTCTTTAGATTATCTAGTGTTAATATGAAGATATAAATATTTATTCTATCTTTGCAGGTTCCTTATGCTTCTACTGTGTTTACCATGTTTGTTGTAGTAGCTATCCCAATGGTATACAAATATAACCCTCCCTCTTTCAAGTTTGAGGCCCCAAAAATCATCAGTAAAAAACAATGTACCAAAATTGCTCATGTATGCGATTTTGGGACATTTTTCAACAAATTTTCAAAAATTCATCTATCTTGCAAACTGGTCTCTATTTTTTTTTTTTTTTTTTGTTGTTGAAAAAATTACGTGATTAATTAATGCAGATACGTACCATTATATCAAGACAAGTTGGGCCAAATGAGCAAGTACGTAATCTCAATTGAAATAAAAAATGCATAAACAATTTTTCCACATGTTTTTCATATTTTAGTACAATGTATTGCTGTGCTTATATAAACTTGAAAACAGGGCAAGGCTCAAGGATGCATTTCAGGCATAAGTTCATTTGCCAATATTATCTCCCCATTAATTTTTAGTCCTTTGACAGGTATTTCGAAATCCTAAAAGACTAGTTTAGGGTAATTTGACTCATTTTTTATTTCTGATTTTTTTATTATTTATTTTGGTATTTTTTAGTACGTTTGTTAATCACTTTTTAATTTTTTTAAAACTATTACAAAAAATATGAGATGATTAATAAATCTTTAAAAACGAGTTTTTTAAATTTAATTTCTAAATTTAGATTTTTTTGTTTTCACTAATCTTTTTTCTCGGTAAATCAGGTTCAATGTCTTATGTATAAATAAGTATGAGAATAAAATAATTAGAACATAAACAATTAATAACCAAAAATATTGTAATTGCTTTTAAGTTTTTGAAGTCAATCGTAAATGAAAAATTATTACCAAATAAAATTTATGTTATTTTTTATTTTTAACTGAAAATTGCCAAGTATTAAATGTTGTCAGATTTTTAATAAAAATAAAAAATCTGAAAACAAAAACAATATCAAACATAACCTTCGTTTTTGTTTTTATAATTTTCTTGCAAATAATTATAATGCCCATTGACTTTTTCTTTACCCCTCTCTTGATTCAGCTTTATTCCTATCAGAAAGAGCACCATTCAAGTTTCCTGGCTTTAGTATTATGTGTGTTGGGGTTGCTACGGTAAGTGACTATTCCTTCCTGTAGCATTTACAATATATGATGTTCTCTATCTTCAAGATGGGTATCCAAGAGATTTGAATTGGTATCTAATGTCGGGTACAATAAGGCACTTGACGTAAGCGATATTGTTATATACTTATTTACTGTCATACACGACATTGCTAAAATATGCTACAAAATCACATATGCAAGTAACATGTTATGTAAGGATTACGTAAGACCTTACAAATTTTTTAAGAGTTTACAATGAGGGACATTTATAATATACCCTTCGATACTCCTCGATTTTGAACTCAAAGTGAGAAATAGTCTTATTATATAACTAATAAGATTGTTGAAGGTTTAATGGTGAAGTTGGTTTTATAAAAGTATACTGAACAAATGTGAGTTGTGATGATTGTTACATTTTTGAAAGTGAATTTGGGTTTACAAAACTTCATAGCACTTTTTAAGACTTCATTTGTAAAGCCTTACATAAATTTAGTAATATTAATATTATGCATTTTTTAAGAAAACGAAAAAAGTTGATTTTATTTCTCTGTCATTCTTTGATTTTATTAATTTACTGACTCATAACTTTTAAATGTGCAGATGGTTGCCTTCATCCAAAGTATAATGATAAAACCCACTACATCTAATATAAATGAGAAAACTAGCAATGAAAGCAGTCTTGAAAATTAATCATTGAGGAATTATTATATATAAACTTGTAAATGCATATAAAAATTTCTCTCCAGCATTTAGTTTGACATAAAAGCAGTACTATACTTGTATCTTAATGCATATAAATCCAGTTTGTTTACAAACCTCCATAATAGCTAGGCACCATTTTCATTGTAACCCCCAAGTAATGTCCTTGTACTCACTCGGTTGTCTATTCAATATTTTACAAAGAATCAGTTTGCTTGCATATAAATCCAGTTTGTGCCTTTACGAGTACAAATTTTGTCCCAAGTTTTAGGTGCAAAAGTATGTATATATATATATATATATTTATTTATTTTTTTAATGAACATCTCATCTCCACCAAAATCTTCTATAGTTAGAGCATCAGCCTGTTCACGTGTATATGTGGAGAGTTTTTTTTTATTTATTATTTTTTAAAGTACAATAAGAAAAAACTAGAGATTTTAATACAAGTACGGTATTTTAAATAAGGAAAATACAACAACAATGAAAGAGTAAACCCAATCTACTAAGAGAAGGGCAAATAACTGAGGAGGCAGGCTAGAGGACTAATACTACTGCAGCTTTGTTGGTGCTACGCCGAATATGATGTACTTGTACATCGAGAAAGCCTTGCAAACCTCTCTTTAGTCTAAGATGAGATAGTTTCCAATGCATCAGAGTCACTTGCAAATGGAATTTGTGGCTTCATGGTTCCTTCCTACAATCCCTAGCTCTTCAAGGCAGCATTCTTCTCGCATGATAGATGTGGATGAAATAGAGAACATGCATAGGCGATGCAACATGGAGGAAGAAAAAACATAATTGTGCCTAGGTATGTAAATTAATAATAATAATAATAATAAAAGGATTCATCAGTGGAAATAACAATAAAAAATAGTTGGAGATTAAAAGCAAAATCTGCTCCGGGATAAAGAGCAAACCACTCTGGACTCTGGAGAGTTTATAGTAAATGGCAAACTGGGCAGCATGTGCATGTGTTGCAACTTTAACACAGGACATGAGATTTAGCGTTTCCAGCTTTCAAGATTAGTCTGGATAAACATTCAGCTAACATCAGAAATATATATGATGATAAAGGATCACTTTGTCTCCATCAATCCTCGTTGAGGCTTTATTTTGCCAAAAGTTGCTCCATTTACTAAAATAAAATAAAACTCCATTCAACTAAATCATAGGCGGCTTTAATGTGATCGGTAATACATAAAAGAACACTGAAAATGCTAGAGGTGAATTTAAGTACCTAAACATTTGCTATCTAGGGGGGATTAGTACTTTTGCTGACAAAATCTAAGAATCTAAATTCACTTCTATTTTCTAAAGGATGTTATTTTGGTCCTGAAGAATTTTGTATGATGTTCAGTTTTCAGCATTCCAAGGATGTCTAACAATATACCCTAGTACCCTTTTGGGAATAAATATTAGATTTTTCATTCATGGAGATCAAATACAGCATAATTCAAAAGATAAAAATAAAACCAATTTCCTCTATTACCTTACAATGGTGAAATTCACTCGAACCTAACCCAGTAAATAAAAAGGCTAAAAACAAAGTAGCACTATAAAAAGAAAAACAAATATAATTATATGACAATCATCAGTACATATGAAAATTTTAACCTCACTCAGATTAACTTAATCCCTATGTTATGTACAACATTTTTCGAATTTACTTAGGCCAGAAGGTTGCCATGTTGCCTAATCATTACTATTGGCATTTAAGGTCAATAATTTGATCTAGACGTTCCCTACCTGTAATGGAGTGTTCTAAACATGGTCTTTGCCTTTGCAATGAAAATAATTGCAATAAAAGTTCTTTGGTTAGGTAACTTGGGTTTCTGCCCGAAAAATAAAGGCATAAAAAATTAGCATGCTTATCATCTTCAACGACATTATCATGGTTTATTACCATCTGCATCGCAAGGTTCATCACAAGTATCTCCATTATCATAGTCATTGCAATCTCTATTGTCGCCATCACCATCATACTTTTCGTTGTCAACTTCATCATCATCGTCAAATTCCTCGTCATCAAAGTCGTTGCTGTAGTTTGAGTCGTCATCCTCAACATCATCAAACACGTTGACATCATAAATACTTTCATCACAGTCATCGTCGTCGTCATCATCATCGACATCATCGATACTTTCATCAAAGTCATCGTCATCAGTCTGTATGCCAAAGAAAAAGAGAGCACTCAGGCATAATCTTTTCCCAACAGCAGATAAATTAAATTTCACTATCTAGTTTACCAAGCAAATACTATCATTAAGTCAATTAATCCTCCCACTCAAAAGAGGATTAAGCAAATCAAGTCCCTAGAACATAATAAAGTTGATGAGCATCAGCCTCAACCATGAAGCAACAATTTACTGCAAAGTTGCTCACATCATCTTCTACCATCACAAAACTGACCAAACTAATAACAGAAATTAACTACTAGCAAAAACAAGCAACAATTTAATTGAAGTTTTACTATACCCTGCAAACACAGAAGATGTTAACCACTTGGAAAATATACAATGGATTCAACAGAGTAGTCTGCAATTATAATCTTGGCATTGTAAAATGGATTTGGGTTTGACTCCCCTTCTTTTCATGATTGGAATACGTTACTCCACCCTTTCAAATTAGGAGATACATTTAATCCTTGGGGGCAATTTGTACCTCAACCAAAATGTACGAACCAAATATGAATGCACAACACGATATAACTCAAGTTATTATTAGGGTTGAAGAACATCACACAACATAGAAACACGAAAAACATATTGAATTAAATAATGAAAATTGTAGTACTTTTACAAGTCAATAACCCTATTATAAGAACACGATGCGTCTAACACAAACATGACGAGATACGCTTTACATTTGGGCTGGCACAAATAAATTAGGAACTCCCCCCCCCCCCCCAACAAGTCCCTTTTAACTAAAAGATACACTTAAATGTCAATTATTTCTATTGGCCTTAAATCATTTCTTATTTAAATTTGGTACATAATATTTTTAATTTTCTAAACATATAGTTTGTAAGGAATAGTAAATGTTCAAAAATTGTAAAATGAAATTAAATGTGTAGAAATTAAAAGATTAGGACCTAATCTAATGCAAATAAGTAATGTGGCTGAAGTGTAAAAGGACAAAAGTTGCTTTAAGCCCAATTGAAAATATTGACCTCATCTGTGTAGTATTTACTATTTAGTTAAAAAGGGGACTAATATGAAGAAAAGGAGCATTGTATGCCAATCATCAAAGGAACGAGATCCATTAGTTAACCGACCCTAGAAAAAACATTCTTTGCAAGTAATCCAAATGATGAACATTCTTTCTTTTTAAATATTTTCCCCTAGGGGAGAGAGAAAAAAATATGCTCAGGGCATTCAACCTATCTTGCCTAAGATTTACAACTCTACAAGGGTTCAAGAAGGGTTGGAGCCAGGAAAAAAAATTAGGAGGGGCTGAAATTTTTTTTTTTTTTTTTTTTATATAAAGGAAAAAATTAGTAAGAGTTATAGTAAACTATACTTAATCCAACATTAAATTTTTTATGTTACATTATAATAAAAACATAAAATTATAGCTAAAATAGAGTCAACACATTATAATTAACTTATAATAAAAATTAAACAAAAATATAATAAGTATTAGTATCATTCATGAATACAATAAATATATTAACTAAAAAATCTAATCAAATATAAAGCTCAATTAAACACATCACAACTTATAGTTGTTAAAACTAAAATAAACATATGAAAATGTAAAAAGTAAAATATGATTTAGAATTTTAAGCTTGAGTCTATATTTAAAAATATATGTTTATAAACAATATAAGACTGACCAATAATAATAAAAATAAAAAAAAATTATATAAAAAAATTTCAAATAAATTATAAAAAATTATTAAAATAAAATGTCAAATAATATAATATTAAATAAAGTTAAAATTTGGGTTGAAATAAAATATAATAAACATAAACTTAAAAGCTTTAATATGAAGCTTATCATATACTTATTTTTTTAATTTTATTTTTATAATGTTGAGTTTAAAGTTAAATATTTAAAAATTTTTTGGATTATCATATTCAAAAAGAATTTTTACATAATATATGACTACAATTTTATTTTTATTATTAATAGTTACCAAATACATAGAAAAAAATATATATATTTAATCACTTTATTTACAATTAATATTATTTTTATCAACGTATTTGTTAAATATTGTTAATATATTCCAAAATATGTACATAAAAATTATACACAATATATTATTACAAATAAAATATTTATTTAATACTAAAAATATACATATAATTAATTTTTTGTAAAAAAAATGCAGCCTACCCAGTCCCCACAATGCTCCGCCCCCTGGGTTCAAGTCCCTATATTTAAAGCTCTTCCCAATTCAATAACTAGAACAAAATAGAAAAAGCATACCAGTTCAAAGTTAGTCGGTAGAACAGCATTCTCAGTGGCCTTTGGTGTCCAAATCTTGATATCATTGTCAATACCACTGCTTGCAAGCACCAACGTATGAGGATGGGGCTCAATGCAATTTACCACATGTTTATCACCTTCCATTACCCGAATCAGTTGCCCTCCCTTCTTCTTCCAAATGAATATTCTGCCACAGTCAGACCCACTGACAACATACTCACATTTAGGTCCAAAGAAGTTCACACCTTTCACTGTCTCACAGTTCCTGTGCCCTTTGTAAACTTGAGGGGCAACTTTGTTATCAGTGTGCATAGATGATGAAGATTCTGCAGACTCTTGACCACTCCCTGCTTCACTTCCATCACTGCCGAACAGTGAAGAAAATGAAACCGGATTAGCTCCCAAACCCATATCCCGAGTAAAAAGATAAATGAATTCTTCGGTGTACGAGACAAGAAGCTCGCTCTGTTCTGAAAAGGCCAAGCCTGTAATTTCAGCTTGCATAACAATATCACCAATCAAATGCGGAGGGCAAAAATAGTTCACAGGTCGACCAAAATCTGATGATCCATCCCATTTGTAACTGCGGATATCGTAGAGTCGAGCATACTCATCAGAACCAGCAACAGCAAAGAGATTTGGGTTTCTTGGATCAATTGCAATTGCATGTAAACCGATAACTGGCATGTAACTCCATCTATCATCAACAGATTGGCAAGTAAACAGTTCTGTAGCAGACTGAGTTCTAAGATCAATCTGAAAAGTTATTAGATTAATGGCAAAATTATTTGGTTATGATACCAAAAAGTAACAAAATGAAAACTTCACAATACATGAGGGGAAAAACTAACAAAGAACAGCACGTAACAAGAAATAAATGTCACTACTGGTGGCCGTTAGCACCCAAGCTGTGAATCAACCAGCAAATTCATTAAGAAAATTCTGAATAAACAACTGGAACATTGAAAAGAAAAGGAAAAAGGAAAAAGGAGAATACAGAATCAACTAAATGTCTTAATGGATTGTCCATTACATTGTAGTTCTAAAATTGAGACACAAAATATCACTTTACACATGAAAGCAAAAACCAAAAAAAAAAATAATAATAATAAACTTACATGTTGTACCAATCCGTCTTCACCGCAAGTATAAAAAATGTGAGAGCTCCCGGGTTCAATAGCTAACTTGTGAGCACTTCCCTGATGTTTGGCCAATTGTGTAGTTTTCACTTCTCCGTCTTCCAGAATCCTTGCATGCCTAACCTAGAATCAAGTGAACTTCTCATTAGAGAGTATAATTTTACATTTCACGAATTCAAACACCTTAAATCTAATAACAACACAAAAAGGCACTTGTGAAGAGAATATACAATTCAGGAATGCATGACACGAACAAGTTGAACTCATTTATTTCATATCAGGTAATCTAGTTTTTTATTCAGAAAATATTTGTGTCTCATTTCTAAAATGGACATATTCTTTAAAAGATATAAAAGAAAGTTGCAATTAAGCTAAGACACATAATGACGTCACAATGGCAAAAAACTACATCATGCTTCCACTCATTCAAAAGAAGTACCTGCCCATCAGCCGCACAGGTTACAATACTTCGATCATCTGTGTAAGGCATAAACTTTGCTTGGAAAACATTGCTGTTATGACCTGACTGAAAAACAAGCTTCGGTTTTCCAGTTTCCCAATTCCAGAGTATAACACTTCTGTCATCAGAACTAGACACCAATATGTCACCCTCTAGATTGAAGCTTATTGTGTTCACACATCCTCTATGTTTTACCAGCTTCCTGTATATCTCAAGTCTAAGCACAAATTCCTGAGATTTCAAAATAAACAAATTATGAAATTATTTACTAATTAAAAGTTTTTCAAAGCAGTTTCCTGAATTTGATGTATTAGAGATGTTGTATCAAATCATATGGAATGTATTCTGTTATAGTGATTATAGGTTTGTTATGAAAGCTTCTGCACGTGTAAGTAAGGTTCTTATATTAGTTAGTTAGTTGTGGTGTATAGAGTGCTATACGTAGAAACTGTGAGAGTTAGTCTTATCATTCAACTGTATTGTTCATTTTCTATGATTTGATTCAATAGTACTTCAAGAACTTCATTAATTTTTTCTTAGTTTCTTCAAAATCTAGAATGATGTTAAGTGTGGTATGAAATTTGATGCATCATACCAAATAAATAAACTGGAGAGGAAACTATCAGGATTGTTTTTTGGCATCCATATTGCCACAACTCAGATTGTTATTGCTACAACTATTCTTCCTTAATGACAATTTTATCCATCAAAAGCACTGCAGTGTAATTAATTAGTCATAAACATAGACAATTCATGAACTATTAACAAAAGTAGTTGTGGTAATATTGTTACTTTTTTTTCTTTTTCTTTTTCTTTTTTTATAGATTGGATTTAGAATCAAAGCCAATTAAATTGGGTGTGTTATACATAAACGTGTGTGCATGCCAGAGCAAGTTCAAGTTAAATTTCAGGCGTGTTTCAAAGAAACGAATCAAAACCTTATATTAATCACCTGTTGAAAACAATGACGATCATCACTCACACGAACTTAAACCAGTAACACAACCCGAGATAGCCAAAAAGAATTTAGATAAAAAGCCTAACACTCAACAAATAGCCAAAACCTAAAAAAATTGATTAATTATCAAAAAAATAATTAGCGAATTCATCCTGATCCCATATCAAAAATATACCTTCTGAAAAGAAGAGAAAAAAACTAAGCAAAAAAAAAAATGAAATTGACGAGGAATAAAAATAACAATAATAAGAATAAGAATAATCATCATCCGGGATGAGACCTGGGCTGCACCAAGTCGGTGGGTGAAATTTCTGGAAGAGAGCTGGCCGACCTCCCGCTGCCAAACATCGAAGACGGCGTTTTCCTTGGTTGTACGATGCTTCTTATTGTTCATATTCCTTTTGTTCGATCAATCTGAATGCGATTGATGGGTTGGGGTGGGCGAGTCACGGATTTGATGAAACCTAAGCGATTTAATCAGGAAATGAAACTTGTGAAATCAAGTCAAGAGTGGCGGTCGTATCTTCATCCTTGTGGGTTAGTTAATTGTTTTTTTTTTGTTTTCTAAATAAATCATTATTGAAACTCTCGAGGTTATCGGTACTACCTTTTTTTTTTTTTTTTTTTTTAAATTTTTTCGAAAAATTTTGAATTTTTCAAATTTTATTTCAAAATATCTGTTAAATATTTAAATATTTTAAATATAATAAAATAATAAATTTCACATTTTTATTTAAAATTAAAAAATATATCTCACATCTCACCTTCTTAAAAATAATTTTTTTTAAAAAAATTCTCATATATCTTACCTCTTTTTTCTAGCTTACCTCTCTCACTTACATTTATCTCGATCTTCATATTTATTATTAACAACTTTAAATGTATGAATGATACAAAAGAGATGAATTTTTTTTTTAAAAAAATGGAGACAAAAACCAATTTAAACAGGTATATAAATTTTTTTTTTTCTGTAAATCGCGCAGTAGTTCAGTAAACATTACCGAACATATCATATAGGTTCAACAACTCCTACCGAACATACATGATATATTCAGTAATCCCTACCGAACCATTTTAAAATTGGCGGTTAAAGGGATGTCTCATAGTCTAAAACTGTCGAACGTCTCTTGGAGGATATATTTTTTATTTTATTTTTTTACATTTTTGTTATAATATTTTTACAATTACTGAGATGTCTCGTAGCATATTTTGGTATTTCTTTAAAATTTATCTTTTTTTATATATTTTTTACGGAGATTTTATTGAAAAATTATTGATTATTTGTACTAATAAAATTTAAAATCAGTATAAATATTTAATTTTTATTAAAATAAAAAAAATATTTTTAATTGGTATGAAATATATTTTAAAAATAATGAATAATATTTAAATAATAAAAATAACTATATATGATATAATTAATATTGAAATGCTACAATTCCATATAAAAATATACTCAAACTTACACTCCAACCAGAGTTGATAATACCATTTTGTAAAGGTAATAAACTTCTGTCGCTTTTTTTGTAGAGACAATAGAAGTTTATTAGTTTTACAAAATAGATTTCTATGACCTTTTTCGTAAATATAGTTGACTTATGCTACCTTTCTAAATAGATACTAGCCTAAAGTGCACTTTTTGTCAAAGTTAATGGACTTGGGCTACCTTTTTTCTCATGCAAAATCATGTTGTGCTTCGTCTAGTAAGAGGACATGCAGCCCAATCTACATCACAAAAATCATTTAATATGAGTGTATTTTGAGACAAGATTTGAATACCATAATTAAGAGTTCTCTTAAGATAATAAAGAACACATTTGACGGCACCAAAATGAGCAAGGGGAGGTTGATTATAATGTTAGCACACTTTGTTAATAACATGGGTTCAGGTGGTAAGACTCCCAATTCCCCCATCAGGAACCCAAGTTCGAATCCCACCAGAGGCGTGAGTGTGTTTTTCTCTTCTTTAATAAAAAAAAGGAGCCTTTAGAGCTCCTTTTATAAAAAAAAAAACATGGGTAATATTAGGTCTAATAAATGTGAGATGTTGAAGATCTCCGATTATACTCTAAAATTTTGTTCCATCGACAAGGGTATTGTCATCATGTATGGCTGGTGGCTTAAGAGCTATAGGATTGGATAATGAAGAAGCATTGAGCATATGTGTTATGGTAAGAAGGTCTTTGGTGTATTTGGTTTGAGAAAGAAAAAATCCATTTAGAAAGTGTTTGCCTTCGATTCAGAGAAAATAATGAAGATCTTCTACATCATTCAAAGCAAATTCACTGCTTAGTTTGGTGATAATAGTATCAACGAGTGTTTAACTACTTTCTGAAAAAATCACATCATTAACATAAACAAGCTAAGAGGAGAATATCACTATTTTTCTTGTACATAAATAAGGAAGAGTCAAACTTATTGCAAAAAAATTCCAAGAGTTAGTAAATATTAAGAAACTCTATCAAACCAAGCTCTAGGAAATATAAAGACTTATGCAATAGGAAAACATGGTTTGGAAAGTTTGGATTGATGAAACTTGGAGGTTGTTCCATGTATACAGTTTCCTTGAGAAATCCACGAAAAAATGCATTATTGACATCAAGTTGTTTGATGGACCAATTTGAGACCATAACAATTGAAAAAATGATGCGTATAGTTGTTGGTTTGATAACGGGACTGAAAGTCTCCACATAATCCAATCCAAGGGCTTGAGCAAACTCCTTTGAAACAAAACAAGCCTTCTAGAGGTTAATGGAATCATCTATTTTGTATTTAGTTCTAAAAACCCATTTTGAGCCCATAATGTTGCCATTTTTTGGACGAGGAACAAGGGTCCACCGTCCACGTATGATTTTTGTAAAGACCTAACAATTCCTTTTCTATTGAAACTTTCAAATGTAGACATTTAAGAGCTGTTTTATGGTTTTAGTACTGTAGCAGTGTAGTATTGGCTCATGGTGAGAGCAAAACTAGAAGAACTAGTGTGATGACATTCATAATCATTCAGGTAAGATATATAGGTGGTGTTTGGTTCGTGTTAATTGAGAAGAGTTTGGAAGGTGGCTAACTTGCATTGAGTTTGATTGGTCATCCTGGGGTGGATTGATACTAGTAGGTTATTCTTGTAGACCTTGCTCAATATTATCTATATGTACAGTAGGGAAGTAGTGTTCCTCTTGAGTTTGGTAATTGGGAACTTGTTCATTAGTTGTATTTGTGTGGTTTTCTTTTTAAAACACTATTGTAATATTGGAGGACTCTTCTTGTTCAAGGCAACAATCAAGAGAGTCAAATGTTATATGGTTGTGTTGTCAGATTTTTGAAATTTAGAGTTAATGCTTGAGTTGGTGCCTTGAAGAGTAGGATATTTAGAGTTAAAGTACCACTTTGCTTCATCCGGCCAGATAGGTAGTGACTACAAGTTCATGTATATCATTGTTAGAATGAGACTATGTAAGCCTTATTCGTAATAGGATCTATACACCTATAATCTTATCTAAGAAAAACACATGAAAAAGTTTTCTTAAAAAATTTATTCTTACTTTGATATCTTAGAAAACATTTACAAACCAAGCTTTTTATATAATTTTAAAAAATACGATTTCATCATTAAGAGATGAAGACAGAAGTCTGTTAATTGAAAAAATGGACATAAGAAAAGCATACACCCAAAACTTAAAGGTAAATTGTCATCAAATATCATAGTGAGACCAGCTTTCACAATATGTCCATGCTTTCTTTCAAAAATCTGATTTTGTTCTAATATGCCAGGACAAGATAATTGATAAAATATACTGTACTGTGCAAGATGATCAATAAAAAGTAAATTCACCTCCTTCATCACTTCGGAAAAAAAATAATATTTTTTTGTTAAATTGATTTTTCAACTAGTTTTGAAGCTTTCAAAAGCATTCCAAAAAAAAAAAAAAAGTCATAATTATATTTAAGAGTGTATACTAAGTGTACTTTTTACACTAAAATTTCAATTTTTTATAAATAACGAGACTAAAAATATCAATTATAAATTACAGGACTAGTGTCTATTTTTACATAACAATAATAACGACTTTTAAGATTTTTTTTTTTCAATAAATATTATCTAAATTTTCATAAATAATGAAATTAAAAATACTTCTTTATAAATTATAAGACTAAATTACATATTCTCATATAATAACATTATTTTTAATAACTTTTTCCCCCAATAAATAATATCTAACATTAAGGATACTCAAAATAGCCAACTTAGTAAAAGGAATCCAACCCAACTCATTTTATTTGATTTTGTGTTAATGTTAGATTTACTTGAATTTCAAATCTAATGACCTAATCCACCTTTGATTTGAAGCCTAAATCTAAACAACTAAACATTTTCTCTTTGAATTTTAGTCCATCAAAAACTACATACCTTGTTCACCTCAAGGTATAATGCTACGTACTCATAATGAATTGATATTTGTTTAAGCCACATGTCATGTCTGTTGAGGCCATGTTTAATAATCATTCAATTTTTAATTTTCAATTCTTATTTTTGTAATTGAATTTTCATTTTCAAAAGTTTTTAGAAAAAATAAACTTCGTAGTAAAAACTAGATATATTTTTGAAAAATATTACACTCATACACTAATAATTAGGACTCGAACTTAGACCTTACGTATTACTTTAAACACCAGTAGACCTAAAGAAAAGATTAAGAAATATGTGTACCATATGGTGTAATATGTAATAATCCCAAATGAATAGGCAAGAATTATGTGTTATAATATCCTTAAAAATACATTACGGCCACTGTCATGACCAGGAGGGGTTGAAGTAAATGAACAAAGAAGTTCTTGAGTATATAAAGTTTGCATTATCTATTAATTGAAGCTATTGTGTAAAACAGATTCAGTACTTGAGAGAGGCCATTGAAGATGATGAATATATGGTTTATATACCGAAGAAGAGAATTACTGAAGAAATATATTCTTTGTAAAAGAAATTATTGGAATAAGATGAATGCTATTACTTAGATTATAAAAATAAAAAATTAAACAAATAAAAAAGTGATAATTCTATCTTTTAGAATAATTATTACTCGTATCAAAAGGATTCCATAAAAAAAATTAAAAGTTCAATAAATAAAAAGAAGATAATTTTTTTATTTTATAGCAAAGCACAAACATACTTCATTAATTATGCATCTCAATTAAAATCTTAAACAACTACTCTCAAATACATCACAATTGTAAAACCACAATGAAGACACACTAACAGTTGTAACTCCAATAATTTTGTGAACGCAATATACATAAATTTTATTAAATAGTTATATATTATAATTCACTTTAATTTAATATTTAAATTTAATAATTTAAAATAATTTAAAAAAAATGACAATTTTAAAAAAGTAAATAATTGTACATCAATAATAATCGACCACTACAATAATAAAAACACATGAAACATTACGTGCATATTTCACAACACACAAAAAATATTTAAACATAAGGGTGTTTAAAAATCAGACTAAACTGAACAAAACCAAAAAATCAAACCGGATCGAACCAAATTGAACAATTTCATGAAATATATGGTACGGTCCAGTTAAAAATAATACAAACCGTTGGTGAAATAATCCGATCCAATTTTGTAAATTTTTTAACCAATCGGACCGAACCGGACCGTTATAAATAAAATATTAATTTTTTTAAATAATATATTATTATTATTATTATTATTATTAATACCCACTTCTTGTATTCTCTGTTTGATATTCGCAGCTTTTTGTAATATTAATATATTACATATGTAATTTCGCAGCTTTTCATTTCTATCCCTGTTTACAATTATTATTATTAATAAACTCAGCAAAGTTTATTTCTTCTTTTTTTTTTTTTTTTTCTCAATGGGAGCTGAGAACTCTAACTTAAGTATTCACAATTACTAGCAGTTCTTCTTCTTAATGGTTCTAGTATATATATATATATTTCCTTTTTTATTTACTTACTACTTTAATCATAACTATTTATTTTTGAAAAAAAAAAAAAAAAGCATAACTATATGATTTGAAGGATATTTATTTCACTATATATTTTATGAATTAATGTATTATGAATATGTATTTTATGAATTAATGTATTAATTTGTATTAAGTATTGTGTTATAATTTGATTACATTCTTAGTTATAGAAAAAAGTTTAGCAAAAATTTTTTTTAAAAACCATTGAAAACTGTTAACCAAACTGGACCAAATTAAACGGTTTTGAAATTTTTATTAGTTAAACCATCCGATCTGGTTTGATTAAAATAACATGAATAGTTCAATCTGGCTAATTTTCTTTTACTAAAATTCAGACCGGATCGAACCTTGAACACCCCTAATTTAACATATAACAAACACACATTAAAACAACACTAAACCCCCAACCAGTACCCTCAGAAAAACTATCCTCTCCACTGGTGAAAGAGAGTTGCTAGAAAGAACTCCTCGCTGCCACCAGACCGACCACTCCCAAAGACCACCATCCAACACCGAGGAGAAAAGCTTTTAGGCAACGAAAGGACACATCCACTCTTAACAACAGCTGCTCCACACCGCGGAGCTCAAAAAGCAAGCACCGCCAGAGAAAAGCATAGAAAAAACAAAAATGCCAACCCCAACGAGTTCTATTGGAGAGAAAATAGGGAAAAAAAAAAAAAAACAAAACAAAACACCGGCCAAGGAAAGCTATACAGGGAAAGGAGAGAGTGAATCTACCACTAGCAAGATAGCCTCACGGGGGCCACTAAATGGAATAAAAAACAAACCATAGGGTAAGTGGAGAGTTCAGAGGAAAACAAATTAAGTGAGACAAAGTTTACTTTTTAAAAAAGAAGATAATTAAGTCTAAAAGGCACTCCTATCTTTTGATAAAAATAGATAACATACAAATCCAAGATATCAAATCTTAAAATAATTAATATTTAATAATAACAAAAGAGTTGTATATCTTTTCCTTTTTTTGAAAGAGTGCAGTGTTAAAATTGTCATCTAATTTTATTAAAAATTTAATTTAATTTTTTAATTTTTAAATTATATAGAATAATAATATTAATTATTTTAAAATGTACAATTTAATCATGTAATTTTTTATTAAATATAATAAGTACATTAACTTTAAAAAAGTGTCAAATAAGTCCAAAATAGCATGACAAAGTAGGAAAAAAATAGAAAAATTACAAAAAATAATATACCTAAAAATTATAATAATAAACATAGCACTCTAATAACATTGAATGATATCTAATTGGACAATGTTCAACATTAAACGGGTCTAAATTATTGTACTTTAATTTAAACAGAGTTTAATTGAACTACGTTTAAAGAAAAATGATATAACAATTATTTTTTAATTGTAAACATATATAATTTAAATACAATTTTGTTATTTTTATTCTTACAAGATATTTTTTTACAAAATTATCTTAATTCTTTCATATTTTTATATAATAGTAAGATTAATAAACAGCATATTTGCCACTATTACAGATAAATAAAATTAATAGAAAAATCAGACAACATCACATACGATATCATTTTTCTTTTACAGACCACATCTTTGTTCTTTTTGTGTTGTATTTTTTTATTGATATTAAGCTCATACAATTAAATTAGAAAATATAGAAAGTAGTGGGAGAAAGAGCTTATCATATATAGGTGAGGGATTAGCTTCCACCATCTCCCTTGAAGAATCTTATTCAACCTTGTTTTGAATAAAATGTGTAGAGATTGTGGGAAGAATTGATTAAAAACAAAGAGAGAAAGAGAAGATGTGGATACTGCTATAAGGTTAGGGCTTTTCTCTTTTCTAATTGAGAATGAATAAATACATCTATTTTAAGCTTTTGATTAGATTTTCTTTCTTTTTTCAATGTTTTTTTTTTTAAAGGGCGTAAATAATTAATTTGTCCTTTTATATATATATATATATATATATTATTTAAATTGAACTTATGCACTTTTTTAGTGCACCTTTTTAGGTATGATAATATTTAACATAATACAATATAGATAAAAAATTTAATCAAAATTGATTAACAATTTTTTATTTCCCAAAAGGTCATGCTATTTCATATTTCATATTTCATATTATTATAAATATATAATACCAAAAAAATTAAATTTTTTATATATTAATTAATACTCAACACAACACTAGATAAAAAAAATGTCAAAATACAACAAAAATTGAATTTCGACGAGATTTTACAAAGAGAGTAATCCAAAATACTATAACCAGTAAAAATGAGGGAATTTTGTGGGTCCAAAATGAAAATTCAGAGTAAAAATCTTGTCGGAATAGCTATGATTTTTCTTATTGTTGCAATAAACCCCAGGGAAACTCATGAAAATACTATATACTTTTTTGCGAGAGTACTTTCATTAATTCATTCATAAGCGTATAATACTAATCACGTATAATACTAATAAGAAACAAAACGTTAAGTCGGGTGTCAATCCCCGATTGAATCAAAGACATGACATTCTTAACTCGCCCAACTTGGCATTATTATCAACAATTTTTGTGATTTGATGACGACAAAAATTGGTGATTTGCTATTTTTAACTTGGCCAAAATAACGTAAAAAGGAATATATTGTTTTTTATTTATTTATAGAAAAAGGAATATATTGTTATCCAACCGTATCTGCAAACGGGTCAACCCATTTCATAAAGGGGTCATGTTGGGTCAAAACTCAGTAAGTATACTACAAGATCTGCAAGAAAAGAAGCAAAAAGGCAATGTTCTCCATATGCAAAAATGTTACTCTATGTACAAGAAACATTGCGTTATTTTACATATAAAGATACTTCACAGGAAATGGAGAGAATTGGACGACAAATATATTACCATCCACATACTTCTTCCATATCGGTAAAGCAAGAAGCATCCATCCATTTAAGTGCATGATATCCATATCTCCATTATTTGGCAAGATTGCCACAGAAGCAATTGCTCAGCCTTGCCTCTACCCAGAGTCCAAATGTGAATTTTAACTTCAACATAGATTGAGCCTTATTTCATTAGAACTCTAAAACCAAGGCATCCACCAAACATACATCTTCCCAAGGTTTTTATGCGACACTGCTTCAGTAATTAACCGCCTAGCCTGACCTTCAACAGCCAGAGGCAAAGATGGTGCTGCCCCAACACCAACAACAATGCCTTGCAACCTTGCCTCAATGTTACCGATTGCTCGCTGTATAGAACTCATTGAGAACACATTTTAGAGATTGTTCGTAGTAAAATAACTTTGGAATTGATGAAGTTATTCATTTTTCAAGAAAATTCTAGCATGTAACACATCATAATTAGTGAATAATTAGTGTGAGTATAAATTCTTGTGCATTTAGATTTCTCTACCTTTTAATCATTGATGAAATTTCGTTCTAGTATGTATGATTATGTGCAACCGTTGTATTAAAGATTTTTTCTAAATATCGACAAGGTTGTATACTTGTATCCACGAAATATTTCTCCCCCATTTTCCCATCTGTTCTACATCACTTGGATGAATCAATTGTAATCTGGCTTCTCTTTACTCTCTCCTCTTATTCCCAAATTCTTGATTCACAACTCCTAACTCTAATTTTTCCATTTCTTCTCTCTATAAATATTGTTTTCTTGGTGCTAAATCAGATATTAAAGTTGAAAATGTATGGATATGAACTAAAATTCAAATTCATCATTAAGTTAAAAAAATAAATGGTAAAGAGATCCAAACCTTAGCATGCGGATTCTGAACTTCTACCCCACTGGACTTGTGAGACTTTGTCCATTCCACTAAAGGATCATGGATGAAAGTTTCAAGGACACTCATCAAAGTCTCTCTATGCGTCCTCAGAACTGATAGTGTGATTTCACAGACCCTCAGAAAGATTCCTTCATAGCCAGTGATGCCCAAGCCATCAATCATGTTCTGCAGATTGGATGCAAAGTTCAAAATTAATATATAATGGATGTCGAAAGCACTATGATATCAACACGAACTTGAAAGAAGAAACCTCTATAACTCAAGCCAATATAATGTTTATTATTAAAATAAGTGGACAACCAAAGGAACCCAGTAGGCATAATAGAAACGAAAATTAAACAAGTTCTAAGATTCCATTCATAAGAACCATACTGATGAAGTCATGAGTATATACTATATAGTACACTTTTCTCACCTGAGTGAGCCTGAAAGGTACCAACTCAGGCTTCTCCAATTGCAGCCCTTTGTCAAACAAGCAACTAAAATCGACATGTACACAATCACCAGAAGTTGAATCAAAGAGAATGTTTTCACCATGCCGGTCACCAAGTCCCACAATATGCCCAACCATGGACCAAACTGCTGTAGTATGTGCATAAGCAATCCGTGCCCTAAACCAAGCGGCTGGCTCAGAAAAAGTCGTTAAAAACCACTTATGGAAAACTGGAGGAAACATTGGAAGAATTTTGCTCTTCAGCATCTCGTCTTCTGGCATTTTACCTTGGCATTGATCATAGATTCGTTTAATCAGAGGATTTGTGTTCTGCCGATCAAACTTTTGGCAGGTAATATATATATCTTGAAGTATATGTCGGAGACCACGAGTATGAGGCACCCATTCTACCATGCCGCAGTCCTCTGTCAAAGGAATCACAGCAAAGGTGCGAATGTAGAGTTTCCTCCGACGGCTTTCTGGGTATTTGGAAAGCAATCGGTTTATTGTTGCAGTGAACTCCATCATGCGAGCATCTTTCCTGAGGTCATCCTTGGGTTTACAAAGAAATGGACGTTCAATACCATCACTACCCAATAGAACAATCTGGAAAATAACAAGTAAATTAGAAGGCATCATCTACGCAAATATGATATACAATAGCATCGTTATTAAGAAACCCACAGGACACACAAAAGATGACTGAATAATTCAGCAGGACCTCTAAGATGTTTTAGAAACTTTCAATGGTATCACAATATTAATCAAGTGAACTACAATGAACTAAGCCCCTTAAACTTTTGGAAGTAAGAACATACTTTCTTAGGTCTTTGAAGTGATGAGAGAATCTCCGCCTCATCACCTATTCCCAATATTGTAGGGAGATCGGTCAATGAAAAGATATCAGAAGTAAGTGTGCCAGCAAGATTCCCATCATATGTTGGCAGATTAACAGTAAGAGATTGTTGAATGGGCATGATAATATCAAGAGGCATCATCCTTTTCAGTGCACTAAATTCAGTTGAGATATTAATTGTCCTTGCTTTAGGCTGACCAGCATGGAAGCACAACTTGATTAAATGATCAACCAGGCTAGCAAATTGGGTAAACAAATTGCTTCCACTATTTCCCTGGTTGAACCCTATCCGAGCAGCGTGAATAATTTCTGCAGCTGCTTCCCTCCTGGAAGGAACTGTGGACTTTGAAACTGCAGCCATAATCCATAGGGCCTGCTGTGGGTACTGCCGCAAAACCGAAGTAATTATGTGTTTCACCAATCGTACAACGTCCTCATTCTGATGGCATATTCTAGAAACCAACTGAGGCAGCACTGTCAACCACTGATATGTTGGCAAGTCCTTTAAACAGCCACGCATGATACCCATTACCTACCATCATAAGAGAAAATATAATACTTTAACATGATGATAATAGATAATAAAGCATCTGAATTTAGACACATCAACAGAAATTCAATTTTAAAGCAACATTTGAGGTCATTACCTTCCTGTGGACAGATTTCAGATCTTCATCA
The DNA here is from genome assembly GCA_029378325.1 of Elaeagnus macrophylla. NCBI lineage: Eukaryota > Viridiplantae > Streptophyta > Magnoliopsida > Rosales > Elaeagnaceae > Elaeagnus > Elaeagnus macrophylla. Next base: position 22,252,967 of record CM055650.1, on the reverse strand, counting down.
GATGTCATGCCACATTTTTGATAAAAACTACCAAAATCAAACCACAATGTTAGCAACCGTGGGAGGGCTTGAAAGAGATTCTTATGTCCTCTATGAAGCCCTTTAGCATAGAACAACAATACATCAGACACATATGACCACCAACGCTTCTCTGAGGTTAAATTAGATGATCCAGTAACAGCAACAGTCAGTGTCATTGCCCTGGGACTTGGATCGATATTTTCCTCTTGACGCTTCCTAGCATCAGCAAGCACCTCCTCGCAATACTTGGCCATACAAAAATAGCCTTTTTCCCACCTTGGCTGCAGTTCCCTCACCCTAGAATAAAGACTCATTACATCTTCTTTTTGCTTTTGCCCAGTGTAATGGATCCATCGAGTATAGAGGAGAAGGGTCTTTGCAACATCTCGACTTTCATTAATAGCTTGTGTATCACAAACTAAAGATGGTGGGTTCAGTGGAACAACAGAAAGGCTGGTAATTGATGATACTGCTGCAGAACCAACAATCTCCACTGGCATGTTTAGGAGAGATTGTTGCAACTCCGCAATGGCACCATCAGATCGCCTGGTATTCCACAGAAGTTTGGCTTTTTCCATGTGAACATTGGGTGAACCTGAAGCTTCGGCTTCTAGGATTGCTCGATTTGCTGTCTCATAATGACCTGCCAGGCGACAGAGCTTTGCATATTGAAGCCAGCAGTTCCCAACTTGAGAACCAAGACCACTGGCACCAAAAACCATTCTTCGGAAAGCCAGCAATGGTTCCCTTGCCCAGAGTGATGGCTGAGTAAACCTAAGACGGTTTTCCCAGTTCTCCATCACTTTTGAAAATCCATATTCATTTAATTGAAATGATTTCTCCAAAAAGGACTCACCAACAAGAATAGTGTGAAAGTCCTCCAACTCCCATAGTAACTGAAGCTTCACAACAAAAGGGTAAGCTCGCATGTACGAATCCATTCCTGCAGCAGCCAGCGGAGCAATGAGCGCTTGCTTGGACAAAGCAATTTTCTCAGCGACTAAAAACTGGTCCTTCTTCATCATTGCCTGAAGAATTTTTGCAACATCCAGATCGAATAAGGCATTGTTCTCAGCGCTGCTGCAAAGTAAACCTTCATCAGCTCCGCCAAGGTATTCATCCATCAAGTCCCACCTGCCAAGTCTCCATGCTGCCTGCACACCTTGCATGCACCACATTTTCTTATAATGAGGAATTCTAGAGATTAGACCATCAACATGGGTGACCATGGCCTGAAGGTGGCACATATTAAGCAAGCAATTAAGAACATCTGAATGCCTAAGGACTGAGGTGGGCTCCATTTGCAAAGCTTGCTCACAAGAAGTTAAAACTTCAGCCCAGTTTCCCGCTTTTTTGTTTATCAAGAGCTGATCTTGTAATCTCAAGGATTTACGCAGGGATGCCAAGCCAGAGAGGCCATCAGGCTCATCTAGGTAGCTATAAATTTCCATCAGAAAGGAAACATCTTCATCTTCAAAAATACCACTTCTCTCAGCTGCAGGGTTGAAAGAACCTGATTTGGTCCTAACATAGGACTCAAAGTACATCAAGGACCTTGCATAAGCTTGACACCTAAAGGAGGCCCTTGCAAGAGTTACCTTTGGAATTGCACAAAGAAGCTCTGAAACATACTTACACTGTACAAGGAGTTGATCCTGCTGAAGTGCAGAATTTGGGATTCGATCCTTCAGCTTGGACACTTGATGCCTTGCAGACTTTGGTCTTAAAGATTGGGAAAGAGCCAGCTCTTGCTCAAAGTCATCCACCCATTGCCCAAGATTATCAAGAAGAGTGAACACAGCTTGAATGCAAACTTCACTTTGCCCACCACTAACCCCATGGACTGCAGCCCCACTGTGCTCTGATACTGCAGCATCAAGAACAAACAGGATTTCTTCAGTAATGCCACGGCGTGCTTCTTCAGTTCCATGACAAACAGCATTAAGCACTAAATATGGTAGCAGATATATTGCTGTTTGCATGTCATGCCGCACAATGCCCCGACATGCATGAAAAATGCTAGCACGAGACCCAGTTGCATGAGCAGTCAGCTTTTTTATCCAAAAATATATCCACCTTCTAAATGACATGGATGACCGGTAGATCGGGCCTACAAAAGCAGAATCAGAAATATTTGGAAGTTGAAATCTAGAGGTCAAGCAAGGAGCTATGATCTCTTTAACATAACTAGAGAACCGATCCCACAATTTCTGACCCCTTCTATTTATCTCAGTGTCGGTTTGATGCATTCTAGATGCAGCAAGTGATAAAATTTCTTTATCCTTAAATGATTCTGATGTAGAGGGACCAGCATTCTCGTCCAGGGATGCCTCACAGCCAGCAATCTTTAGCAGCTCCTGTATGGCCAGTGCAGCAGAGTCTTGTACTATAGTATCAGGTGCAGCTCTAAACGCCCTAGCTAGATGCTTGTCAATTAGCTCATATATGAGATCATCATCAGAACATTCAATTTTAAAGCGCTGGCAGGGTACCCCCTTTAGTTTGGCAGGGTCAACAGCACCTAGTGCTCCAAGACAATCAGCACAGACTAACTTCAGCCGCTGTCCGACTGCACTCCTTGACTGTTCAGTACATCCTCGTAGTAGAGATGTTATTAGAGAGCTCAGGATATCCATATTTCTGCCACCTTCAGCGGTAATCAAAGCTGTAACCTCTTCTCTCCTAAGGTTCAGCAATTTGCTTAACTCACAAGCTACCATATATCTCACATTTAAGTTCTCATGATTCAAACTATCAACAATGTTTTGCAATTGGTCCTTCAACGTCATTGACCCATGGGCCTCTTGTATAACTTTGTTAACTTCTGATAGAGTTGCAAGGTTAGGCAACGGAGGGAACTCCCGTATGTGCTGTTTGAGGATTGTCTTGTTATTTAGCACAAGTTCCTCCAATATTTTTACAACCGTACCCAGATTCGTGGCAGGATTCTCTCTGTCTCTCTCCAAGAAGGGAATAAGAGCAGCAAAGACTTGAGAAATTACATATTTTGTGCTAGATGGTGATGCCTCGGCCAGCTGTCTGATGAAAAAATGTAACAAAGAGAGACCCTCACATTGGAGGAATTCTTTACTAATAGCATGCATAAGAAGTACCATCAATTTAGGGACATAAGTGCTAATTTGAGTACCCATCAGTTTAATCAGCATCTCGATACGTTTCAAGGCTTGTTTCTGCAGTGAGGCATCCTCTGAATGGAGCATCTTTCTATCAATACTGTTAAGAAGACCAACAAAGTGATTCCTCAAAAAGCTTGGAAGATCTTCACCACCAGTCAGAACCCTAGCAACTTCTTTTATCATCTCAGGTACTCTAGTTAACCTGTGGCCAATACAAAATGGAGATGTTTGACATCATGGTAAGAAATAATAGATATTTTAATTTTCAAAATAGTAAAAGATGAGTCAATGAGATGATTTTCGTTTTTATTCGGTTAGTTCTTGTAAATATATGCAGAGCCTTACCTTCTACTTACTTCATCTGAGTCCACGCCATCCAAAAAGCAAACAAGTTCGTCTAAAAGTGCAGGTAATGCCGCTGCAAAAATTTCTTGTTTGTCAGAACGAATATGAATTTGGTAAAATTGCAAAGCAGAGAGCAGCACTTGGCCATCTGCTTGGTGTAGAGCAAAAGCCAGCACTTTGGGTAACCAATTAACAACCAAAGTAACCACATCAGTCTTGGAATGCTTAGCCAACTCATACAAGGTTTCAACTGCTTGATCATCACTATGCTGAGACACCACAAGCTTTGGAAGAACAACAGGAATCATTTTCTTGACAAGATCAATAGTTTCAACACCAAGAACAGCCTCTGCAAACTCTTTAATCATAATTGGATGACTTTGTAACCTTGCAGACAAATATTCAAATAGTTCATTTCGAATATGAACAGCTTTTAGAAGGATTAACTCCAGTCCTCCTCTGAGATGGAAGTAACAACATTTGTGTATCAACCTTGATGCATTTGTTCTCACTGTCACATGTAGATGATCAAGCTGATCAACCAATAAGATAAGAGAAAGCAAAAATGTTTGATTGTAGATATCGACTGCAATCATGATTTCGGCAATAGATTCCAGCAGAGTCTCAATAATTTGAGGCTCTTCCGATACTGCCAACGCCTGCTTTATTATGTCCAAAAAAAATTGTTCTTTGCTTTTATTTGATGTGTCCAGATTGTTAAATAAACAACTTAAAACAGAATCCTCAAGAAATGAACTAATCTGAGGGCAGAATGCTTCTCTTACAGCCTTCTTTCTGTTTAGGAGTAAATACTTTAGACATCTGACCCACTTTGATCCATTTTCAATCAGAGCAGCATTGGTTCCATGTGCAAGAATCCGTTGAATATTACGCACACAAGCAACTTGGACCTCTTCAAATGACTCGTCGTAGAGAAGTTCAAAAAATAGAGATTGTATACCTGTGACACAATCAAAACTTCTTTCTATACTGCAGGTATCAGGTGGATATATGACTTTTGAGCAGAGCGCTTGGTTCTGTTGAACGATGTTATCACATTTTGAACAGCAGAAACCTTGCAGTAAATAGTCCACTGTTTGACTGTGTTTCTCATTTTTAATATTCAAAAATAATTTGCATTCACTATTTCTGTGATTATCTCCAGCATTACATGATCCATAAAGGCATGACAAATAACCAAGAGAAAAAGGAATTATTTTCTTAATCATTTCATGATTCTCTCCTCCCAACAACCTGTAAAAACAAAGAGAGGAAAACATAACCAAATGAACAGAAGATAAAAAATCACATTCCTTGTATTAATAATTCACCCCCAATATAGAGAATAAAACAAGGTACCATTTGAGTGATCATACTCTTGATGTGCAGTAAACCACTTTACAATATAATTAACCAAATATAATGCAAGTTAAAACATATTAAAGTGTATTGGTTACCAAAACCATAAGCTGTTAGAAAGTAGACTAATAATCTTCTTATATGTTATATTTGGGTCTCAACACTCTCCTTCACTAGTTGGGCTTGGCACATGTGGGCTTTTTTATCACTCCTAAATTAATTAACTCTCGCTTGTGAGCTAAGTAGATATTTGTGATGAGCTCTCACATGTTGGCTAATTAGATAGTTTTTTAATGTCCATCAACCGAGTAGATAGTAGGTATTTTGAAGGCATAAAAAAAAAAAACCACAAGGGGCACAAAGGAAACATAGAGAGACCCAATGATTTAACAATAACCCATACATGTGAAAAGTTGTGTAATTGGAGGGATTCAAACAGAGCTTACACCCTATTACTATTTTTAAGTGTGTTGATCATCAATCCTCCTAAAAACTTAAGTTGTTAGAAGTTGGACTAACAATATTCTTATATGTTATATTTGGGTCTCAACACAACAAAACGCAAACTAAAAGATCCACACAGCTCTCATATGCCAACCCAACAGTATTCAAAAACCATAAATGAATATGATGGGGCAAAAAACATTTAGATCTATAAGAGAAATACAAGTTTACAAACATCCAAGTTACAAGTAACATTTATTCTGTGATTGAGAAGCTAAAACACAAAGAACCCATCAATTAAACACTTTACGCCCTAAACCTCATCGATTGCAGTAAAATTAACAAATTCAATTCCATTATAACATACATTATTGCATATAATAGAAAAAATCACTAAAAATACTTGAATTTCCACTTACTCCAGCTGTCTAAAAATATGTGACAGCACACTAAGACCTGACCAGAAGATCATCACTGGCATTGAAATCACAGCTTCAGTCCTAACTTCTTCAGCTTCATCATGAAGGCTCAAATCAAAAACCTCAAGATCATTTCCAAAATTTTTGCTCTGTTTAATCTTACATGCAACTTGAACAGCAATACATTTTATTTTCCTTAACTGTTCAGGTTTAGAAACAGCAAGAGAATGGGTCCATGGAAGCGTTAGCATTCTCATGAGGTCTGCATAATCATCCTTTTCCCTAAACACCTTATTATCCATGAAAAGAGGACCTACATTTAAAAAGATATATAATGGGTTAGAAAAAAAATAAGCATCATAGCAAAAATCTTAAGAGAGAAAAGGCTGTAAGTAAATGAAAGAGTCCATCTTAACCAAGCTACATCATAATATGGTATTTGATCCTTCTCCAGTATGCAGCAGGATTAATATAACTCAAAACTTTTTGTAACCCTCCAATTTTTTTTTAAAAAAAAAAGTAGAATTCAAATATATGATCTCTGCCTCCAAATATGTGTATTAAGAGAAAACTGTGAAAATAAATGAGCAAGGAACATAGTACTTCAGGAGCTAGAACAACATTTATAAACTTTTTTGTGAAACTAGTATCAGCCTTGGTCAACCATTGCATATCAGACAGCAAACCACCAAATTGCAGAATAAATCAAATGAGGGACAAAAAGCATAAAGTTTGACAAACGAAACATGTCTTATGTGGTGATCACAATATAGCTCTGATCAATTATTTATTATGTGCACATTACAAAAGATAAGAGCAATTTAATAAAATTAGCTTTAGTCCATATAGCAGAAACATAGTAAATGTAGCATAGGGCCAACAGGAAATTGAATTTTTAAGAACCAATCCATTATCATATCAATTTTACGGTGAGCTTTGCCTGAACTTTCAGGGAAAGATTAGTTCAATTGTGTTACTTTGTAAAAGCAACATCCTGTGAACTCCTTCCAGATAGATGGACATGTCAAATGTGAATGAGCTTTGTTGCTTTGCCTGCATGTTGTAAATGCATAACATCAATTATCAATAGGTGAATATTAGTAATTTAATTGCTAAAATGACACATAAGTGTAGTACCTGCTGTAATATCCAGGGTATCCATGAACACATCTGCTGAAATATGCTGATCAGAAGCTGGGTCACTGGAAATCTGCAGAAGGCAATACAAAGCATACTAAGAGCTGACAATGCATGATCTGGTTTTAAAGGTTCCTCTTGGACTGTGGGAGGATTGAGAAATTCAACAAAAGAAAGAAGTGATGTGCGCATATTATTGGCATAGTCTTCTTCCCTTCTGAAAGTAATTACATGTGTAAAATTTTGCTCCAATTGAATATTGGCATCAGAAGCAACACTTTCCCCATCAACCTTTTGGCGTTTGATCTTAACACCATCCACATCCTCAATGGGCCTTTTTTCTCCAAGCCTAAGGTTCTTAACTGATTTATCAGTCAGTATCAACAGCTCCGAACTACTATCATCACTTATTCTCCCTCCAATAATGTCTGGACCAAGCACAGACAGAACTACTTCAAAGCAATCAAGCAGTGGAAAGCATAATCCTGAGGAGGAGAGCAAAAAAATGAGAGATTCTGGCTTCCATACATAAGCGGGGCAAATTTTCACAATCCGTATATATGCACCACACAACGCAACCTGAAAATAAAAATAAGTTTCAGGCCTTAGAAAAATTGATCATTCACTTACGTATATCAGTTTCCAGAATCTGATAAATGACTTTAAACCTTAAGCTCCTGGCTTTTGGTTCTCCTCATTGATATAGGAAAAACATTAATCAAGTCTGTAGCTGTTAGCTTGACAACATCTTTGGGACAACTAGAGTGCAGAGCATTTAGACAACCACCAAGGGATGAATCGTAGACCACATTTCTGCATTGCAACCCCAGGTTATTTATGAAAAGATGCAAATAACACTTATAAACCAGAACGTACACAACCACCAAATTGTAGAGCACATTTTACTAATGAAATTAAGTTTTTAACAGAGTAACACTTAAGGCAGCAGCAAATAACCACCATAGAAGCTATGGCTTTAGCAATCATACAATTAGGAAACTATTTAAGATAAAAGGCTACTAGAGTTAAGATATACAAAAATTATAAGGTAAAATGAGAATATATCTAACCAAACACACACCTAAATACAGGAAGCCCCTCTTTGTCATTGTTCAATATAGCTGATATTGATTCGATAATGTTCTGATGAGGAATGACGTCATAACTTACTACTGATCCAACAACACGTATGAAGTCGAAACATGCCTTCCACAAGATTATAAGTTGTCAGAAAACAACACTGAAAAATTATACACATAAACTACAAGAAAAGAAAATGCCTTTAGCAACTAACTGCATTAACAATCATTACAAGTCATAAGCTACCAATAAGGCACGTGAAAATATTGTTACCCACCACTTGCAAATCAGCATCCCCATAGCATATGAGAGAACATGCAGCCATAATAAATGACAGATTGATGAGTCCCTCCACATAAAGAGTTCCGTCTGTTAAGAATTTTGCAAGAAGCTTAATCATCCAAGTAGTGAAAGGTTTCCATGTTGATTTTCCAAGGTTAATCAAGATACCAATTCCATCAACTGGTTTATTACTTGCTGGGATATCGCCAAGATGATTGGGATCATTAAAAACTCCCTCAAAGGACTTACAGAAACATCTTAAAGTAATTTTAGTGGATTTTGTAATACTTGTATTGTCAGCACAAAGTGATGCCACATACAAAATATCTGTACAAAGAAAAGGATGTATTAACTTTCAGAGCTTCTTGACACTATTAGACCAAAATTGTAAACATGTCATGGAAAATTTTCAAACATTTCATACTTTTCTATATCTTTTGGAAGGTGAGAATGCTACAAATACATTCCATATGAGGACAAAGCCAATTTAAATTTCTGGTAAACTTCATCAACTCTAGGAAAGTGAAAACATATATACTTCAGGTTTTATTTTATTTTTAATGTTTTTGCTAGGAATATATTCACGTCTGAAAATATTTATAAAAAAAATAGATCTTCCTTCTTCTGATCATTGCTGGAAGGTGATCGTAGTACAGGCAACGCCCTAAGTAACAGTTCTTCCTCAAAGATTTAAAGATTTAAAAATATATTTCCTGTGTTAGTGGAAGATATTCAAAGTAATAAATCAATGACCAATAAAGAAATCAAAATAGGGAGAAGGAAATAAGTCAGGAAAACATCTGAAAAAGAATTAGCACATCATCCAGTTACATGGTAATTTATTGCAAATTTCTTTTTTTTACCTTCAACAAATAACATTGCATCAACGAAAAACAGACGGTATGCATCCCGTGCCTGAGTACGAAGCAAAGATAAAAGTGATCCGATACATTCAAAAATTACACCATGCCGAGGCCTGAAATAAAGAAATTACTACCCAACAGATGGATATAGCAGCAGCAGAAGCCTCAACGACAAATCAACAAGAAATGACGAATAAACTATCATAAAAATGGGAAATAAACAAAAAAAAAAAAAAGAAAGAAAGAAAATCATATTTTTCCTTTTAAGCCTTCTCATTAAGATAAAGGTAATTCAAATGTTGAACAAGAATAACCTAAAGTCTGAACAGAAATGCAGCAATGACTCGTACATATGGTGCATGCATGTTAATGACAATGCATCAAAAGATTTTGAAGCATAGAATATGGATAGGAAAATTGGCATAGCTGCCTCGTTCCAAAACATCTGGTCAACAAAGTTGTTCCGTCTTTTTTTCTGTCATAAACATGCAACGGTACCACTTTTAAGATGCACAAGTACACAATCACAAGCAAAGATCTCCTAAAGCAGCATTTTTTTTGTTCAAATATTACAATACAAACTAGCTACTCTAAACTATAGGGGGAGGGATTCAAACCACATAGCATTTCAATAAAAACATTCTAATTCAGTCCAAAAATTAAAAGTTTTAGTGATGATTTGCTTCATTTCTCTCAAATCAAAGGCTCCAATTCCAGGTCAGTATATTATGAATTCTGTTCTTTAAAAACTCAAGAAACTCAAGACCCAAAAACATTTGCTACGTAGATAAATGTCAGCTAATATTGATTCACACTAAGCAATTACGACTTACTGCCTCCTTACCGGAATATGGGTTCTGCAAAGAAAGGCAAAATTCGACCAACCAATGGCAGAACAGCGCTGGGCTTCCCATGATAAAATACCCCAGGAAAATGCTTCGCAATGTGAGAGATGAGCTTTAAAACAGCGACAACTTCTCTCTCTTTCGCTGTATATTGGCAACAATTTAAAAAATTAACACACACGAAATAAAATCCAAAGCTTTAGTGATTCAATTATTAAAGGAAAGTAATGAAGCTGTTGAAAGCACACCATCAAAAGAGATTGAATCGAAAACAAAGAAAAACTCGAGCCACATTTTAGTGTTTAATAAAGTCAAAATTAAACCACTATATCATTTTACAGAAAGAATCACTTTCTTTCTTATTATCCTTATAATCTTCTTTCCATCAAGATTTTGCTTTCCCCTGAAACAAACGATAGTAGTAAAGAGAGGGGGAGGATTCACTTTCTTTCTTTATTATTTTTCCTATAATTTTTCCATCAAGAATTTTGTTTGTTTTTTTTTTTTTTGGGGGAACAAACGCAAAAGCAGAGAAAAGTAGTAAGAGATGAAGAGTATTGACCAAACCAGAGGAAGAAGGAAATAATCAATTTCTTTCTTTCGTTCTTTCTTACTTTCGCTATAATTTTTCCATCAAGTTTTTGTTTTCTCGAGAAACAAACGCAAAAGCAGAGAAAAGTTGTAAAAGAGAGAGGTAGGGTAGTGACCAAACCAGAGGGAGAAGGGACGACATAGGTGTGAAAAAGATTGGGAAGAACGGCACGGAAACGAGACTCCAAAGCATCGTCGTCAGAATTGGGATTGGCAGGTGTCGATGATGAAGCGGCTATGCGTTCTCGTAGTTCGTGAACCAAACTCGACAGGTTCGCCATACCTTCATTCCCTTCTTCTCTGTCTCTCTCTCTTCCCTCCTAATTTCAAATGAAATTGTACTCACCTCACTTCTACTTTACGTCCTTTGTCTCGCTAAACTCTCAAGAGTGACAATGTCAGCATTTTTTTTTGTTTTTTCACTTAGAAGAGAGTATAAAAACAATAAATATAAATAACTTTTCAAATTTGTAGATTCTCATTTCTATTTCATCGTGTTTTTTAAGAAGTAAATACAAGAATGAGAATGATTTTCTTTTTACTAATACTGGTCATTTAAGCATAAATTAAAGGCCAATTCTTCTGATATGTCACATGAGATTTCTAGTACATATGTTTAAAGTATTTTTTATTTTTCCAATTATGTCCTTGATATAAAAATTTATTTTTTTATCCAAATATTTAATTTTAAAAATTTTTGAGTCAAAATTCATGATTGTTGAAAGTAATTTTTACCAAAAATTTAGTATTTTCTTTCCTTTTATTTTCTTAACTATTTTATTATTTTTGTATTTTTAAATAATTTCTTTTGTTTTTTATAAGATATTGTCTAAAAAGACTTTAAATTCTTCTAAAAAAAATTCTTTTGTTTGTTGTATTTTCTAAATGTTTTAATTTTTCTTTTAAGGTTTCTATTTGTTCTTGTGATAAGATTATGTTATTCATTTTTATTTCTATACATGCTAAAAATATTTTTTAAATTCTTTTTTATTTTCAATATTTCGAACTAAATTAGATAATTCTTTTAAATTAAAAATTTGTGATTGTGTAAGCATTTTTATTATTTATGGTGTAACCATGTTAGTTATTTGTTCCAATTGTAAATAACTTTGTAAATTATTAACAGTATTATTTCCTTGGGTAATACTTTAGTTATTTCTTTAATTAATAATATTAATTCTATTATTTTTTTATAATAGTTTAAATAATTTACCTTTCTATTTGAATTTGGTTGATTATATATTATTTTAAACATTCTATTTAAAATCTTCTCATTAAGTTTTGTTTATGTTTATGATTCTAATACCAATTTTTACAGTTGATTTTAGATTCTAAGCTTCAGTTAGCTTATCTTCTAATTTGTTCTTAAATAAATACAACACAAAAATTAGATTATCAAATTATTCTTCATTTACTTTCATAAAACATAAAGTTATACAAACTAAAAAACTAGTAACCTTAAAAGGGTTTCTAGTTCTTACTTATTTCTAGATACATAACTAAAGCATAAAAATAGAAAAATGGATAGATGTTAGGATTTTCGTAGTGAATCTCTTATCTCCAGAGAGTTCCCTTTTATAGACATAAGGGTTCCCTGTTTACAATGGTGGGATTATACTATTCCTAACTTTCCTATTTGGCATTTTAACACTTACATTATTAACACTCTTGGCGCCAACTATTGGAGTGGTCCCACATAGTTTACTCTGCCAACATAAAACTGTGTGATGAGCTTGTGTCCACGCAAGCTTCCTTATCTCTGATGCAATAGATGTATTTGTGGTCCTCTGATTGTTGCTTGAAATAATGGCAAAACACCTTTTTAGTTTCCACATTGACTTCAATCTCATTGCAATTGAAGTTAACTTCATAAGAAATTATTTTTTCATTGTCTTTCTCGGTGATAACTATATTACTTTGAGAAGTAATAATAGTTTTACTTGTACTGCAATTGATCTTAATTTCATAAGAGTTATTAATTCTTCTTATTTCATGATAAATTTAACTTAACATTTGTTCTCTTTCTATACATAATTTCTCATGATTAAATTTCCTTTCTGGTAAAGATTTTGATCAAGTAACATCCATTTTATTATTTGTTATACCAAAGTTAATGAAATGATAACGACTTACTAATATTTCTTGGTTCCAATCTATTAGTGAAATAAAACATCTTAAATAAATAGGCTTGTTTGTAGCCCTGATTTTCTTTTTGAAATTTCTGATATATTTTTTGAAGTTTACAGAAAAATATATAATTTCTTTAATTCATTTCATAGATATATATTTTCTATTAATCCAGCATGAAATGCCTTATAGACAAATACTGTATCAGCTCCTTTTAAGATGTTGAATTTACTACCTGATGAAAAAAAAAATTCTGTAGTACAAAATTTCATATTATCTAGATGTTTCTCAGTATTTTTTCTGGCTAGATTATATAGGTTTAATCATTGTTGTTTTCTTAAATTCCTATATCTTTCATTTTCTTCTTTAAAATAATTATTTATTGCTTCTCTAAAAATTACTATTCTTTGAATTTTTTTGAGGTTTCTTAATCTACTAGTTCTTACTGTTGGTTGTTGTACTATCTGGGAATAATTTTTTTACTATTTTTGTTGGTAATAGTAGTTTTGAAACTTTATAATTAGTATAACTTCCTTCTACTTCAATCCTATTGGTAAAAGATCTATGGATGATTCCACTAAATCATATTATTGCTCTGCTTGCGTCTGGCCAATTAGTGTATATTCCTGATTTTGGTCCATTATACACTACATAAATCTTTTTCGAATCTTACTTTTCAGCTTCATTTGCCCAGTTGATTTTTTCTTTTTCTTTTTTATAGGTTTTTATTAAGTTCTGAATTGTTACTGCCAATTTCTTCAATTTTTATTCTTGGAATTTTTATTCATTCCTTTTCAATTTTTGTTAAAGTTTTAACTTCTTTTTCTTTTGAATTTTCCTTAAGCCATTATGGATTAACCAGAGTACGCCTATTTTTTCAAGATTTTTTAAGTTATAATATCTCTAATTGATCTATAAGGAACTTTATTTCTGTTCATGAATCATAATTTTCTTTTCTTTCATCTTTATTTTTATCTCAAGAGGATCCATTCTTGTCATCAAAAACATAATTAGATGTGTCAATTCTCTAATTAAAGCATCTGCTAAACTATTTTTTCTTCCTAAAAAATGTTCTACATTAAATTTATAATGGTTAAACCATTGTTTCCATCTAATAAGTCTTCATTGTTTATAATCACCTGCAATATTAGTTCTTAAAAATGTCCAAAATTTTTATTTTCAGTCCTAACAATAAATTATGAACTTATAATATATATTGCAAATTTCTTTATAGCTTTCTTAATAGCTGAATATTCTTTTTTATTACTATGATAATTTAATTCAAGATCTTGGAAAGATCCTGAAGTAAATCTACAAAGATATTCATCTTTGTCATCAACTTTTGCTTTCAATACTGCTCTCTAATATTCATGTGAAGCATTTGTTTCTATTATCATCTGGTCCTGGATGGTATAAAGTTGGTAAATCTTTTACTTGTTCTATATGTTTAGTGTGCTGATCAGTCCATAGCCAAACATTGTCTTTTTTAAGCGTTGTTTGTAATGACTTTTTCATTTCTGTTAATTTCTTTATATATGTTTCTGCATATGTCAAACATCATAAAAATCTTTATAATTGATTTTTGTCTTCGATTATACTAGAAAAATTTTGTATGTTATTCAAAATACAGGGTTGTAGATGATGTTTTTCATCTTCTATTTCTAATCGTAAATATTTTATTTTTGTTAAGAAGTAACTGCTTTCTTTTCTGATAATACTATTCTTGATTTTCTGCATTCTTGTAAAACATTAATAATGTATAAATAATGTTTTGATAATTCATTATTGAATATTAAAATACCATCTATATAAACGCAACAAAAATTGTAATAATTTTTGAAAATATTATCCATATATCTTTAAAAAATAACTGGTATTTGCTTAAGTTCAAATGGAACAACTGTCCATTGGAATTGTTCTTGAGGGAAGCTAAATGCTGTTAATTTTTGTGATTCATCATCAAGTCTTATTTACCAAAATCTACTTTTGCAATCAAAACTTAAAAAATATTTATTTTCTTTAATGAGTGATAATACTTCTTCCTTCTTTGAAATAAAATAATCATCATCAATAGTTTCTTTATTTAAAACTTTAAAATTTATTATCATTCTCTTTTTTTCTCTTCTTTTTTAACTTCTTTTTCTATTAAGAATGTCGGATTAGAATGTGGTGAATTACTGTAAATAATTACTTTTAATTCCAAAAGTTCTTAAATTTATTTTTTAAATTCTTCTCGGTCTTCTAAAATATAAATCATTGGTTTTACTCTTATAACTTTTAAATGGTCTTTTAATTTTATATTTGTTATTTCATTAGACCTATTGATATTTGGATCTAATGAATTTTCTGATCATACTATTTTTAATAATTTTATTATTCCTGTTAAAGCTTTATCTTCTTGTATTTCATTCAGAAAGGGGTTTTGGTCAACCTTTATGTCTAAAGAAATATTTTCTAAATATAGTTTTTATTTTTCTATATCCTCACCACGTTTTCGCTTTTTATTTTGTTACATAAAAGTTGGTGATGAAACAGTTAATGCTTTCCTGATTTTTGATACATAAATTATTTTTCCATCTAGGATTGTCAAGCTTATTTTATTTAAATACTGGGTGAATGGTTAATACAAGTTTAAAAAATTATTTTCTAATAAAATATCAACTACAGTTTTTTGTTGATAAATTGTTGGTATGTGAAAGATTTCTCCTCCTATTGATACATCTGTATCTTTTAAGATTTTATTAAGATTTATTGTAGTATTATTTTCAATTATTACTACTAATTCATTTTGTGATTGTTTCCAATTTTTTTTTAAAAATACGTATTTACTAGCTACACACATACTTACAATTGTGTCAATATATGCACGTAAATGATAATTTTTATATCCTTTAAATTTTAAATTTATTTTATATATGTATTATTTAGATTTGTTATGCTTAATATTTCATCCATTATTTAGAATTATAATCAGAATCAGAATCATATGTTTCTATGCTTGTTATTTCTTCTTCAGTTTTTTCTAATTGATAAATACTACACGTATCATCTATATCGGATTCTTCTATTGGTCCTAGTTCCATTTTAAAAGCTTTTCCTAGAATTTTTGCTTTATGGAGAAATTCTTTTTTAAACTATTTCTTATGTTGAAGTCTATTAGGACATTCATTCGCATAATGTCATTCATCATTACATATCCAATGTATGCATTTCTTTTTTCCTAATGGACAATAATTTTTCTTTTTAGGTGTATTATATTTTCTTCTTTTAAAATATTTTTGTTTATAAGGTTCCTAATTATATCTTCTTTTATATTTCAGGAAATTTTAATTTCTAAATTTAAATCTTTTGAATTTTTGAATTTTCTTATGCTTCTTATATTTATTATAAAGTCTTATATTACAACTATATTTTTCTTATATTCTAAAATCTATTGAATGACAACGAATTTTATCACTTCCTTTTATTTATTTGAATTTTTTTCTTTCTTGACATGTTACTATTATCCAAACCTTAACACTTCTTATTCTTCCTCATAAGGTATCAGGTATTATTTCTCTATCTCTTCCATTTCATCTTTCTGTCATAATTTTATGTAATGTTATAGGTAATTTTTGAAAAAATATTTTCTTATAATTTTCTTGCATAGAAAGTGGTAATTTATGATAATACATTTCATATTCACATATAAAAGAATCTATATAACACATACCCCATATTTTCATATTTGTTAAATGCCATTTAATTTCGTTTATTTCATTTTCACTAGATTATGTAATATTTCAACCTTTATCTTCTCCAATAAATTTTTTTATATATTTCATTTACTATAATATTTAAGTAATCCTTTCCTGTTGTTGAATTTTCTTGCATTCTTTGTTGTTCAGTTAAGTTTGAAAACTAAACTTTTACATTTTCTGTCATTTTATGAGCTACTAAGAATTTATAAGTTGAAAGGTTTGTTTGTGTAGTCGTAGAAGTTTGTATAATTACACTCATTCCACTATCCCATTCATCTGAGACTTTTTTCCTATCCATTATGCAATCTAGATTTAAAATATCAAATTTATAATTTTTATGTGGTCTAAATTATGGTAGAATACTACCTCTAGTACCCCAATATAATCCTTCTTTTATTTTAGGTTATCTTTTTCTACTTATTAGTTTAGATTCTTCTGATCTTTGTCTATTTTTATATTCCCTATGTGGGTCGGAAGTTTCTCTTCTTCCTGTAATTGATCTTTTTGGGTTTGTTCTTGGTATTAATACGGGTTCTATATGAATTTTTTGGCTTATATTTTCTTGTTCAAATTCACTTTTATTAATTACTGTCATATCATTTTCTTCTTTATTTGCGCAAAATTTTTCTTCACTATATTTTGTAATTCTTCATTTGTTAAAGTTAATAAACTAATTAATTTTCCTATATCGTTATTCTCAGTATTCATGAATTATTCTTCTAGATTTTTTCTATATTTTATTATATTGTTATTATTTCTTTAGATTTTTCATCTTTTCTTTTATCATTCTTGAGTACTAAAGCATTAGATCTCCTAAGAGGTTCCTCTTTTAATCCTTTCAATAGGTCACATTTTGATCAATTTCCTCCTCTTAGTATATTATTAACATCTCTTTTTAATTTTATAATTTTTTTATGCATATCTAATTGTATTTCTTTTAATTCTTGAATGTTTTTAATATTTAATTCATCTGTGGTATCTATTTTTTCTACTATAAGAATTAAAGATTTTATTATAGATACTTAGTTATTACATATGCTTCTTATGCTATTATTTCCTTCTAACTCTATTTCTAATAATTTATTTTTAACATAATTATTTCATTGTGTAAACTATTCTTTTACTTCTTCAATTTTCTCTTTTAGTTCTTCTATTTCTCTATTTCTTTTATTAACTTATGTCTGAGTATCTATAAATATAATTCTTTGTATATTATCTCTTTTTACTAGTACGAGAGATTTTTCTTTAATTTCTAAATTTCATGCATCATGTACTTCATATCATGTTAATATTTATGATTTTTTTTTTACTTGTCCTATTTCTTTGAAAATTATTTTTTTGAAAATTTTATCTATTTTAAATTTATTTTGTCTATATATTGAACTATTGTGGCTATTTGTTAATGAATATCCTACTCGGTAATGAATTAAAAATGGGTTATTTCCATCTTTCATTAAATTTTCTCGTTTAAAATCATAAGCTAAGCTTAGTACTTGGTTTAGATTTTTATCATGGATATTAACAGCAAATTTAGAATATGCTGTAAATTTTAGTTTCTGATATTCTAAGTTTTCATTAATCATTCATAACAAAGTATCTTTTTTGTTTTTTATTCTATTATCTAATAATGTCAATTTAATTGATGTATCTATTCTTTCTCTAAAGTGTACTTTTATTAAAATTTGTATTCTTTCTAAATGAATGCATCCAATTTTTTCTCTATCTTTTTCAAGAATTTTTGATAATTTTTTCATAATGATTTGTTTATCAATTAATAATATATTAAACATTCCTCTTGTATCTGTTGTAGTAATACTCATTTTTTTTATTACTTATGTCATAATATATTATATCTTTTCTTAGAAATAATTTTCTTATTCTTGAGAATAATTCTTCTATAAATCTATCTCATTCTTTTAGATTTAGTTTTGATTTTTGTCTTCAAATTTCTTTTTACTAAATAACATTTCTCATGAAAAACAACCGAAAATGTCTTGTATTTCTACCTCCATTATTTCTTAATTTTCTACTATTTCTGACATTTTTAAGAAGTATATATTTTTATCTTATTTATAAGCTATTACAGATTTTTATTATTTTTGTAAGGTCTTATATTTTTATTGTTATATAAAGGTTATATAAGGGTAAGTATTTATATGTGTTTTTATATATAAATGTACATGTTAATGTTATTTTTATTAATATAAAATTTTAAATACCGCAGGTTCAGTTTTACCTTAGTGGATTCAGGGACAGTAACGATTTTGGGTATTTATCGTAAATAATGGCGTCCTTGATTGAGATGAATCAATCGGGGAATGAAATCAATTTCATATATTTCGACGTTTGGGTTTAAATTAAGGTGGAATATAATGGAAAAGCTTTCCTCATATTACTGGAAAAGTTTTTCTTAGGTGCACCTTATGAAATCTCTTTTATTTACTGACTATTTACTTTTTTATTTTAAAATAAATTAATTTATCTATTTTATCCATATTTGCAAATTATTTAGGGCTTCATATAGTTTTAGTACCCAAATTTTTATAAAAAATATTCTAAATTGATTAAGCAGTTTTAATTTAATACTCATATTTTTAAAATAATTAATTCAATATATTTTTAATAAAATTTGAGGGTATAATAATAAAATTATTTAAAAACATAACCTATTCAATATACTTTTAATAAAATTTGAGGGTATAATAATAAAATAAAAATATCAAGCTGTCATCGTTTATCTTGAAATCGACACTGCACTCGTCATCTATAATTCTATATAAATTACAGCTTTATTGTAAAGTACATATATAGGTATGTTGGTAGAAGTCTATAGTACTACAGTACCTTATGACTTCAACAATGTAATCTTTTAGTTTTTATTCTAATTATCGAACAAAACAAAACACAACAACAACTACAATAATATTTTTATTTAATTACTGCATATTCTTATTATGATTTTCATTATCTTTTTATTTTATAAATTAAACATGACTTAAATATTTAGCTTTAGTACGTGTACAATTGTAGTGATACCCATATTTTATTTATAAGATAATCATATTATCACTATTTTTTATATCATATTAAAATAAAGGCAAATAAGAGTACAAAAAAAAAAAAAAAATGACAATCTAAATGATTTTATAAGTGTTTGTGTTGCTCATCCCATTAGAATTTTGGAGAATATTCACATAGTATATAAGCTTTTTGACATTTTTAATCAATTTTTTCGAACTAGAAAATTCATCCCAAAAAAGATGAATATAAATTGATTCTCTCAGGTTTACATGTTCCCAAAAATGAAATTAATGTCGTCAAATGAAAAAATATTATGTCTAACGGTTAAAGTTAACACTGTAATGACACATTTGTAATTTAATGAAATGAAAAATTATAACAAAATTAAATTAAAAAAAGAGACAAATATTTGGTACTTTACAACTGACACTCACCTCCCTCCCTCTTTCGCACTGTCGGTCGTTGCCTCTCACCATCACCTAATAACCTCCTACCCCTTTCTCAATTCATAAGTCCTTTCTACCCAGCTGATGAGTGCTCGAAAAGCACTAATATTTCGTGATTAATTGTGCTTAATTGTTTGATATATAGATTTATTATTATTGTTTATTAAATTAATTTCATAAATCTATCCATTCGGAGTCACGGGTATATTTTAGTGCATTTCAGGTGTTTTTAGCGTCAAATGAGTCAAATGATGAAAACACGCAAAGACGGGACACCTACGGCTCTCGGATCACGAGTTACGGGCTAAACAAGACAAATATGTAAGCCTTACATATTGTACCATTACACATGTAAGGGGGTAAGCATGAAGAGAAGGAAAGCAATGCGCGCCGCGACGAGGAAATCATGCGCCGCGGCGAGGGTCTCAACAATGCATGTAAAGCCATGTACATTCCATATACACTGTTACATGCAAGGCGCGCCGCGGCGAAGAAATCATATGCCGCGGCGAGAGGCTCTCGGGTTACATGCTAGGAATCCAAAAACATTGCGCGCTGCGGCGAGGAAAAGTTATGCCGTGGCGGGGAGCTCTGGGGTTTTTACATTATTTTCAGAATTTGTGTTGCGCCGCGGAGGGAAAAATGCATGCCGCGGCGCGCCTATTCCTATTGCAATCAGGAATCCCTTACATCTATAAATACCCCCTTAGACCCCCCTTACAACCACAACTCGACCAACTCGTACACAACTCTTAGATTTCACAATTTTGCGACCAAACACTACATTCAATCAGTTTTGAGAGCGTTGCCACACTCTAACGAAGCGAGAGAAACTATTCTAAGAATTCAAGGAAGCCGTCGACAATCGAAGATAAAGCTTACGGAGAAGAATGCTATCCCATCCATAAGCGGTATTGAGATCTAGGATTTTCTTGTTGTTATAGAATTAAATCATCTTCTCTTTTTGTTAAAGTGTATGATCATATTTTATTTGTCTATGAATATTAATATGAACATGAGCGGCTAGTTTTATTATGGATGTTTAGTTTGTGTTGCCATGTTTGCTAGAATTGTGTATGGTGTATTTTATTGATTTGGAATAAACGAATTACTTTTTTATTAAGAGCACGTTTAGATATTTAATTATGAATTATCATGGGCCCATTTGATGTTCGTAGTTAGGTTGAAAAATCTGAGAATTTAGTTATAGGAACGTCACCTTAACTTTATTCCGAAACACTTAATCAAAGCTTCAATTTAGTGACTTAGTCATAGCATTAATTTGATTGGCATGTTTTTCCTTGCGCGTAATTTGATTACTAATTGATTTACCCCAACCGTAGGCAGTTAATTAGTTAATCAATAAAGAGATTTACCCAGACCGCAGGCAGTCTCGTAATTAAAAGGAAAGCCGGTAGTTTTGTTTATATAGGGCGTTCATGTTATTTCACCATACCTTTTCGATGCAAGCATGGTCAACCAAACTAAACGTCCGTACATCCTCCATTGATTTTTAATCCATATTGAATTGATTGTTTACTTGCGATCTTGTTTTCTTTTAATTGTCGTATGATTGTTCTCGTTACAAAACAAACAACCTTTTTACTGTTTTAGTTGCTTTAGAATTCTAGTTACTTAGAGTTTTAGTTTCACTAGAACTCTATTTAATTAGTCTTTTATTTTCATTAGAACTCGATTTAGATTAAAAAGTTAGTTATTTAGAACCACTGCAATTCCTTGAGAGACCGACCTTGGAAGTTGCTTATCACTTTCCTACGAGTGATTCGTACACTTGCGAGTACACATTTTAACACATCACCAGCCCACCCCCACTAGTCTAGCAAACTAGCATTTTACTTTTTCCTACAATTCTCAATTTGGCTTTTCTAATTTTCTTGTAATTCTGTAACAGATGACCTTCGCTTGTTCTGGTTGACCTCTGGTGCGTAACCTTTTGATGACTATCTTCTGGACTAAACGAGCCTCTTTGTGACAGTTCCATCACCTCCTCCCCTTATAATCACAGACTCTCTCTACTACGATCCTTCAACAACCGTTAACCACTGCTCGTAGAATTTCAAACATCTAATCTCCAACCACCATAATTACCGCAAACTTCATAAACCCTGACATTGAAACCATGAGCCCATATCACGCAAACCCAAAATCGTAACCCTTGACTATTGTCCTAGCCAAATCTGCCAACTCATGCCCCTTTCAACCCTTTTTGGGTCCCCAATGCCACCGATTATGTGGATGGTGTAGTCTTTGGATGTGAGCAATGTAGGTTTTTATTTATAAAATTTCTAATTATTTTAATGATAAAAATAAAATATTATTTTAATTAATGTTAACGCCGTCACTAACTTTTGGGGCTCTTTAAAAACCATTCAAACATGAGATGTGTGATTGATGGAAATATATATTTTGGGACGTTGACAAACGTGTAAACTTGGATGAGACAAGTGATATTTACTAATCCCAAAACTCATAGCTTCATATCCATAAAGACTAAAACACTCTTACTACATAAACTCAATATAGTAAGAAAAAGATTACCCAATTGAAGTTCATGCAACTTTTGCTGGCGATCTTATTGAAGTTCCGATGACCATCGATTAGAGTTTTGGTGACCGCTATCGAATGTAAGGCCTTACATAGTTTTAGAAAATGTATGTAATGTCTTACATATTGTTAGTCAAGATGTAATGTCTTACATATTGTTAGTCCAAATATAAGTGTTTACATACGATGGCCTCATTTGTGTTCCGACGACAGTTACTGAATATAAGACCTTACATATTTTTCTAGGCCGTATATGAGGACTTACATCTGGTGACTTCAATAGTAGTCACTAAAGGAGTTCCAACAAGACCCTGTCTCATTTTATTGAATTTATGAAATGATGATTTTTTTTTTCTCTTTTTATTAGATTATTTGATATAAAGTCGTAAGCTTTATGATGAATTTTTGTTATTTAAAAAAATCGATAAAAATTGATGTTATTTAGATGAAAATTTTGATCTTTTGAGTTGAAATCCACTGGATTTATGGGAGGTCCATTAATTTGTTAGGCTTTCACACCACAATTACTATTCATTGATGACAATTTTATTCAACAACAATGATAATAAAGTATAA
The DNA here is from genome assembly GCA_029378325.1 of Elaeagnus macrophylla. NCBI lineage: Eukaryota > Viridiplantae > Streptophyta > Magnoliopsida > Rosales > Elaeagnaceae > Elaeagnus > Elaeagnus macrophylla. The sequence continues at coordinate 22,229,969 of CM055650.1, read as the reverse complement.
TTAATTATAAAAATGCAATCGACAATTTAAATATTGGTGAAGGGCAGCTATGTCTTGTAGCTTTTGACAAAAGAATATAAAAATTTTGTAACTTTCTAGTAGTCTAAACAAATATTATAACTTTTAAAAAAAGTACACAAGAGTATTTATTTGACTTTTTTTGTGTGTGTGACTAAATAACCAAATTTTTTAGAGAATTAAAAAAAATATATATAAAACAATTTATATTATGGTCAACTCTTTCACAAGTGTTGGTTCTGTGCACCATGCAGATCAAACACTTATAACATAATAATTGGGTTGCTAGATCTTGAATACAGGACCTATATCTTTAACATCATCTTAGAAGTTATTAGTTACTAACTTTTCTAAAACTTAAATTGTTATAAGAGGGACAACTATATTTAAAGTTTCTTAAGAATGCAATTTAGGAGATTTTGAATCACAATTAGCGAGGGGTTGAAGAATAAAGAGATGGCTTTCACAGCCGCCCTCTTAAGTTTGTTATTAGCTCGTTGAAGTTTGTTCCTTGTATCGTCTGTTCAATTTAAGTATTAAATCATGGTATAAAATGACAGCAGACATGAACAAATTCAGATATATTCCTACTAAATTCTCAAGCTGTACTTCTTAATCAGAATCACAATATTTAAGAATTGCCCATAAATGGCACAACATTTAAGGATCTATTTCATTAAGATACACACTACTTACTATTCTTAGCTCCATGGAGGCAGAAGTTTAATTGAAATGGTAATGATATGTCTTTTTTGATTGAAAAATATCAAAATTGAAATGGTAAAAGAATTTCAAAGTTTACAGACTCTGGCAGCCATAAAAGGACCACCCAAATACAACTCCAATTTTTAAGAAAAGCCTGGAATCAAATTCTGATGTATCAATATTCAATTGCATCGAGACATATGGCTTCAAACCTCCATCAACAACAAAACTCATTGTAGATAACAGAGAGGGAGCTCACAAACCAGCCAAAAGAGTTAAAGTAGACAAAGTGCAGACAGAAAATAATATACCACTACTTAATAGAGTAGTGACACTGGCATGCATGAACATGTAAACATAGTAACACGTAGTGCCAAGAACAACAAAATCTCGATCAGATTAGTGGAGTTTACTTCTACTTTCATTGACCTTGTGGTTACTGCTGCTGATCAATTGGGAGGAACCCGTATAGAAGTCGGCATGGCATGGATATTAATATCAAGCGGGTAGAGACGGAAGTCAATGTCAAGCTCCTTGAATATCTTTACCATCTCTTCCATAAGAAGAGATCTCCTAACAAACCTTTCACCCATGTCCTGGAAATTCATTTTATGGGTTGGCCACACTGCAAACCTTATCCTATTTAGTCCTTCTAACTCTTTCATAACAATCATTGACCCAGAAGACCAGTGTTCTTTCTTGTTGTCCATGTAACTGTATAAGCAATGGGAAATCATTCATTTCAGATTTGCATGGTGATTTAATAATCAAATTTTTTTTTAAAAGGCAAATGTTTAATTTAAAGAATTGCTTTAATTTCAATTTACAGCCAAAAGTAATTTCTTTATTCAAATTTGTTTCAAATATGTATTTTATTAAACTTTTCAAATTACGGATTCATCACACATGTAAGAAGCACGTATAAAATTTGTTTTTAAAAAAAATGTTTATTCTCTAATTATGGATCATAAGTCAACCCTAAATTTGGCATTTTTCAAAAAGAACAAAAATTATACGTGCTCCTCAATATGTGATGAGTGTAATTTCAAAAATATCCTTAAAATTTGGACATGGACGGTCAATTAAAACAGAACAGCAACCGGATACATATTCCAAACAAAATTGAATAATTCTAGTAAATTGCCACAAAAAATACTTTTGCACTAAAATGAAACTAAAATTATACTTTTAGTACAAATGAGAGGTTTACCCAATAGAAAGCAATAGTACGTACATGCACACATACCTCATTATTCTCTGCCTGATGGTAGCAATCTTGTCAGCTGGAGTACATACATGAACACAGAATTCAATAGCATCGCCCGTGTCCGGACTACGGTAGAAGTTAAATATGGGCTTCGTGGCAAGTGTACTGTTCGGGAATATAATCTTCGTGTTGTCAAACCTCAGAAAAACTGTAGTCAAGATGTTCATTTCTTCTACAACCATCTGAAAATGATATGACAAATATATTAGGACTAACAATGAACCAAATGAAAGTTCTACTAATCAAATTTAAGGATTTGAATTACCTGAACTCCATCAATTTCACACCTATCTCCAACATCAAAAGGGTGCATTGCAAATAAGAAAATAATTGCTTCAAACATTGTCTTGCAAGTGTTGCCAAAGACAAATGCCACAACCACTACTTGAGAACTCGCGAAGAGTAGAAATTTGCTAGTGGCTATTCCCAATATCAAAAGCCATATAATTATTATAACAATGGCAACTAATGTATTCACCATTCGATGCAGTGTGTTTACAGCAGTTTTTGTGTCATTCAATGTCAAAGCGAGTGCTCTTCTTTCTCTGAAGGCATTGACCTGGATGATACAGATCCCAATTACGAAAATTAACAATAACAACAGAAAATATAACACTAAAATTATAACGAAGTTTATTACAGAGCAAGACAGGACATTTATAAGGAGATTTGGCCCTGAAACACATTGATATTGTTTCATTCAAAGAGGCCTTGTTCTTACCACCCAGCTTTTCAAGGAAGATTTGCTGATTCTCCTGGTCTCAGATGCCCCCTCAAATAAACTCATGGCTTTTACAGCTTCATCTTCTTGCATAAATCGCATTAAATCCTCCAGGTAGATGTACCTGCCAAAAAGTTAGTCAATTAACTTTGCATAAAAGGGAAAATAGTATGTTCCATTAACAGGAAATATAACAAAACTAAGGTTAGGCCAATTTTAAGCTAAAAAGTAAGCATGAAAATAAATTATTTAAACTCAAAGGAATAGAATCTACCTGGACCCCTGCCTAGCCACATTCTGAAATATCTTCTTTGCAGCAGCCTTGGCCTCCACTTCACTTCTGATATGAGTAGCAGATTCATCTCCATCAGTTGCATCCATAATCTGCTCATCCAATGTAGTAAGAGACCCGTGCCGAACAATGTTCATCAACCTCTTCATATTCCACGCTGAAATATTCTTAAGATTCAACTTGTGTAAGAGATCAATTGTAATACCATCATCTCCTTTAGTGCTAAGTGCCCCAGAAAGTTTAGAGATCTTCCGAGGACTTCCTTTCGGTAACTTCCCACTTCCAATGACCCTGCCACTTTTGGCTGCGGCAAAGGTACTTGCCCTGAGGTCAGTGGAAATGGTAACCCCAGCACTTCGCAGCTTCTGGAACTCATCAGCAAGCCTCTCTTCCTCTTCCTCATTTTGCCGAATCTCAATCAATGGTGGCCCAGAAAGTGTTTCTATGACAAATTGATTGAAAAGAGACTCTTGAATCCTATCAAAGTACGTACTAACATGAAATGAAGAAGCAAGAACTTTCACTATGAGGGTTTTAATCAACCAAAGCAGAGTGCCTACTAACAAACAAACCAACACTTTGGTGACGTATTTCAAATTATCTGCATTAGTCTCTCTCTGAACCTTCTTATCAAACAAAAAGTGCCAAGCAATCAAAACAAGACCTAACCATAAACAGTTCTGAACAGGCCTTCTAACACCATACACAAAATACAAAACTCTCTTACGCAGAAGAAAATTCCTCTCAATAAAAAACACTAAAATCCGGATCCCCCAACCTGATACCAATCTCCCACAAATCAGAACCAAAATCAAAACTTCCCATTTCCACAATTTCAGTTTCCAAACATCCTTTTCCCTCAAATAAGGTATAGAAAATGTGCAAACTACAGCCCCAACAATTGCAATCAAGCTTACCCATTCAAGCAAAGCAATCACACTATGATTACTCCCCTTAAACTCATTCGGTAAATCTTCTTCGAAAAATGGGTCATCATCGTCCTCATCCGGACTCTTACCCAAAAACCCAGATTTCATTTGCCCAGATTTGGGCACAGGACCCGACTTCGGAACCCGACCCGACAGGTGCTCAGGTTCTTCAGGCGGGTCCATCAACCTTGACTTCGTCTTCATCCTCAGCAGACTAGATTTCCTCTGAAACGAAACATCTGGTCGATACGAAGCGTTTGATGTGCACCTCACAACCTCTTCACCACTGAGACTACTCGAGGAAGTTCGACGGTCGTTATTTTCATCGTCGGCCGGAGTGTCTTTGAACCTTCTTCTCACCAACTCATTAGAACCGACCTCTACGACATTCGAAGACAGAGACTGAAACGCAACTTTAAGTTCCTTGGACATTCTCGACTTCATGGGACTCTCAGATACCGGCGGCAAACCTCTTTCGTTTCGGAGCTCTTCCATCTCCAAATCCATATCCAACGACACATCACCGGAGGCCTTTTGTTTGTGTAAGAACAGCCCAATAAGCTTCGACGGTGGATCATCACCCACCTGCTCACTTTTCCCAAAATTAAAACCCTCTTTAGCTCCATCTCCATGACTACCATTACCAAGGTCTCTTTGATCATCTTCCCTCCAAAACTTTATGCTCGACTCCCTCCAAATCTTTCCAGCACTATTTTTGTTTACGTCCATAACCTCTTTAGCTCTAGCTTCTATAGTCGAAGAAGATTCCCCACCACCCTCGTCAATTTTCAGAATAACTTCATTCCGGTCAGCAGAATCAACGGCTCTCATGGCTGCTACCTCTATATGATGAACATCATGATCATGACGATCTTTTGGGTTTTTGTTTGAGAGAATCGGCTGTTGTTCGAGGTTCTCGTCTTCCACTGATATTTTATTGCTATGAAATTCGATAAAAGGAGCCATGAGATTTAAACGATCTCTCGAGGGATTTTGTGTAAAATAGGCAAAATTTTTAATATAGTTTAAAAAAGTGCATATTTGTGTTATTTTTTAAAAATGAGCTTTTTTTAACCGTTCACCCAAAATCTCATTTACTAGCCGGTAACTTATTTGTAAACCGTTTGAAAGAATTCGAACAGTTCCAAACGTTTGCACGACTCTGAGCATTACTCTCCCTCTCCCTCTCCACTCTCTATTATTGAATCCCCACAAATTTTGTTGAGGAAGAAGACGAACAGTGAGGATGCACAAAATACTCGACCATTACTATCTCATTGTGAAGCTCTGCATTATCTCATTGTTGAGGAAGAAGATGAATAGTGTGGTATATCAAACAGGTATATCTGGTATATCTCAAGATATATCTGATATATCTGGTATATCTCAAGGTATATCTGGTATATCTCATGGTATATCTGGGGGTATATCTGGTATATCTCATGATATATTTGGTATATCTGGTATATCTCAGGGTATATCTAGTATATCTCAGGGTATATCTCAGGGTATATCCGGTATATCTCAGGGTATATCTGGTATATCTCATGGTATATCTGGTATATCTCAGGGTATGTCTGGTATATCTGATATATCTCATGGTATATCTGGTATATTTTAGGGTATATCTGGTATATCTCAGGGTATATCTGGTATATCTCATGGTATATCTGGTATATCTTAGGGTATATCTGGTATATCTCAGGGTATATCTGGTATATCTCATGGTATATCTGGTATATCTTAGGGTATATCTGGTATATCTCATGGTATATCTGGTATATCTCAGGGTATATCTGGTATATCTCATGGTATATCTGGTATATCTCAGGGTATATCTGGTATATCTCATGGTATATCTGGTATATCTCAGGGTATATCTAGTATATCTGACATATCTCATGGTATATCTGGTATATCTCAGGGTATATCTGGTATATCTGGTATATCTCAGGGTATATCTGGTATATCTCAGGGTATATCTCAGGGTATATCTGGTATATCTCAGGGTATATCTCAAGGTATATCTGGTATATCTCAGGGTATATCTGGTATATCTCATGGTATATCTGGTATATCTCAGGGTATATCTGGTATATCTCAGGGTATATCTGGTTCATTACACACGGCCAAAAATACACTTCGATTAATGATTATTGATTTGGGGTAACAGTTTAATACGATTTTTCAACCAAAAATCTCTTTAAATAACACCCATATCAGTTCCTCGCGAAAGTATCAACCAAATAGTTGGCAATTTTTCGAAAATATATCACTTCCAATCGCATTTTTCGGTATTACTAATCTCATTTTTGAAATTTTTTCAGGATGAGACGCAACAATAGAGAGAAAATCACTGAAAAAAAAAAAAAAAAGAGGTGCGTAGTTGGAGGGAGAATAAGAAAGAAAATTACTTTGGTGGGAAACTAAATAACTCAATCAAACCGGCTACTGGGAGAGTAAATATAATTTTGCCCATTTCTAAACTTTTACACAAAATTGCCCTTTTTTAAACTATCTTAAAAATTTTGCCTATTTTAGACAAAAACTCATCTCTTCAGCGAGAAATCCATGTGAAAGCGATTCTAGTAATAAAATAGCCATAAATTTTTCCTGTAATTTAGGACTTTCCATTGTTTATTGATTTAACAAAATCAATTTCAAAGTGAGTATTTTTTGTCCTTGACAAATGTTAAGATTTTGCACATAACTTATTATATCGTAATATAAGAATTATTTTATAAAATAAAAATTAATATATTTTTAAATAATTTTACTATATATTATAATATAATTTATATATATATATATATATATATATATATATATATATATATATATATATATATATATATATTTATTTATTTAAAGTGGCAATACCACAACAAAAATAATTTTTTACTAATAACATATTTATAAAAAAAAATTAATTATAAAAATATAAGAATAAATTTATATATTTTTATTGTAAAAAATAGTCTTATTTTTTAATTATAAAACATTACCGTTAAATTAATTATTTTATTTTTACAAATATTAAAATATTAATTTATGAAATAAAATTTTAAATTATTTTAATATTAATTTTTTTCCTATAAAAATAATAACACCCTCCTTTATTACAGTTGATGATTTGAAATAAGTTCACGCGTGTCGTGTGGAAAGCTGGTAGAAGTAAAAGAAAGACAGAAAATAAGAAGTTTCGTTTCCAATTTTATTTTAAAACAAAATATCAAAGAAGGGTTAGATAGAGACAAAATATAGTTTTGGGATATTTATTTATTATTTTTGAAATATATTTTTAATTAATTATATTTTTTTTTCTTTATTAAATATTGAGAATTTGTGTTCTAAAAAAAATAATTATAACTTTTATATTTTATTAAATTAAAATATTATATTATTTATTATTTTAAAATTAATGAATAATTTCTAAAGATAGATACTGAGACAGAAATCATGTGGCACCGCTGACTTTGGCTAATATCACACCTAAATTTGGACTATGGCGGAGTCTTTTCAACTTTGTTGGAGGTTTTTTCTATGATAAATTTTTAACTTATCTTTAGTCACTTATTTAAAATACTATAATTTAGTATACATGAATCTAGCTTTTCAATTTACATTTTTAATCTCGAAGATTTTTAAAGTTAATACATTTTACCCAAATTTTGTTGAATTAATTTTACAGTATTATATATATATATATTTGAATTACGTATAATAATATGAAAGAATTATTTTATATTTATTTTAAATATGATGTAAAAATTAATAAAAATAAGTAAAATAATTTACGTGCAATGCACGTGTCTTTAACTAATTATATATAAAATTTTTAAATCATACACAATATTTTTTTTCATAAAATTATTCATATATTTTAAGTTATTAACATTAGTTACACTTTTATGATATATTATTACATTAAATAAAAACTATAGACATAATAGTGGATGATGATTATCACATAAAATGTTCAAATAAATTTAAATGTCAAATACTATTATAATAAACGACAGATTTAGGATTTATATGAAGAAGATAAACACACACACATATATATATTAAAAATAGTACTAGTTATTATAAATTATTATTTATTTTAAATTGAAAATAATGTTATATGTATCTCATTTTAAATTTAGATGGAATACAGCTCTATTTATGCATGTAATTTATCTATAATTTTTTAAATATTATACTTAAAATTTTATTTATTAAGAATTAAGATAGGGCATGCGCCCTCTTCAGTCCTATACAGATCTTTCTTTGATTATAATTAAGTATAATATTATTAAACAAATTTAATTAAAAATAAAATTATGAATTAAATTATAAAATTTATAATATTTAAGACTAAATTCTGTTAATTAATAATATTATGCTATATTTCATATTAATGAGATGTAAAATAAGTGTAATAACTAAAAACACAACTGCTAATATTATTATTAAAACTAGTATAATAAAATTATTAGGAAAGTCACATTATTTATTCATAGATTAATGAATAATTTTTTATTTGAGATATAGATAAAGAGTAACAATATTGTTATAATCAATTAAATAAATGTACTAAAATTTTCATCTCAATTGTGATATTCAATTGTTTTTGTTAATTAATTATACTTTAATATCAATGTAAATAAAGTAATCAATCATACAAAATAGTTGCATTGTGATAATATATTCACTCAGTATAAAATGTTTATTGTGAAACTGCATCGGATTAAAATGTGTTTTTTAGTTTAAATGGTAAACAAACATGTACTTTTTGGGTGTTAGATCATGGATGTATGGTTAGGTCGAAGAAATTTATGTCAAAAGCATCACAAACCTTTTTTTTTTTTTAAATTAAACGTTATTTAATATATTTCAAATATGTAACTTATAAAAAAAAAGAGTATAAATTTTAAGGTTAAATAAACGATACATTGGTTATATAGTATTAAAGATTATAATTATATAATTTTTATGTAGTCATAAATTTAGTTGTAAAATCAAATCTATTATATAGTTTAAAAATATATAATTATGTATAAATTTTATACAAATATGATCTGTACTAGACATTTAATTTAATTTATCTAAAATTTTAATTATAAATTTACCTATTCTCTTTTTCTTTCATCAAATTAAAATTATTATTTTTATTAATTTTAAAATATAAAAATAGGTATTTATAATAAAATTATTTTCATAGATACTAAAACTATATATAAAAAATTACATATTATTTTATTAAAATATTTATCATTAATTTTATTAAATTATGTTGCATTGATCTTTATCAAATACTAATTCAACATAATTTAATTCTTTTTTTTTTTTTTTTTGATGAAGTAACATAATTTAATTCAATAAACTTATGACACCAGCAGTTTCTGTCCACAATGAAGGGCAAGTTTTCACAATATAATATTGTATCAGCAAACCAACAGATGCAGTTAGAGACATGAAGGATACAACATAAGCCAGGAAAAGCCAGAGCTTCAATCTCCGCTCCCCTTTGTCGTAAGGAGAGTAATCAACATCTTTTCTAACGGAATTGAACATCAAAGCCGCAAACGATGCAAATACGCCAGGTAAGTAGTGGACGAATGAGACCTTAATGGAGCTGTAAATGAGGACATCTACCCAAAACCACCAACCTGCACCAAAGACAGCGTCGGCAATACCATGTGCAAATATCGCCCAGAGCTCTGCCAATTCCATTGGTAAGAATTTTTTGAGCAAAGCTTGTGAAGACTAGTTCTTCCACTTCAATTTGGAAGAGGGAACTCACGATATTCCTAACGGTAGAGGAGGGTTCGAGGGAAAATCTAGAAGGGAATCGGGTTAATTAGATCAAGCTTCTCGCACGTGCACCATCTCCGTTAACAATTTGACTGAATTGGTAAAATTGTTACAAATAAAAATGTTTAGCGGTAACTTTGTAACATTTTTTGGGTTAGAGTGATATTTTTGTAACACGACGTATAATTAAGTGATAGAAAAATTTATTTATCCATTTAATAATAATCACTTTATCTATAATAATAATAGTATAAAAATATAATTAATAATAAAAGTAAAATAACATTTTAAATATTATTATTGTAATAATATCAAAAATAATCGTTGCAATATGTTTAAAGTATGGATAAATTATTCTTTGATCTTGGACCAATGATTTAAATTAATAGCACGTCGTTATTATAGAAGGGAGAGAATCTTGAGAGTTAAAAAGTGGCACCCACTTATTCATTTTTTTTTTTTTATCATTAATCTTACCAACAAATCAGCATTAATTTTGATATAATTTTTGTAAAGATTTAATTGTATTATTAGTCTCTAAATTTTAACTAAATTCACATTTAGGTTTATAAGGATTCACATTTTGATATACAAAATTTTAAATTCTATAATTTAGTTTTCAAATTTTTAAAACTTTACACATAAGATCCTAAAATTTTAAATCATATAATTTATATATCAAACTTTTAAAAATTCAAAAATACGTCAAAAAATATTGATTAAAAAAATGTATTTTAATACATAAGATTGGAGTGTCCAAGGTCCGGTCTGATTTTTGGCAAAAAAAATTAACCAAACAGAACCAAACATATTACTTTAACCAAACCGTTGTTTAATAAAATTATTAAAATTAAACGGTCCAATCCGGTTTGGTTAACGATTTTTGATGGTTTTCATTTTTTTTCTTCTCCAAATTTGTTAAAACTTGAAAATAACATAAAGAAAAAAATATTTAAATCTAAACAAATTAATTAATAAATACTACAAATATAAATTATATTACATCTTACATAAATCATATAAACATCCTAAAAATAATCATAGAATCAATTATAATATAGAGCTAAATATTTTCACAAATTCTACAACAAAATACAATAATATATTAATTCATAAATAATATATTAAAAATAAGTTAGGGAGTTAGGGTTGCATATTTTGATCATGAGAAGATATATAATTAATATATATTTTATGTTTTTTTAAGAATAATATATTAAAAATAATTTAAAAAATAATTATAAGTAACGGTCCGGTCCAGTTTAGTTTAAAAATTTGTATAATCGAATAACGGTTTGAAGAAATAAAAACTAAACCGGACCGTTTGATTTATAAAATCGTTTGGTTCGGTCCAATTCAGTTCGATTTTTTAATTTTAATTGATTTAGTCCAATTTTTGGACATCCTTACTTAAGATTAAGATAGAACTTTTGAGTGAATTTATAAAAATTTAGGACTAAAATGTAAAGCTTAAACAATTAGAAATTTATGTTTAAAATTTTAAAAATTTAAGAACTAAATTATAAAATTTAGATGTAAGTTTAATTAAAGTATTGGTATTAATAAAAGAGTTATACCTTTTCTAAAATATGTCATTTTCTTCTCATGGTAATGTCATTTTCTACTTGAGTTGCTTACAAGTAAATAACGGTTATTCCCACCTTGGAATTTTGTGAGTGTCTGTCGAACTTTCTTTGGTTGTATAATTGTATTGCATACGTCACCAAATTTTCATTCTCTTGTTTCAACTACGGCACGCCAAAATACATTTTCACTTTATTTAACACACAATTTATTTATTTATTTAGGTATGCACGCAACTTAATATAAATTTTCTTTAAAATTAAGTTTCAATAAAATAAAACTTTGTTGACTTTTTTTTTAGAGACTTAACTGCAACTTATTTGAAAGTTTTTAGTTACGGATCAAATATACTTAAAGGAGAATGAATATGTTATTTTTAATTTTAACAGATATTAATTATGTAACCTAATCACAACGGCCAGACATGCAATTGCGTGTAAAAATAAAATGCAGAATAAAGAATAACACACGAGATTTTTAGGTCGAAACAACCTAAGCCACTCCAATGACCTAAGAGGAAAACCACCGGTCTACCAAACCACCTAACTATCCACTATGAAAATCAATGTTCAATTACAACCATAGGTCCTAGAACTACCCTTCACAGATAGATCCCCCTTTCTGTAATTTACTTACGAGCCGCCGCTCCTTTCATAGCCTCCACAAGCTAGGTGTCTGGATCCGGACCAACGTTTCAATCTACTTGAGTCCCACAAGATCAATCGAACTCGTCAACCTCGGTAATTTCGAGTCACAAGAAATACCGAGCACGTCACCTGAAACGTTAGCACAAATAGCACAAGTGCAAAGTGTGTCCTAGAGCGGATTCAAACAATGAAAAACCCTAACTAGCAGATTCAACAGCATACGATGTAAAAACAAAATAGCTAGTAAACTCTAAAACTATCATATAAAGCTCAATATCATGAAAAGCAATTAGGCACGTAAATTATCCAAACATAACCACACAATATGTTTGAACAATTAAAAGATGAAAGTGCCTAAGATTGATAGATGAAGAAAAGAAGTTTTTCGTTTAAAAGCGCAATCAGATTTATAAAAACTTATTTCAATGTAGTGAATTTTATGCACAAACAGCTCTCACTTATATAGAGTCCAACTTTAGCTCAAACAGGATTTGTGATAGATTACAACTCTACACTTATCAGGATTTAGCAATTACCACAATCATACTCAAACAAGGATTTTGTTTTTTAACATTAAATGGGGTCAATTGGGTAAAAGTAACATATGGGTCGAATTAAAAGAGTTTTAGTAGAGGTGAAAAACTGACTCGATCGATCTAACAACTGGCTCTATCGATCGATCCAATTCTCGATCGATCTAGCTCAACCTGAGAGCACCTAGATCGATGTTGTTCCAGAATCGATCGATCGAATAGGACTCGATCGATCGACCAAAATTATCGATCGATCTATCTCAACCCGAGAGCACCTAAATCGATGTCGTTCCACACTCGATCGATCTATCACTCGATCGATCGAACTATGTACTCGATCGATCGACCAACATGTGCACAATATATTTTTCGTTATGATCTATACTAAGTGTAGTGCTCAATTGTGTGAAGATGTATGCATGATAAAATATTTTACCTGTCATATGGGCATTGCAAGCTTGGTGACTCCATCATCATGTATCGTTTGATTAAACGGTGAACTCTTACTCTAGATTTCAATCAAATAATTTTGTCCACGAAAATTGCCAATACAAAATAAACCTTACAATCTCCCCCTTTGGCATTTTCGTGTGACAAAAACCACTCTCTCATTACATAGCGCTCATAGCTAAAATATCATTACATCAATTACATCAGTGGAACTATCTATGATCTGGTGGACCATCTTCGCTTGATACTTGATACGCTCAGTCCACTGAAATACAAACAAATAGCAACACAAATTTGGCTTGAAAGCCTCATTGTTTATTAGTTTAGTGTACATAAAGATGCGAATGAAATGTAGTGTATGTGCACAATTAATGAATCCAATATCAATCCAATATCTCCCCCTAAATCCAATCTCCATAGCAGCATGAATCTTTCTCCCCCTTTTTGACATACGAAATTGACAAATCATGAAATAGTTAAAATGATATGGATCACTCTCCCCAAAGTGTAACAATTATCAAAGTGGGCTAAAAATGCATATGATCACACATGTATTTGTCCAAAGCATGTAGGAGGAATTGCATAAGTCAAAAGAAGAATAATGAAATATGTATGCAATGACTCCCCCTAAGTTCTATGACTCTCTAGACGTAAAACAAATTCAAAAGAAAACAAAAAATATTTTTTTTATTTTTTATTTTTTATTTTTTTTGGACCACAAAGCAATAAACTCATTTAAGACGAATAAACATACAACCAATTGAAAAATTATTTTTGCTTAAATTTTGATCATTTATTGTATTAGCAAGTAAAATAAATAGGTCATATAAGCACACTAACACATATAATGGCATATTGACATTCACTTAAAGTAGTATACAATGTGAACTCCACTTGCATTTTAATAAATTCATTTATAACCAATTATAAGAGACTCAAAAGAAAATAATTTCATTTATCATGCTAAATTATAATTGAGTCTTCATTCTTACATAATAAAATATGTCTATCAAAAGGAGATTTCTTATTTTTTTTTTTAAAAATATTTTTGCTCTTTCTTTTTGTATATGTCAAATGAAATTTCTTAATTATTTATATTCTTTTTTTAAACATGTACGAGCAATAAATCTAATATGATGACTTTTACACTAGTTATGAGGTAGCCCTCTCCGCTCACTACGGTAGCTGCACACATCATAGTAGGTAGTCCTCTCAATACTAGTTGTCTCCCTAAGATGAAATATTTTAAAAGATAAAAAATAGAACTCAATATAATTTCGCAGTCAAGATTAGCTCAAGTCTTAGAGTCTTTCAAAATTAATCATAAATTTCATCGATGACATACATGAGTGTCCAGTGAGTGTGTGAATAAGTTCAGTCAATAGTGTCATCACATGAAAATAATGTAAATATGTGCAGAATTTTGAAATGTAGCATTGAATATACAATGAGAATCAAAATAAGTTACAAAAGATAAGGTTATATAAATATAAGTATTATCTGAATCCAATACCTTGTAGTTTTTTTTTTTTTTTTAAACAATCTTAAAAAAAATTCTAACAATAAAAACAAAATAAACCTATGAAAATACTCAACTAGGGTCATTTAAGCACTCAAACAAAAGTACCTAGGTGGGTTAGCAATAATGATAAAATGACAGGAAACATGCAATCTTTCCAAACCCAAATTTTCATGAATTTTGACTTCTCTATGTTTTTGGGTTGAGATTTAATTGCATTATTTTTTAAAAACATACTCTTAGACTCATCTTTCCTATTCAAATTCAACATATGCATGGTAGGATGATAATTATGAGTTCTATAGCTATAATCATGAAGATAATTATTGGATCGAAGAGCATTCATAAAAAATCTACAATTAGGTCGAATATGGCCTTTTCTACCACAATAATGACAAACAGGCACAAACTTAACAGTTTTAGTTACTACAGTTGTAGTGGGTGTTTGTGCAAAATTAGTAGCAGTAGAAGTAGAGTTAGAAGACCTTACAAATGTAGTTTTTAAAGTAGAAGGTGTACAGCTTTCATTTAAGAATCCAAGTCCACGTGTATCACCGAAAGGCTTACCAATGCTCAACATCTTGTCTAGTCGTTCAGCTCCAATAGTTAATCTCTTCACTGTTTCCTTTGATTGCTCCAATTCCTGCACAAGCTTTGAATTTTCCTGTTTGATACCTGCAAGACTCAAACTCAACTTGTCAACATGCTCAGACAATTCAACTTTTTCTTTTTCTAAAACTGACAAATTAAGGTCTTGCGAATTGATTTGATCATTCAGCTTTGTTACAGTTATGAGAAGCTTATCATTTTTTTTTCTTGCAGTTAATTAAATCAATAAATAATTCTTCAAAACTGTTTGCATTAAATTTAGCAAGAATAGATTTACTTCCCTCATCATCTGAGTCAAGGTCTGACTCACTGGAGTATCCACCAACAGTTGCTGTAAAAGCTACGTAGTTAGAGTTAACATTTTCTGAACCACTAGCTTGGTCTTCATCACTTTCTGTGTCACTAAGGGTAGCATTGAAAGCTTTTCTTATTTTCTTCTTCTTGTTGGCACACTCAGCTGCATAATGACTAAAACCATTGCATTCAAAACATTTAGGTCCATTGGGTTTAGTTTTCTTACCTTCTGAACTCATTGGCACGAATTCTCTTCCCTTACGATCTCTTGATTTTTCTTTAATCTGTAGATCCTTTCTGTTCAACATTTTCTTGAGTTTTCTAGCTAAGGTGAGTAGATCTTCATTTTCTATATCATCACTATCACCATCATCAGCATTGGTGGTTTTGAGAGCAATACCAATGTTCCTTTTGGGTGTTCGAAGATTCATCTTAAATGTTTGAATTGAACCAACGAGTTCTTCAATCTTGATGGTGTCAATGTCTTTACTTTCCTCTATTGCTGTAACCTTTGCTTGAAAGCGTTCTGGTAGTGAGCATAAGACTTTTTGAACTAACCTGCGTTCATTAATTTTATCTCCAAGATTTGAAGAAGAGTTAGCAATATCACATAAATTAGCATAAAACTAAGAAAACATTTCATCCTCCTCCATTCTAAGATTTTCAAACTTAGTAGCTAGTATGCGAAGTTTTGTTCGTTTAACTTGGGACGTGCCCTCATGGGCAACCTCTAAAGTGTCCCAGGCAACCTTAGCAGTTTCAATATCAGAAATACGTCAGAATTCATCCGGCGACACAGCACTAAAAATAGCATTGATACCCTTTTAATTCCAACCACTACCAATTTTATCTTGAGTAGTCCAATCCATCCTAGGTTTAAGTGTGACTACATTATCCTTGGTAACCGTAGGTGGTTCCCAACCATAAAGCATAGAATTCCACACACTTTCATCTAAGGAACGTAAAAATGCTCTCATACGAGCTTTCCAATATGGGTAGTTAGACCCATCAAAGTAAGGTGGACGGGTTGTAGAAGAACCCTCTCTCAAATGATCCATAATAAGGTCCTAGGCAACACTAAGTCTATCTAGTGACCTGCTCTGATACCAATTGAAAGTTTTTAGTTACGGATCAAATATACCTAGAGGGGGGTGAATAGGTTATTTTCAATTTTAACAGATATTAATTATGTAACCTAATCACAACGTCCAGACATGTAATAGCTTGGAAAAATAAAATGCGGAATAAAGAATAACACACGAGATTTTTAGGTGAAAACAACCTAGGCCACTCCAATGACCTAAGAGGAAAACCACCGGTCCACCAAACCACCTAACTATCCACTATGAAAATCAATGTTCAATTACAACCATAGGTCCTAGAACTACCCTTCACAGATAGATCCCCCTTTCTGTAATTTACTTACGAGCCGCCGCTCCTTTCATAGCCTCCACAAGCTAAGTGTCTGGATCCGAACCAACGTTTCGATCTACTTGAGTCCCACAAGATCAATCGAACTCGTCAACCTCGGTAATTTCGAGTCACACGAAATACCGAGCACATTACCTGAAACGTTAGCACAAATAGCACAAGTGCAAAGTGTGTCCTAGAGCGGATTCAAACAATGAAAAACCCTAACTAGCAGATTCAACAGCATACGATGTAAAAACAAAATAGCTAGTAAACTCTAGAACTATCATATAAAGCTCAATATCATGAAAAGCAATTAGGCACGTGAATTATCCAAATATAACCACACAATATGTTTGAACAATTAAAAGATGAAAGTGCCTAAGATTGATAGATGAAGAAAAAAAGTTTTTCGTTTAAAAGCGCAATCAGATTTATAAAAACTTATTTCAATGTAGTGAATTTTATGCACAAACAGCCCTCACTTATATAGAGTCCAACTTTAGCTCAAACAGGATTTGTGATAGATTACAACTCTACACTTATTAGGATTTAGCAATTACCACAATCATACTCAAACAAGGATTTTGTTTTTTAACATTAAATGGGGTCAATTGGGTAAAAGTAACATATAGGTCGAATTAAAAGAGTTTTAGTAGAGGTGAAAACTGACTCGATCGATTTAGCTCAACTCGAAAGCACCTAGATCGATGTTGTTCCAGAATCGATCGATCGAACAGGACTCGATCGATCGACCAAAATTATCGATCGATCTATCTCAACCCGAGAGCACCTAGATCGATGTCGTTCCACACTCGATCGATCTATCACTCGATTGATCGAACTATGTACTCGATCGATCGACCAACATGTGCACAATATATTTTTCGTTATGATCTATACTAAATGTAGTGCTCAATTGTGTGAAGATGTATGCATGATAGAATATTTTACCTGTCATATGGGCATTGCAAGCTTGGTGACTCCATCATCATGTATCGTCTGATTAAACGGTGAACTCTTACTCTAGATTACAATCAAACATTTTGTCCGCGAAAATTGCCAATACAATTGGGTAAAAGTAACATATAGGTCGAATTAAAAGAGTTTTAGTAGAGGTGAAAACTGACTCGATCGATTTAGCTCAACTCGAAAGCACCTAGATCGATGTTGTTCCAGAATCGATCGATCGAACAGGACTCGATCGATCGACCAAAATTATCGATCGATCTATCTCAACCCGAGAGCACCTAGATCGATGTCGTTCCACACTCGATCGATCTATCACTCGATTGATCGAACTATGTACTCGATCGATCGACCAACATGTGCACAATATATTTTTCGTTATGATCTATACTAAATGTAGTGCTCAATTGTGTGAAGATGTATGCATGATAGAATATTTTACCTGTCATATGGGCATTGCAAGCTTGGTGACTCCATCATCATGTATCGTCTGATTAAACGGTGAACTCTTACTCTAGATTACAATCAAACATTTTGTCCGCGAAAATTGCCAATACAAAATAAACCTTATATTATTCATTAGCTTCTTTGAACATTGAGTTATTCATATGTATTTTTTTTGTTATTATCTGATTTTAGAAATTAGTAGGATTACTTATTCATTTTTCTTTTAATCAATTATTTTCATTATTTGACCATTTCATTTTCTTTAATTTATTTATAAAACCCAAAACTAGTATGAAACAAAAAGGGTAATTCATTTATAAAACCCAAAATAGTATGAAACAAAAAGGAGAGCGTAGTTGAGGGAGGGAAGCGAACAAAAGATAAGTACCACAAAAAGAACCAAACAAAAGTAAGTATATTGTAGACAGAGGGAATGTCGTTGGTTGATAAGTTTGTGACGTGTATGACATTATAGTGGGGAAATTTCATTGTCCATACCTTAACTTTTGTTTTTTATTGTTTTGTTTTTGTTATCTAAGTCATTCATAATATACGTACGTACATACATACTAAGTCACTTCGTAGACAAATCTATAATAAATAATATTGATATAAATATAATTACATACTTATAAATTTAAAATTCATAATTTAAAATATATATCATAATACATATATATATATATCAATTTGTATTAAAATATAAATAAAAAAAATAATCTATTTATACTATAATCTATTTACCTATTTTTAGAGTGATATTTTTCTTTATAAATATATTATTATATAACTTTACCTTCTGTATTTACTTAAAAGAAAAGCTTTACTCTCTATATTTATCTATTTTTTATCCTCTATAATTTTAATTTATCTTATTATCTTTTTTTTTTTTTTGTTACTGTAAATATACCTACCGTAATCACTACTAATAATAATATTTTTATTTTTATTTGAAAAAAACCTTCCTACATTTAACATTTATAATTGTTTTTCCTATGCTAAATAAATGCAACCTTTCAATTTTCTCTATAAAAGAAAAAGGACTTGTAAAAAAAATTATTTAATTTCTTTTTATCATAATTAATTAGAATATATAATAACGCATATTTATGTAAATATGTAATGTCAACTTTTATTTTGATTTGGCAAATAAAACTCATATTCTATCCAATAAAGGAAAAAATTACGGCTAGTGATATAAGAGAGATCATGCATGAACAATTTGTGTAACAAATCACAAAATATACATATTAAAAAATAAATGCTAAAATAATTTAATATTTTACATATTAATTCAATACTTAAGTGTTTTTAAAAGTAAAAACTTTGCTTTGACATTAGCAAAATCTGGCAATGGGCTACCTTAAAAATAATGTAGAAATAAAAATAAATAATATAAGAATTTAAATGTCAATAATTATTAAAAATAATGTCATTAATTACCTTTCATTTTAAAGCAAACTTAATATTTTTATTTGAATATTCATGTCTATTACAATACCAATATTCATGTTTATTTTTGTACTTTGTTTTTTAATTGTTTGGTAAATATTATTAATTGAAAGAATGTAATTGATAAAATTTATGTTAACAAATTATTTACTAATTTATTTATTTGAAGTTATTAAAATAATAATCACTATTGAATGAGAAAATGACCGTCATTTTTTACTTTAAAATCAATTAAATGTTATTATTTAATTGCAATTTCATTTGCTCTTAACTAACGATTACTCATGATGATAAAATTAATTATTTTTTTTAAAAAGCTAAATATTAATACATATGATTTATAAAAAGAAATTAATACCGATTTCATAACTTATCGTATGACATTTATATGTAATTCATTTAGGCTGCATTTAGTTCGTTGAATATAATCATAATCGTAATCGTAATTGTAATAAAATGTAATGTAAATGAATCAGTATTATTATTACAGTATTTGGTTTAGTAAATATAATAAAAAAAAAAATTAATATTACAGTGTTTGGTTTGACAACTGTAATGTAATGAAATAGAAAAAAAAATCACAACAATTAATAAATTTTAATTAATCACATAAATTAACAACAACAAAAATTAATTATAACGAAAAAAAATAACAATAATTAATAAATTTTAATTAATCACATAAATTAACAACAAAAAAATTAATTATAACAAAAAAAATAACAATAATTAATAAATTTTAATTAATCACATAAATTTTAAAAAAAATCAGCAAAAAAAATCAACAAAAAAAATCCAATTTCAGGAAAAAAAAAAAAAATGCACGACGACATGTGAAGTGGAAGGGAGGACGCGAGCTGGTGCACGACGAGGACGGGTTGGACGGTGACGCAAGCTTGATGGCGACGCGATCTGGAACACCGTGCGAACTGGAACACCGGATGGGACGTCGACGACGAGGCCAACCGGACCGGACGACGACGACTGCGCAAGAACAGGGACAGACGACGGCAAAAAAAAAAAAAAAAATCGCGAACGGCCATTTCGTGTAATGCAGCGTGAATGATTACATTATGTAATGTAATTGCAATTCCATTTGTTTGATTGTGTAATGCCCATTACTTAAAGAGATGTAATTGATTACATTACATTATATCTCTTTAAGGAAACCAAACATTGTAATAAATTGAATTGATTACATTACATGTCTTATTACAATCAACCAAACACCACCTTATAGTCAATAAAAAAAGATGAACAAAAAAAAAAAAAGTGAAAAGGTGAAAGGTTTTATTGATTTTGTTACTTTGTTATATAATTCATTCAATTTTTTTTTCTCATAAAAGCAATTATGAGAATATAAGGCATGAAATAATATAATGCTCCATCTTCATTTCCTTCAAACAAATTATTTTTTCTTCCTCCTTTTATTAAAACAGTTTTTTTTTTTTTTTTTATATATATATATTTTCTTATAACGTCACGAAAATTTTAGCATTCTACAAGTAAAGCTTAATGCTTTTTTTTTTTTTTCTTATAACTCATATTACTCGTAGTACTTAAATAGTACTAGTTAAAATAGCCAACCATTTTAATATTTTAGAATAGCCAACTATTTTAATATTTTAAAATTAAAATATTTTAATATTTTAACTCTGTAATTAAAATGTTTTTTTTTTTGGCCAATTACATGTAGTTGGGAGAAGTTAATTATTGTATATATATATATATATATATATTGTATGTATTATGTCCTTTTATTTATTTATGTATTATGTTAGTCTTCTGTTGTATAAATAATTATAAATAATTTAGTTATTTAATTGATTTAAAACCCCCTCAATAAAATAGAAGAAGAAAAATTTAAAAAAAATACCCTTAAAACTTATTATAACGAAAATAGCATCCAATAACATTAAATAGTATCTGATTAATGACGTTCATTTTTTAATGAGTTTAAATTGTTATAGGTCAACTTGAACAGCGTCCAATTGAACGGTATTTAAAGAAAAATAATGTAATAATCATTTTTTAGTAATAAAAATATATGATTTAAATATAATAAATGTTATTTTTATTGTTACAAGTTTTAAGAATATTATTTTTTTTGTTTTCCAAAAAAAAAAAAAGACATGTTTATTTTTTTCAAAAAAATACTAAAAAATATACATTTATTTACATATAAAAAAAGAACATATATTTTTTTTTACCTTAGAGGGTTGAAATAAAATTTTATATATGAAGGAATTATGTCGTATAATTAAACGTTTTAATAATTCATCAACAATTTATTTATATTATTGTGAATTTATCTAGCTTTGAAATGCAAGAAAAATAAAATAAAACAATTTTAACAAAGGGAATCAATAATAAGATTACAAATTTGAGAATTTTTTGTGATTTAGGTGGTAAGATTTTAAATTTTCTCATCAAGAGCCCAAATTTAAATCCTACCTAAACATATGAATGCATGAGTATATTTTCTTTGTATTAATAAATAAAAAAAAGATTTTAGAGTTTTTATTTTTATTTTTAAAAAAGGGTTACAATTTGAAATGGTTTTGCGTGTAAGAGAAGAATGGATTGTGGAACTCAAATCATACCAACAGCACGAGGGACGAGGCTCAAAGTCACCTCTTGGTGCGGTGTCGCACCACAAGGCTGAAACATTACGTTTTTAAAATCCTTTGGCCCATAATCTAGATAATGAACCTCACACCCTAAAAAAATAAAAACCCGTAAATTTATACTTATTTTTACACCGACATTCAACAATTTTCTTTTAAAAAATAGAAAAATGATTCAATTTTTCAGATAACTTTAACAATGTTATATTATAATTAAAATCGGCACAAAAATAGATACAAAATTATATGACTAGCATTTTTTCTTAAAAAAAAACCAACATTAAAATAACATAACTGCTATTTTTTCTTTAAATAACAATCACACACAACTACGCACATACATAATGATGTTTGAACTCACGCATTTTCAGTACTCACAAAGTGCATTTATAAATAGAACATTAGTGCCAACGATTTTAGTGCTAAAAAATTTCAAAATCGTTTTGAAGTTCTTAAACAAAAGCATTTACGTACTATAAAACCCATCGTCAAAAACACAAATTTCTGTGTCCAGCTCAAATTTCAACCGTCCTGCATTTTACAGGTGTGTTAGTCTGAAAAATCTAACGCTCCTCTGCAAGACGCATGTCATAGCGATGTGCCAAGCGACGAGCAGTTCCATCAGAAAACACATTATCCATCATCTCATACTTCGTATAATATTCTTTGAGGGCTACTTGTTGCTGCTTTGCAAGCCTCTCCTCTTCCTTCAGTTGACACTAGTGAGAAGAATCAGTGTTTAGAAGAATGTGGCAAATTTCAAAATTTAAAATATTCAAAGGCAGGACTCTAAGATTACATGTAAACATGAATACGAAGAAACTTATATGATTTCATCGCTGTTTCCTGTATATTATCTTGAGAAACAGTTAATCAAGACACTATGCTTCTGTGTATGTATTCATTTAACTATTAAGATATAGAAATTAAAAAAAAAAAAATCAAAAGAAAAAAGATCAAGGAACCAAAAGTTACCTCAAGCAAGAATGCAGCTTCAGTAGAATGTTTCGAAGTAAGTTCCTTCAGTCTCTCTGCTACCTCCATATCAGGATCATTTGGGTCCAACCAACGGCAAGTAATTTTTTTACCTGGTTTACTTGGACGATCTTCAAACATTTCTGCTTCAGTGGGACGTGCCCTTACAGGCCTTGGCATCCCAGACATCATGAAAGGGAACTGCTGTAACTCTGAGATGACAGCTTTAGCCTCCTTTGACTTTTCCATCTCCACTAACACACACTTGGGAATATTTACAGGCACCGCATAATTAGGTATGAATTGCACATTCACAACGTTGCCAAACTGACCCAATGCAGTTTTCAATACAGATTCAGTGACCTGTGGTGAGATATTATCTATGTAAACTGTACGCTTCATTTTCTCTTCAAAAGCAGCAGATTCTGATTTATTAGGAGTTCCCATGGACGACAAACCTGCAAAAAGAAAGACCAAATTTGCAACTAAAACTTATATATGAAAGTTGTTGAAAATGTATAAATGTAATATTACTGGTCACCCAGTAGCTTAAAATTTTTGGAAGATTTGTGATGAACACACTATAGCAAGGTATAAATGCAATTGGTCATATGCTCAAATTCAACACTGAATTTCAAGTGATGGCACGACAAGGTGTTTAGATCCCAAAATTGAGGGGAGTTTAGGATGCATAAATGTAATGTTGGCCATCTTCCAATTGATTATCCTTTTGGGAGAATTGATGACATACTATAACATAAGTGTAGCGTACAAAAAATATACACCATGTGAACCAGCATTTATACAAGTCCACACGTAGGCAGCTTCTCCATACTAATAACTCAGACTGTCAGACACACTGCTTCAGATGGCATTCAACCAACTTGAAGCTGTAATAAGATTGCACACTTTATACAATTCATAAAAAGAATAAATTCCACCAATGACTCATTGTTTAACTTGTGAATAAAATCCAATTAACTTGCAAATGAAACAGCCAAAGCATAAGGACAGAATTTCTTCTTGTATTCAAAGGTTCCCTAGCTGGCTATCAAACAAATGATTGCATGTTGGTCATTCTATTTAAAAGAAGAAGGTCGTGAATCAGAGTTCATATGATCAATTCTTATGTGATCTAAATATGCAGAAAATAAGGTCAAAACAGTTAAGAAATGAAAAGCATGAATTTCGCGAGCACAAATCTAATAGCAAATCAAATAATAGCTCTTCAAGTTCTCAAATTTGGATTTAAATTATACATAAATGAATAGGGAAATTTGCAGCCCTATTTGTGCTCATATAAATATCAATCATTGACGTTATTTGATTTGTCAAAGCACTTGGAGCACGTAGCCCCCATCTTTTATCTTTCATCTTTTACGTGGGAGCACAGCTTTTATTACTATTTTACGTTAGTGTGATCTTCATTTGTGTTTCTAAAACTTATGTTTTATTGGAATTAATTATTGTAGTATCAAATTGGTTTTTCAATTCAATCCAAAATTTGATAGCTAAATGAACTAACTTTTGTGAATTTTCATATTTGTGCTTAATTTTCATCCTCTGTTTTTCTCAACTGATCCAATTTGATTTGAAATATATTCTGACCAGTTAAGGATTCAGTTCTTGCCTTTTAAACTTACCTTAGGACACTCATGGCACAAGAGTCATTTTGTGCTAATAATTTTACAATTTTTTGTTGTGGTGTGTTCGTTTACTTGGGATACAAGAAGACTGAAGCATTGGTCTTGGAAAAAACGCATGCCTATGTCCTCTTTGGTGCTCGTGATGACAAGCTGATATGAGTAGGTTGGGCAATACCATGTTGGGTACTTTATATTGTATTATGTTAGTTGACTAACTTTTCTTCAACCTATAATTGTTTGTCACCTCAGCAGCACAGCACAATAACTTGAGAGGAAAGACTTTCCATTAATTATTTGTTCGCTACTTGCATAATTCTAGTTTTTAAAATTGGGCATTATTTGAAAAATCTATTCGCCCTGTAGTTTTTTTGCCATCTAAAAAGAAGAATTCACATACAATACATAATTGTAATTACTAAATAAAAGGGGATTCTTAAATCCACAAGAAACAGTGTAAAGTCAGAGCTAGTGTTTGTTAGTGTAAATGCGATTAGTGGATTACAATTATTAAATAATATAGGCAATTAAATAAGTTTTTGTACTTTGCAGCTTATATGACAACAGACCATCTATAATTTCTACTGCATAGTTTACCCAATTCATCATCGAACAAATTCCATCTTTCATTCCTCATTATCCATAGTTCTCACTGCCAAGGCATATATAATATGAAGCAAGGAAAACAAATGAGAAGAAAGAGATCCACAAGAAGGCTATGCAATAAATGCCTGAACTCTTAGGATCACTTCATATTTGACATTTGTGTTAGCACTGATCTATAGGGCACTTCAAAATCCATGGTAAAAAGCGTAATATCAGAGCCAATTTTGATAAATTTAAATGGTTTAACAATTGTTAATGATTTATTCTATAAAAAAAAAAAATTACTAATGATTAAGGTTACCAGTAAAAATGTCGTGCCATTGGGTTTGAAGTTCTTGGAAAAGATCATAGAAAAACATTAATTCTGAAATCAGACAGTGATATAGAGTATAATCTATATTCTATCCTGAATTTTGCCATCACCGATAGACAAACACTTGATTTTGTTATGTTTAAAACTAAAAGCTGAAGATAATTGTATAATCGGGAGCTGAGAGAAAATTGGTATTTACCTGCACTCTTTTACTCGACGGTTAGAGAAAGAAAAAACGAGAGACCGCGTAAGAAA
This sequence comes from Elaeagnus macrophylla, assembly GCA_029378325.1. Classification (NCBI taxonomy): domain Eukaryota; kingdom Viridiplantae; phylum Streptophyta; class Magnoliopsida; order Rosales; family Elaeagnaceae; genus Elaeagnus; species Elaeagnus macrophylla. The sequence continues at coordinate 22,203,905 of CM055650.1, read as the reverse complement.
AATACTCAGCCCGACGACGACGAAGCTTGGGAAAGGAAGTAAAATGGAGTTTCATGAGGATTCCAACTGAAAGAAAGTAGAGATCAGAGAGGGCTCCATTCTAGGGTTAGCGTAAAATGTAAAGGACATTTATGGAGGATTGACGATTTTTGTTTCTTCTCTCTTCTTTCGAGTCGGAATTTTTTTTTTTTTAACAAGATAAGATGAGAATGGGGCATGAGTCTCTAGGTATAAATAACGTTGAGAGTGATATATTCTGGGAAAGTGGGTAATAATAAGTTAGTATTAATAATGAAGGATAGTATTCTCGAAATTATTATTTTTTATTAATAATAATTTTGTCGATAAAAATATTTTTAATATGTAATAATAAATTTCTACTCTTTTATTATAATAATAATAAAAATAATTATAATAATATTATTGTTTATAAAAAAAATATAATTTTGTTTTTAATTAATCGATATATTATATGAAAGTGAGCAGATTAAGAATTTAACTTTAAATCTTTTAATCAATAACATTATAAATTTATTAACTAAATTATTAGAGCGTAAACATAACTTATATTGTTAAAAAATTGAAAAAAAATTATAAAATTAATAAATTAAAATTTATAATAAAAAAAATAATATTATAATATTAATTCATATAACATTCTAAAACAAAAGTATTATTATTATTATAAATTTTAAAAATATTATTTTAAATAAATTTAATAAAAAAATTATAATTCTATCAACAATCAATAATAATAATAATAATTATTATTATTATTATTATTATTATTATTATTATTATTTTTATAGCAACAATCAATAATTATTAAGTGTTATAGAATTATAATTAGCAATAAATAATTTTTTTATTGGACGGCAAGGATAGACAAGAAGATGACGGTTCCATTCACTTTGTCGCTTTAATAAACTAATGTAAAAAAATCATAATATTTAATAATATTGGTATTTATTGATAAAAAAAAATACAACACATTATAAATCTATCGATAATTAGATTATATTATTATTTTTTATTTTAAATGTAATTTTCCTTATGTAAAATCATCAAATTAATTACTTAAAATATAATAATATAAAACAATATTATTATTCTATAAATTATTTGTAATGGAGGTTTTAAATTTTCATTGAAAATTATATATTTGTTGTACTCTGTCATCAAATTGTTTTTAACTTTATATTAAAATTAAAATTATTAAACCATTTTCAAAATTAAATCAAATATTATATGAATCATGTTTGGGAATTAATGATTAATATAATATGATAATATATAAAATTAAAAAAAATAATATAAATAGCAAATATTAATATCAAAATATATAATTTTATTCTATAAAAAATGTGATTTTATAAAATTATTTTATTTTATTAATACTTATAGATATTATTTTAATAAAATATATTTGAGCATTAAATTCTTATTATTTAAAGTCATTAACTTTGGGTTAGCATTTGTCATTTTAGGTCGCATTACAACCAACAAATGTTTTAAGAGGAATGAAGATGGAATTCTTGGGTCTCCTAAATCTTATATTAGAATAAAAGATTTAACATAAAAAGTATTTATATCTAATAATAAAAAAGATAAAAATAATATGATTAAAAAATATAAAATACATATTTTAAAAATAAAATTATTACTTTATCTAAAATATCATTCTATTAATTACAATTAGTAGAATTAATCGATCATAACTCTAATTGATGAAAAGATATTCTAAATAAAATAATAACATTATTTTTTAAAATATATATCTTTTAATTTTTAAATATGTTATTTTTATCATTTTTATTATTTCTTGTAAATATGTATTATATCAATCTTTCACTCTCTTATATTACTATATCCTAATTTTTGCCCATGGCATTATTGTTTAAAAAATACTATATAACATACTATTAGATAAAATAATAATTTAATTTTATAACTTTAATTGATGTACTTTAGAATCATAGTTTTGTAATAAAATATACTTTAATTTTAGAAAAATAAAAAAAATTAAAATATATATTTTTTTATTAAAAATAGGAATATGAGGTTAAAGTGTATACTTAAGAAGGTATATAATTAAAATAAAGCTATATAATTAAACTGTTTATTTGTTGAAAGTTACGAAATTATCAGTACCATTCATGCTTTGTAATAGTGTTTATTATTACTCCATTATAATTTTTGACTTGATTATTTCATTTGTATATTTACTTTATGGCTGATAATTTTAATGATTTAAATTTAATATTAGTATTGGACAAATGGAAAAGTCTTATTATTATGATTTATGACAAAATATAACTTAGCTGACTTAGCCCGTTAATTTTATGTTATACCAAAAACATGTTCAAAATGTGTATATATATATATATATATATATATATATTAAATAATTTATAAAATTTACATAAATTAAATATATTTTATATATGAGTTAATATATTACTTTATGATTAATTAACTAACATTGCTATGTTGACACTACAAATTTGTGATAGGTAAAAAATATTAAAAATAAAATTTTATCTGTAAAAATAAAAATAAAATACAACATATGAGAGACATAAAATATCCCTTTTTTTTTTTTTTAAAAAAAATTGACATTAAAGTTATACAATTCTTGGATTAGGAACTATTAGTTTTATTATGATGTAAAATGAGTACATTTAATCTCATAATTATTAAAAATGAGTACTTAAAATCTCATTATTATTCAAATAATGCAATTTAGTTTCTTAATTAATGTATATTTTTATATTAATTTTTTTAATTTTCATAAATAACAACACAAAAAATGTTTTGCATAAATTGTAGGACTAAAATGCATATTTTTCATATAAGATCGAGACAATTAACATTTTTTTTTCAAATAAAAACTACTTTTAATAAAAAAAAGAAATATAAATACAATTACAATTGCAAATAAAAAATTTATACATCGATAAAAAAGGCGATAATTAGGGATGATAATGGATCGGATTTAATCTGATTCGCTAATGATTGATTTGATCAAATTCACTTTTTAAAAGATTTGGTCTTATTTAATATGTTTTGATCCATAGATCATATGAATCAGATCCATTATTAATGCATGGATCATATAAATTTTTATGATATGATCCGAATTGTTTCAATTTATTTTCATTTTTTTCTAATACATTATTTAATGTGGTATATTATATACTTTAAATTGATAAATAAAAATATAAATAAAAAAAATTATAGATTTGTTAAAAAATATTTATTACTTATTTATAATTAATATATATTTAACTTTTTCATTAATATTATAATCTATAAAAAAAATACTTTTGTAATAAAAAATAAACATTATTAACTTGATAGCATCTAAAATTATAAAAGAATAATATTATAAATTTTCCTAAATAATTAATTATAAAAAATTGGGAAGTATTTTTTGAAATGTGTGACTTTTTTAATACTAAAATTATAATTTTAAAAATAATTAGTTTTGGATAGATTTGATTTGAGTCAATATGTCTCAATTTGATCCGATTTAATCCGTTGATCTTTCATAATTGAACAGATATCCATAAAACTCTGAACTGTTGCATTTTTTGTCATCCTTAGCAGTAACTCAATTAAGCACCAGCAAAATTAATCTTCAACTTATTTGGCAAAATTTTTTTATGTTAGAGAAAGTTCATACATTTTATTTATTCATAGTCTTCAATTATATCTTTAGCTGCATAAACTAGAAATTCACTAAGAAACTCAACATTCCAAAGCAGTCCCTCCCTACAATTTAATGAAAACTTCGCAATCCTATGAGCCAATTCATTACACTTCCTAGACTCATGTACAACTGTTATCTCACGCCTCCTAACAAAAAACAACCCCAGCTCCTCCCCATAATAGGAAAGATAGGGTATAAACCAAGTCAAAAAAAAAAGAAAAAAGACCAGTAAAGCTCCTACCCATTTCAGCAAACAAAGACTTTTACCTAATTGGATGACATTTTCAAATAGCATGCAACACATTATCATTAGCATGATTATACAAACCACACCAGGGAGAGTTTGCAATTATCCTCTAAAACAACTAGCTTGAGTGGGTAGCACCTCCTTGCAAGCTCTCCAGATGAAAAATTTGACCTTATTTGGGACTGTCAAAATCCAAAGCTTTCTCTATCAATTATACATGACCATTAAAGCAGCTCGTAACCAAATTATCCCTTAAATACCAACCTTATTAATCAGAGCCTCCACTCTTGCATCTTCTCCTAGTATAGGAGGAGACACAATCTTGAAACTATAAGCATTAGAAACCCATCTATCCTTGTAAATACAAATTTGATGACCATAACCAACCTTCCAGCTCGTCCTTCTCACAATAAGTTCCCTTCCCCACATAAAATAAGTTCTCTTCCATATAAAAAAAATAATATGAATGAACACAAACATCCAAAATATTGTCCCTAGGAAAATATTTTCCTTTTAGTACTCTAGCAGCAAGAGAAGAAAGATCCTGGGTCAACCTCCAGCAGTGTTTTGACAACAACGCTTGATTAAAGGAATTCAGGTTACGAATACTTGCACCTCCCAAGCTCTTAGGCTTATATAGCCTATCTCAAGACAACAATCTCTATTGGAAATTAGTTGTGAATTTTTAAATAAAATGATGAGAAAAGTGCATTGAGATTACTCTTTCCAAATTGTCTCACATTATTTTTTTTTACATATCTTAAGAGGTGTCTATAAGCAAATAGATTTAGACTTGGGAATGGACCCCAAGGGGTACCTACTTTTGCGAAATTGGAGAGGATCTAGGCAATTTTAGGTCCACCTACGTGCGTGTGCTGCTCTCTGATCGGCCTAAGGTGACATTTTATCTTTTTTGAAAAATTTTTATTTTTCCAACACTTAAATAAGATCAAATTCAATCAGAAAAAAAAAAAAAAAAAAACTTTCATTCTTAACCCAATATCTAGTCATTTTTAATCCACGATCCCCTGTTATGACCGTTATACGATCTTATCCTATTGTTTTTTTGTGACCTTTGGGCTGCATTTTTTCACCTTTAAAAGGAAACTCAGGGCTCAATTCTAAACACAACTCAAAAATTAATTCTCCATCTATGTTCTTCAAAACAATACACAAATTCAGAAGATAAATATTTTTAGACAAAAAAAAAAAATTCTCTTTATTTTTTTAACTCGAGCAACAATTTATTTTCAAGTGTAGTATTCTGATATTTAATCAATGTAGCAAAATTCCAAGACATATTCAAATTCTGACTTGTTTTATTTTGAAGATGACAGGATTGATTACTACTTACACATTTTGGACAGAGCCGCAAAATACCTTAAATAAAGCGACCTAACTTGTGACTCAACACAAGCAGTAACATTTTTTGGTAACTTTGTTCTTGATTTAGAAGAAGAGATTTATATAGATCAACTTAAGGGTTTTGTTGTCCTTGGTAAAAAAATAAAGTTTGCAAACTAAATAAAGTTATTTATGGTTTAAAATAAGCACCTAAGTAATGACATAAAAAATTTAATAATTTTGTTATCTCACACGGATTCAAAATAAATGAAAGTGACAAATGCATTTATTATAAATCTGAAAATGACATTTGCACTATTATATGTTTGTATGTGGATGACCTACTTATTTTTTGTTTAAATATTTATGTTGTGAATAATGTAAAAATTTTGTTATGTGCTAATTTTAACATAAAAGATCTCAAAAAAGTGAATGTAACCTTGGAATAAAATTACTAAGTTTGAAAAATGAATTTCTTTATATCAGTCTCATTACATTGAGAATATCTTAAAGAAATATAATTATTTTTACTATAAATCTGCATGTACTTCTTATGATTGTAGGGTAAAGTTGTTCAAGAACACCGACGATGATGTTAGACAAATTGGGTATGCAAGCATTATTGGTAATTTACATTATGCTACTGATTGCACTAGGCTCGCTTATGTTGTGGGATGATTATGTAGGTTTACCTGTAGACCTAGTATAAAGCATTAGAATGCAATTGAAATGGTCGTGAGGTACTTAAAGAGAAATATGAACCTTAGATTACATTATTATAAGTTTTTCATTATTCTAGAAGGATACAACGATGTTGATTGAAATACCCTTTCAAAAGACTTTAAAATAACTACTGACTATATGTTTAGCATAATTGGTGGAGTTGTTTCTTGGAAGTTTGTGAAATAGACTATTTTGGCTTAATCTACGATGGAGTTTGAGATGTTAGCACTAACTATTGCTAGTGAATATGCAGGCTAGTTAAGAAGTCTGTTAGCTGAGATCCCTTTACAGGAAAGACCGATTCCATCTATCCTGATTCACTGCGATAGTACGTAACTATTGCAAAGATTCATAACCGTTTTTATAATCGCAAAAGACGTCGTAAGTATAGTACTATTAGATAATTTCTCTCAACAGGAGCTATAAGAGTAGATCATGTACGTACTGATGCTAATTTAGCTAATCCTTTGATGAAATGATTAGCAAGAGAGAAGATTTTTAAAACCTAAAAAAGAACGAAAATGAAGCTCTTAAAATGAATAGTCACTGATGATGATAATCCAACTTATAGACTGAAGATCCCAAAGATAAATTCATTGGGTAATGATAAATCATGAAATGATATAAAGATGTATCATTCCATTATAAAGTCCTATCCTAAACTGTCAAAAGCATAAAGTCCTAAACCTACAAAAAAGATGAGTTAATTTTTAACTCCTAATGAGTTTTATACTCTATGTAGAGTAGAGTACATAGCAACAAGAGTATAGATGCTTTCTATAAAATTTTGGAAAAAATTTACTAGAACATTCGCTATATTGGGATATAAGTGTATGGGCGTAAAGCACGAATTTTTTCAAACTACACCTTAGAAAGGTTATGTGTATAATATTGTTAGAGATAGAGTTCAAAACTACGAGTTATTCTAGTATATTTTAAAGCATCATCATTATGCAAAAATTCAAGTCGATAGATACCTTATGCTTATGCACAATCTTATATTTTTAATTGAATGGTTACTCAATAAAAACTATTTTTATAAAATTCAATTGGGGCCTATTGGAAATTAGTTGTGAATTTCAAAAATAAAATGATGAGAAAAAGTACATTGAGTTTACTCAAAATTTTGTCTCACATTTTTTTTTTACATCTATTAGGAGGTATATATAAGTAAATAGATTTAGACTTGAAATTGGGTCCCAAAGAATACCCACTTTTGTAAAAGGGGAGAGAACTTAAAAAATTGTAATCCACCTACATGTACGAGTTGCCATCTTTCCATCAGTTGGCCGTGCCTTGCTTAGCTGAGTCAATTGCGTGTATGTGAGAGAGAGGTGAGGTGACACTTTTTTTTTTTAAAAAATATTATTTATTAAATTATTTTCCAACAGTTAGAAAAAAAAAAAAGCCTCTCGTTCTTATCTAAAATCGCATCATTCTCATCCATGATCCCACGTTATGACCGTTACACGTTCTTATCCTCCCATTTTTTGTGATCGCTGGGCTGCATTTTTTGCCTATAAAAGGAGCCTCAGGGCCTCAGTCCTAAACACAACTCATAAACCAATTCTCCATCTCTGTTCTTCACAAAACAATACAAAAATTCAAAAGATATTTTTTGATACACAAACCCAAAAGATTAATAATTTTATATACAAAAAAAAAAAAAAATTCTATTCATTTTTCAATCCCGGGCAACAATTTATTTTTAGATATAGCATTTTAATCTTCAATCAGTGTAGTAAATGTTCGAAACAAATTTAAATTTTGGGATATTTTATTCTGGGCATGACAAGGTAACTTTTGTTTGCACATTTTGGGCAGAGTCTTAAAGAGTGCGTTTTAGTACGTGACTCAATCTAAGCGGTAAAATTTTTTGGTAACTTTATTCTTCATTTATTTTTTGCAGCAACAAGCTCTTTTCTCAAGATCATAACCCCAAAAAAAACCTGGCCATTAAACCATGAAGCTCATCACAAAGACTCATAGACAGCGTAAAATACGACATAGTGTTTATATGAATAACTTGGATAACTAACTTGATCAACATTTCGTTACCAGATCTCGAAAGAGTCTTCTGCTTCCATGACTTGAGCTACTTTATACACGTTCTTTAACTTGCTTAAACATCCTCTTTTTATTCTTCTTAGACATAGTAGGAAGACCAAAGTATTTCTCATAGCAATTCACCAAAGGAATACCATGGCGTCTTGTGCAACCTTCTTAGAATGCCCTAAGGTGTTGGGACTAAAGCATATAGATGATTTATCCAAATTAACCTTTTACCTGGAAGCTTTTTCATATTTGCTTTAAAGTCCTACATGCACCAATATCTAATTCTAAAAAAACAAAACTATCATATGCAAACAGTAGGTGAGATACCTTTGGGGCTTGCACTAGCCATAGAAATACCTCTAATTCTAGATTCCATTATGCAACATATTTCGCCTCTTCTATTGTATTATTCTCCCCTCTTTGTCTCACTTGTATATAAAAATTATATAATTGTTATAAACTAATACTAATGTATTATATATAGAAATAAAATTTTAAAATTTTAATTTTAAATGATTAAAAAATAAAAAAAAATAGGACTTATTTTCTTATTCACATTCTCACTCTTGCATATAACATATTATTACTAAAAAAATACTTTCATACATACACACGTATATATGATTAATAATTTTAATATTTTATATAAATTATTATATTATTTAATCATAATTATTAAAATTTATAATTAAAAAGAGATTATAGAAATTTATCTCAAACCTCTCGATTTTTTGTTTTAACAAAAAGATAGACTTTTTAGAGGAGACGTGATAACGTTTATTATTTTTCATTCACTCAGATCAATACTTATATTAAGAGTATCGAGAGTACCTAACCTCAGGATCACATCATAAATTTCTTTTTTTATGATTATAATTTTTTTATCCGGTAACTTACTCTTAATATCTCGGGATTTTGTCTAAAATAGGCAAAATCCTTAATATAGTTTAAAAAAGAGCAACCTTGTGTAAAAGTTTAGAAATAGGCAAAATTCTATTTACTCTCCCGGTAGCCGGTTTGGTTGGGTCATTTAGTTTCCCACCAAAATAATTTTCTTTCTTCTTCTCCCTCCAACTACGCACCCTCTCTTTTTCTCTTCACTGATCTTCTCACCATTGTTGCGTGTCATCGTGGAAAAATTATAAAAATGAGGTTAGTAATATCTTCCAACAATATTTGCAATTTTTATTAAGATGTAAATGTTGCAATTTGTACCAGGATTTTTAAATAATAACTACCAGAAAAATGCGATTGGGACTGATATATTTTCGGAAAATTTCCAACAATTTGCTTCATACTTTCGCGAGGAACTGATATGGGTATTATTTAAACAGATTTTTGGTTGAAAAACCGTATTAAACTGTTACCCCAATTCAATAATAATTAATAGAAACATATATTTTTGGCCGCGTGTAATCGAAACATTTATGAAATGCTATATTCAGTTTTTTATATGTGGGGGTATATGTGGTATATCTGAGGGTATATCTGGTATATCCGGTATATCTGGGGGTATATCTGGTATATCCGGTATTTCTGGGGGTATATCTGGTATATCTCATGGTATATCTGGTATATCTCAGGGTATATCTGGTATATGTCATGGTATATCTCATGGTATATCTGGTATATCTCAGGGTATATCTGGTATATCTCACGGTATATCTGGTATATCTGGTATATCTCAGGGTATATCTGGTATATCTCACGGTATATTTGGTATATCTCACGGTATATCTGGTATATCTGGTATATCTCAGGGTATATCTGGTATATCTCATGGTATATCTGGTATATCTCAGGGTATATCTGGTATATCTGGTATATCTCAGGGTATATCTGGTATATTTTGTGTTATGTCTGGTATATCTGGGGGTATATCTGGTATATCTCAGGGTATATCTGGTATATATGAGGTATATCTGGTATATCTCAGGGTATATCTGGTATATCTCAGGGTATATCTGGTATATCTCACGGTATATCTGGTATATCTCAGGGTATATCTGGTATATCTCACGGTATATCTGGTATTTCTGGGGGTATATCTGGTATATCTCAGGGTATATCTGGTATATCTCAGGGTATATCTGGTATATATGAGGTATATCTGGTATATCTCAGGGTATATCTGGTATATCTGGTATATCTCACGGTATATCTGGTATATCTCAGGGTATATCTGGTATATCTCACGGTATATCTGGTATTTCTGGGGGTATATCTGGTATATCTCAGTGAAATTATGGTATATCTCAGGATATATCTGGTATATCTCAGGGTATATCTGAGGGTATATCTGGTATATCTCACGGTATATCTGGTATATCTCAGGGTATATCTGGTATATCTCACGGTATATCTGGTATATCTGGTATATCTCAGGGTATATCTGGTATATCTCACGGTATATCTGGTATATCTGGTATATCTCAGTGAATTTATGGTATATCTCACGGTATATCTGGTATTTCTGGGGGTATATCTGGTATATCTCAGGGTATATCTGGTATATCTCAGGGTATATCTGGTATATCTGGTATATCTGAGGGTATATCTGGTATATCTCACGGTATATCTGGTATATCTCAGGGTATATCTCAGGGTATATCTGGTATATCTCACGGTATATCTGGTATATCTGGTATATCTCAGGGTATATCTGGTATATCTCACGGTATATCTGGTATATCTCACGGTATATCTGGTATATCTCACGGTATATCTGGTATATCTGGTATATCTCAGTGAAATTATGGTATATCTCACGGTATATCTCACGGTATATCTGGTATATCTCAGGGTATATCTGGTATATCTCACGGTATATCTGGTATATCTATGTATATGTTGGTATATCTCCATCTATTACACATTTAATCAGGTATATATGTTATATACTAATAACGCAGTTCAATATGTTGTATATTATTTGATATATCAATTAAACTTTACGTATTTTTGAATGAGATAGACCTAATTATTTATAAACATTTTACAGAATGGATAGCCTTAGTATTCTAATCATTCACAATGGTAAATGGTCATTGAAGGATGGTAAAAAAGTATATCAAGGAGGTGAAGGTTTGGTGATGAAGATAAAAAAAGGATGGTTGTATAATGAACTTAAAGAAAAGTTGTTTCTCAAGTTAAAGATGGATAAGTTCAAGTATGAACTTGAAGTGAGATACTTCTATAAGAATTATTTGACATTACCATCTATTTTAATAGGTGATGATGAAGAATTGGAAGAGTTTTTTGACCTTCACGTTGAAGATAATGAAAGGAAGGCTGTTCTATATGTCACAAAAAATGTGATAAGATCTGTAGGTACAAGTAATTCTATTTGCCATGAGCAAGTTTTTAATACCGGAGGCCGTAATGTAAATTTCTTGAGCGATACTAATATGCAAGAAGGATCTCAAAATCCAAATGGTGGTTGCGATAATGTACTTGATAGTATTCGTGATGATGTAGATCACAATTTAGTTCCGCCGCAAATGGGTGATGAAGGAGATATTGATATGATTAGAGAATATGAATTACCAGATATACCTGTCAACGAAAACGTTGATCATGATATGTCCTCAATGGGAGGTTTGCATGCAATTCATAATGAAAGGACACAAGTTGAAACAGAAAGGGTCATTGTTAGAAATCATGAGAATTATGGTTTATCCCAGTCTGAAGGAAGAACTGTAATTAGAAACAATAATGAATTAGGTATCGGTCCATCCAGTACACCCAGAGAGATTATTTCTAATGGTGACGTTTCGTCGTCTGTGGCACATGTTGAGCTTGATTTGAAAGTTGATCAAGTGTTTGACAATAAGATAGATTTCACAACACATGTCGGTCTTTATGCCATAAGAAACAGATTTGAGACGAGGACATTGACTAGTAGGAAAGACCGTGTTCTAATACGTTGCATTCAATCTACTTGTAGTTGGATGATTAGATGTAATAGGATCACTGGATCTGATAGGTTCAGGGTAAAAGAATACGAATCAAGACATACTTGTGATCCTAACAATTACATGAGGAAGAATAGGATTGCAACCTCAAGAGTGATAGGAAATGCCATAAAAATGAAGTTGGTCCGACCAGGAAGAATTTATAAGCCCAAAGATATTATTGATGATTGTCAAAATGAGTTTGGGATTGAGATTGGTTACACCACAGCATACAGATCGAAAGAGAAGGCTCTTTATTTGCTACGTGGCAGTGAAGAGGAATCATTCCTGAAGCTTCCTTCCTACTGTCATGTTTTGAAGGAAAGAAATCCTGGTAGCGTGACACATATTGAAGTTGACCAGTCCGGAAGATTTAAGTACTTTTTTTTGGCACTAGGTCCATGTATCAGAGGTTTTTTTATCTTGTATAAGACATGTAATTACAGTCGACGGTGCATTCCTATCAGGTAGGTATGCTGGGACATTATTCGTAGCAAATGCTTCAGATGGAAATAACAACATATGTCCATTGGCCATTGGTGTTGGAGATTCTGAGAATAATGAAGCCTGGGAATGGTTTTTGTTAAAACTATCCGGTATATTTGGGCACATTGATGATCTTGTTATTGTTTCAGATAGACACCAAAGCATTATACAATCTGTTCCTAAGGCATTCCCCAATGCTTTGCATGGATATTGTGCATTTCACATGGAGATGAATTTGAACCACAAATTTAAGAATCCTGATATCACACCTTTGTTCAGATGTTGCGCAAGGGCATATACGAAGCGTGAATTTGACAAATACATGGGGGATTTGAGACTGATCGATCCTGATATAGAGAAGTACTTATTGGAAGCAGGTAAAGACAAGTGGTCAAGATTTCATTTTCCTGGGAACAGATACGGTATAATGACCACAAATGGTTCAGAGTCATTTAATAATGTCATGAAATCTGCTCGTGAGTTGCCTATAACCATGCTTGCTGAGTACTACCGTAGCAAAATACAACATTGGTTTGTCGAACGTAGGGAGGTTGGGATGAGATGGGGAACTCGATTACTTACCAATGAGGTCGACTCAATTATGCGTGCAAATCACAATAAGTCCTTAAGGTACAGGGTTTTCAGAATTAATGCACATGTTTTCCAGGTATGGGATTCGTACATCATTATATTGTTATTGAATTTTTAAATATGTCAATTTAATAGCGCATGTGTTTTAATTACTTCTAATGTTTAAACCATCTATTTAACTAGTTCATTTATATGATGTCAGGTTGTACACGGTGATACTAGTCAAGATGTTGATCTACTGAACAGAAGTTGTAGCTGCAGGGAATTTGATGTTCACAAAATCCCCTGTTGTCATGCCATTGCAGCGGCCCGTTTTCAAGATGTTGATGTCCAGTCCTTGGTTGACCGATTATACACAGTCAATTGTTATATTATCGCATATGCGGAGGCAATTTTTCCAGCAACTGACAATGGTCAGTGGGACATTCCAGAAGAAATCATGGACCTAGTTGAACTTCCTCCTAACACAAAGAGAAAATCTGGCAGACCACGAAAGCGACGCATACGTTCACATGGGGAAGTAATAAAGAAGTTAATGTTGTGCAGTCGTTGTGGAATTAGTGGTCATAACAGAAGGACTTGTAATGTTTTTCGTCAGATGATTGTAGAACCTTCCCTACCTTCTCAAGAATGAAGATTTTCATGTACCCTGTAATATTTTATGCTGATTTCAAGTTGAACATTTATGTATCTGAATTTTGCATTAATGATAGTGTTATATTATGCCCTGTCTCTAAATTTTCATGTACCACGTATATGAGATATGTGTTGTTATATTATTTTATAAGATATACCATGAGATATAACCCCATATACCATGAGATATACCATAATTACCGTGAGATATACCATAATTTCACTGAGATATACCAGATATACCAGATGATATACCAGATATACCCTCAGATATACCAGATATACCCGCAGATATACCCTGAGATATACCAGATATACCCTCAGATATACCATAATTTCACTGAGATATACCAGATATACCCTGAGATATACCAGATATACCCTGAGATATACCAGATATACCCTCAGATATACCAGATATACCGTGAGATATACCATAATTTCACTGAGATATACCAGATATACCGTGAGATATACCATAATTTCACTGAGATATACCAGATATACCCTGAGATATACCAGATATACCCTCAGATATACCAGATATACCAGATATACCGTGAGATATACCATAATTTTACTGAGATATACCAGATATACCAGATATACCGTGAGATATACCATAATTTCACTGAGATATACCAGATATACCAGATATACCCTCAGATATACCAGATATACCCCCAGATATACCCTGAGATATACCAGATATACCCTGAGATATACCATAATTTCACTGAGATATACCAGATATACCAGATATACCCTGAGATATACCAGATATACCCCCAGATATACCAGATATACCCCCAGATATACCAGATATACCCTGAGATATACCATAATTTCACTGAGATATACCAGATATACCCTCAGATATACCATAATTTCACTGAGATATACCAGATATACCAGATATATCCCCAGATATACCAGATATACCGTGAGATATACCATAATTTCACTGAGATATACCAGATATACCAGATATACCGTGAGATATACCATAATTTCACTGAGATATACCAGATATACCAGATATACCCCCAGATATACCAGATATACCCCCAGATATACCAGATATACCCTCAGATATACCAGATATACCCTCAGATATACCAGATATACCCTGAGATATACCAGATATACCAGATATACCCTCAGATATACCAGATATACCCCCAGATATACCCTGAGATATACCATAATTTCACTGAGATATACCCTCAGATATACCCTCAGATATACCATAATTTCACTGAGATATACCAGATATACCAGATATACCCCCAGATATACCAGATATACCCCCAGATATACCAGATATACCCTCAGATATACCAGATATACCAGATATACCCTGAGATATACCAGATATACCCTGAGATATACCAGATATACCAGATATACCCTCAGATATACCCTCAGATATACCATAATTTCACTGAGATATACCAGATATACCCCCAGATATACCAGATATACCCCCAGATATACCAGATATACCCTCAGATATACCAGATATACCAGATATATCCTGAGATATACCAGATATACCCTGAGATATACCAGATATACCAGATATACCCTCAGATATACCAGATATACCAGATATACCCTGAGATATACCAGATATACCCTGAGATATACCAGATATACCCTCAGATATACCAGATATACCAAAAAATTTCACTACGAATGAGTTCCAGAACTACAAAAAATTTATCCCAGAATTTGGATATTACAATTTCAGTAACAGATGGAATAAATCATAACCAAAACCAATTTCCTTCATTTCATTATTACACCAAAGTAATGTATGAGTACAATTTTACATAAATTGATCACATATATAATTACAAACATTACATAAATGTTCTCATAACCATTACATTTACAGATAGTAACCGATTTACAATATTTAAAGCACGTAATCCATGATACTAAGCCTATGTCAAGCTGCATAAAAGTTCACAACAAAGCACTCCAGAGAAAGCCTAAATAGGCATTGTTGTTGCCTCTGTTGAGTGATATACCAGTTAGTCTTTACAAGAATGAAGCAACATCAGATACCATTTGGAAGTTGCTTACAACCTACCAAAAAAGTGTTATATTATCAGATAAGCCAACAGAAAAATAACCAGATAACAGATATACCAAATATGGGCCATAAAAAATAAAACTGATAAGTTTATATATATGCCATACCCGTTAAGTTGTAAAATGCACAAAAATACCTTAACACATAAAGTCCATACGGTATAATACATAAATGTTCTGCAACACAGAATCATAATCAAGTAGTTGATCAATTATATAAAAATATAATCTTTATTGCATACCAGATTAAACAATTATGTATTCATCGTCCGCAAAGAAAAGTTCACAACAAAGTTTCTTTCTGAAGAAACCTATAGCCTCGTCTTTGATGTCAGTCAGTGGCTTCTCATTTACTAAATACTCAATGAACTTCAGTGCATATATGCCACAGTCACCCCTGTGTAATATATTGAAGTAAACAATAAGTCCGTATAAGTAATGCAATATAACTTATGGTATATCTCACTTAAATCGATGTCACTAACCAAATAATAAAATATACTTACACTTGAACTTGCTGTGGAACAGCTATTGCATTACGATATATGGGCCACTTCTCTATGATTTTGTCATGTTCAACCACATCCAAGTTATGAATCAAGTTTGGGATCATGACAGATAAATTATGTAACCTTTTCTTGAGAGCTCCATCTCTTATGTGTTTAGGAAGTGAATCATATACGTTAATTTGTTGTTGTCTGATGTCAAGTCCGATAGCGATCCAATGACCCTTCTCCAATATAACACCATATATATTGGAGACACGAATCCATGGTTTACCTATATCAGGCCGGACACCTGTTTCAAAACAAACAAGAAATTTATATTATCATATGAAACGATAAAATGTTCAAGTTTTCCCAGATATGCAACACAGAATCATAAGTTTAAAAGTATTTTACCAGTCACGTAATCAAACCACTTCTTATCATTCAACCAAAAAGACAAGTGGTCATTCTTCTTCAACTTCTTCCATTCACTTCCACTTGCATCGATGTAAGCCTACATTTTAAAATATAGTAATTTTAAAGAAAATTTGTTACATCATCTGCAAATTGACCAGATATGACATGGAAAAGTACGATATATACAACATATTTTTAAATTTACCCTCAGATATACTAAGTAAAAGTCATACCCAAAACGACGAGTCTACAGTTGTCCAATTGTTATTTAGGAACAAGTGCGGATGAAGTTCCTCTTTCTTCCTCAACAGCCATAGTCCGCAATCTATGTGCTGAAGTTATTTTGCCAATTTAAAATTACGCATCGTTGATACCAGACATATGAGATATATGTGTTGTTAGTTTCACTTTAGAATACCAAATATATTGAATAACAATCCATAAACCAAATAACAACATATAACCAGATATATCCATAAATGAACATAACCAAAACATGTACCTCATTGAGTAAAGATGATTGTGGTTTCAATATACGATGAAACCAAGTAGAGTTAGCCATACCCTTACTTGGGCAACCAACAATAATACTTTCCCTACATTTTGAAGAATAACAAAGACATCAGTAATTAACCATATTACGTGGGTTAAAAAAATACCCTCAAATTGGATGAATAAATAAGACAATAAGTAGTAGGAAATACATACTGGTTGTCGTTATAATGTTCATATAACCATTCCAAGAAGTAGGTATATCTGGATTCATCAAACCCTCTCATCGGATCATAAACACCAGCTTGTTGTGCTTGGTCCGATTGGTGGGACTTTATTGATATACCTGATTTCCTCTTGGGCTGCACATATGGAGATTTTAGGGAGGGACCAGCTTTTCTCTTCCTCCTACTATATATATTACCAAAGGGTGCGGACGTGCCAGTCGAACTAACGCCCTTTGATGGTATCGAACCTAATCGCACTGAGGTGGTACCGGTGCGGATAGGGGCAGCCTCTAAAATATATTCCAAAGTAGAAAAATCCAGACCTGCCAAGTTATCATCTACTTCGGTTGCATGGACTGGCTGCTTTCCAAGGTTCAGTTCAGTGGGACATTCTTCAGTCACACCCACTGATTCTTCCTGATGATCAGAATGAACCTTGGTTGTTTCCTCCCCAATTTCTTCTGTGCTCAACAGAATCATTTCTCTGCATGTATCAGTACCCACTACTGGCTCTTCTTCCGTGGACGTCACATCATCTTCGTCCACTAAAATATGTACAGAGGCCACCTTACGTGGGTCAGTAAGTGGGACACTTTTTTTCCTGGACGAGTTCCCACCAGGTTTCACTGCATCTATATCTGTTGCAGTCTTTTGTTGTTGTCTCAACAACTGATTCAACACATCCTTCATCCAATTTTGGTTTTCTTTTATTGAGATGACCTCCTTCTTCAATTCTCGAAGCTCTTGCAACACCTAAAATTACAAAGCATAAAAATTTATTCGTACAAGGTTGCAATTAATGACATAAACTAATTAAAAGTCCAAGGATTTTATATGTGCCGTATTATATTACCTCCATAATGGAAGTTGATGAATGAGATGAAGGTTCATCTTTTTGGACTTCAGGGATAGGGTCACTTTTATCACCACTGTGACCAGATGTGTGTTGATCTTCATCGCCTTTGGAAGGCAACTCATGAGATAAGCCACTAACGTTTGGCACACCAAGGCCAGGTTGCAGCCTCGCATATTGTTGTGCCGAAATTAAGTACGGACTCTTTATCTCCGATTCATTAGGAGTGAGTCTCGTCAGCATATGAAACTGTATCATATACAACGGAAACATATACCAGTTAGTTAAGTACAATCGAAAATATAAATAAAATAAATTTAATAACAAAAACATATAGGCAACAAACTTACATCTGAAGCCTGGAATATTTTATGGTTTATGTCCCAAAACTTCAAATAGTGCCCCTTCTTTTGATTCTCCCAGCGTAATATCCTGGGCAATGCATCTGGAGACGTACAAGTTGCTAAATCAGTAATAGGCACTTGTATGGCCTCGTAGGCCCAAACTTGCAGTGCCCAAGAAAAACCATAGACACTGTAAGTTGAAGCGACCCCTCCAACTTTTTGAAGATTAATATTCTTCAACCTCCTTACGGTGAAGTCATAGACTATCTTACCCCAGGGGTAGATATTAAACTTGTCAACGTCTTCAACTAAATCCAAATATTCATCATTAATGGCCCTCAAATTATGATCGGCCAAAAGAATTATTTCCAGAGTATATATCAGAGCCAACCTCAAAACATCTTCAGGCTCTGTGGACAATGGAAGGTTTGCAAATACCTTCTCCAACTCCACTTTCTTTATTGGCCTATCGGTCTTGAAGAAATTTTTACGCAAACGGCCACTTTGAGCTGGACTTCCTTCGTCACCGATAAACATCATACCGGTGATTAGGCTAAACTCTTCGTATCCAAAGAGGTGGGGTGCACCATTTACAATAACTCGGAGTTCTTTCCCCGATTGATCTCTATCTTGCATCAATAATATATGATGCAAGAATCCAGCTGTAAACTCTATATGTTTCATCCTTGTGATGAAACCAAAACATAAGCCCTGAAATCTATTCAGTAACCCAAATCCTTGTAGGGTCGTCTTCAATGTTGCAAAATTTTGAAGACGTGATATGTTGGTTATTTTACCAACATAATAATCGGATGAGGAGACATAAGGCACGAATGAGATTTTTCCTGCCATTTCCTGCATATTTAACATTTACGGAAAATAATTTCATTAATACTTGTGAACAGGTATACAAAAATTACAATATATATGCGAAAAACATCAATCACATTAAACCAACATAAAAATACATCAAATTTAGGTTCATATAAATGAAACTTATAGAAATAGACCAATATATACCACATATACCTTGAGATATACCAGATATACTCCGAGATATACCAGATATACCATGAAATATACCAGATATACCATGAAATATACCAGATATACCATGAGATATACCAGGAGATATACCAGATATACCGTGAGATATACCATAATTTCACTGAGATATACCAGATATACCCTGAGATATACCAGATATACCGTGAGATATACCATAATTTCACTGAGATATACCAGATATACCCTGAGATATACCAGATATACCCTGAGATATACCAGATATACCCCCAGATATACCAGATATACCCTGAGATATACCAGATATACCATGAGATATACCAGATATTCACTGAGATATACCAGATATACCATGAGATATACCAGATATACCGTGGGATATACCAGATATACCGTGGGATATACCAGATATACCATGAGATATACCAGATATACCAGATATACCCCCAGATATACCAGACACAACACAAAATATACCAGATATACCATGAGATATACCAGATATACCCCGAGATATACCAGATATACCCCCAGATATACCAGATATACCATGAGATATACCAGATATACCGTGAGATATACCAGATATACCCTGAGATATACCAGATATACCAGATATACCGTGAGATATACCAGATATACCCTGAGATATACCATAATTTCACTGAGATATACCAGATATACCAGATATACCCTGAGATATACCATAATTTCACTGAGATATACCAGATATACCCTCAGATATACCAGATATACCAGATATACCGTGAGATATACCATAATTTCACTGAGATATACCAGATATACCAGATATACCATGAGATATACCAGATATACCAGATATACCGTGGGATATACCAGAAATACCCCCAGATATACCAGATATACCATGAGATATACCAGATATACCGTGAGATATACCAGATATACCCCCAGATATACCAGACATAACACAAAATATACCAGATATACCATGAGATATACCAGATATACCGTGAGATATACCAGATATACCCCCAAATATACCAGACATAACACAAAATATACCAGATATACCATGAGATATACCAGATATACCATGAGATATACCAGATATACCCCGAGATATACCAGATATACCATGAGATATACCAGATATACCAGATATACCGTGAGATATACCTCATATATACCAGATATACCCTGAGATATACAAGATATACCAGATATACCCTGAGATATACCAGATATACCATGAGATATACCAGATATACCGTGAGATATACCTCATATATACCAGATATACCCTGAGATATACCAGATATACCAGATATACCATGAGATATACCAGATATACCATGAGATATACCAGATATACCCCGAGATATACCAGATATACCATGAGATATATCAGATATACCAGATATACCCTGAGATATACCAGATATACCCTGAGATATACCAGATATACCACTGATATACCCCCAGATAATGTTATTCATGATTAACAACCAGATATACCAGAAATCAGATTATCCATCCATAATTACAAAATCCCAATATTACAAAACCTACATTTTACATAAACATTTAACCTTAAACCAACATTTTACAAAAAACCATACAAAAATAAGGGGTTTTCGTTGAGTTTCAACGAAAACCCAATTAAAAACCAAACTGCATAGCTTCAAAAGGTGAGTAATGGTCGAGTGTTTTCGTGCAAGGAAGACAAATTTGTTTAAAATACTTACCGAATAATGCAGAGCTTCAAAAGTTGATAGTAATGGTCGAGTGTTTTCTGCGTTGATACTGTTTGTCTTCTTCCTCAATCGAAAATGGGAGAGCTTCGCTAATACCAGATAGTGACGAGGGATTCTTGAGAGGTAGAGTAATGCTAGTTGTGGGTTTGTTTGAACTGTTCGATTTCTTTATTTCAAACGGTTTAAAGAGTTACCGGCTACCAAATGGGTCTTTGGGTGGGCGGTTAAAAAAAGCCCATTTTTAAACTTTTACTTAAGGTTGCCCTTTTTTAAACTATATTAAGGATTTTGCCTATTTTAGACAAAATCCCTAATATCTCAAACCTCTCGACCCGGAATGGTATAAAATTTTGTATAATAAATTGTGTATATATGCATTTTTTTTTCCTAGTCGTCTCCATAGATTTTCAAATCGAAAACATACAGAAACCCACTCCTACGTAGTGGAGCTCTTAAAAGATTCATATTCTTCTGATCTCCTCCGGCGCATCCTCTATAGTTCGTTCAATCGAAGGGAGCATATCGGAGATGGGCACATCGAAGAATGCCGTCCGTACGATCTCTCAAGAGGCTTTCGATGAGCTCGTTAAGGAGAACATCGACGACCTCGAGATGGACCCTACCGAAGCCCTTCAAGACGCTATCCAAACCCTAACTCTCCAAGGCGTCGATCTCTCTGGTCTCTACTTTCAAAACTCTTCCATTTTCCAAGATCCTTTTGTTTTCCTAGAAAAATGCTGGAACTTATAGGTATGTAGTAATCATGGGATTATGTTAAGCATTTTTTGTTTGTTCAGGGATTGTGACTTGTGTTCCTGGGGAGAGTAGCGTGAAGGACAATCCTGTGATACAATGTTTGGAAAGATTGAAGCTATTGGATGGTAGTTGCAGCGAATTGAATTTGGATCTGTTGGTGGAGTTGTGTGATAAGCTTAGCGAGTCATGTAGTGAACAAACATCTGGAAATGCAGCAATAGCTACGAAGAATGGAGGGATAGAATTGATTTGTTCTTTATGTTCTAAGATTCCAAGTGGATGTGAACGAGCACTTGTGTCTACTTTGAAGGCTACGGCTACTTTGCTTCATGGTATGATAAAGAATTGTTATTGTTGTTTGCTCATTTATAGATTGTTAACGGTCGTGAAATATTTCTTTGGATGTTGTCTAAAACTTCAGGATGATTTTTACTTTCTAAGCTTACATGGGATATAGAAGAAGTTGCAAGACTTATATTTATGGCTTGATGTGGTTAGTAGTCCAAGTTTGTGAGTTTTTCAGCAACTTGTATTTTGTATGGCCCAACTTAAGATTATTTTTACGAACTTGTTTTTTCTTTTTTTGGTCGAACTTATTTCAATTTGGTTATTAGCAAAATATAACGGTTTTGAATTTGAGAAGAAAATGAAAATGAATCTAAGCTCTAAAATCTGGTGTGAAATTCTAAAAAAGAAAATATCTGTGGAACATTATGAATATTATACAACCTTTTGCTTTTACTACTGGTTTATTATGTATTACTTGAGGTTCATTTCCTGGAAGTGGATATGAGATTTTTGGTTTGAGGATGGTGAAACGACAAGCATAGGATCATTACTAACTTATTTGAGAGTTGTATATAGAACGTTTGTATATATTCATGTAAACCATTGTATGAGAGATTGGAGTTATAGTTTGCTTATAGTCATTATTGAGACTGTAGATTTGGATCAACTTCTATATAACTTGGGATTTATTCTTACAGTAATTTCTTATGCCTTGTAATTGGTTGACGGAACTAAAATGTCGTCCCTATCATGTTCAGTGATGCAATAATCTTTTGCCCTTTTATGTTCCAGATATTCAGAGTACAGAATTATTTCGCGCTTCTGGTGGACCTCAAATGGTGGTCGGTATTTTAAAATGCATCAACCAAAATGTAGACATCTTGAATAACTGTTTTGCAGTCATTGCTGCAGCTGCAACGGGTAATGAGGTTATAAAGTCGTTGTTCATGGAATTGACGATTGATGAACTCATCCTTCAAATATTGAATACACAAAGTAAAGGCAGCATTCTAAATTTGTATGATGCCATACGTGTTCTCCTTGCAGCTGATGATAACCGTGTTGTGGCTTCACAAGTGAGTTGACACCTGAAAAAATGAACGACAAGCTTGTTTTTTGCCATATGTCAGATGATTAAGAAATATATTGATAATCCTTCACATTTATTTCCTTTCAGTCAGGACTTGGTTGTTAGTATATGGTTAGTGTCTTTTTGGTTATGCATGCTCTACAATTCAAAGCTTGCATTATATATATATGCGTGTACGTTTGCGTGTTTTCTCTCACATACGTGTGTAATATATCTCTAGTAACTGCAGATATGTGAACTCAGGTTTATGGTTATGCTCGGAAATTTGCAAAGATTGGAATTACAGGAGCTCTGGTAGAATCACTGAATGCAGGGCTTAGCTCACCTAGCTTAGTTTCTGCTAGTATTGCTTTAAGGGCTATTGTAGTTAATGTAAGTTTTCCCTCCATTCATATTTAAGAGCTCAGTTAAAACTATATAAAATTATAATTTTTGTTCCATCTACTTTTATGATACAGATAACTATTTGATGTAGCTTAGTAATATTATTCTTGAGATAATATTTTCTCATATCTTTTCTTTGCTTAAGGGATAACTGGTGCTGTAAATAGACGTTCATTGAAAAATTTCCTGATGTTATGATTTTTCTTATCTTCTTGAGTTGATATGTTATTTTCTTGAGTTAATATCTCATTTTCTAGTGTTAATACATGATGTTTAATGTTTTTATTTATTTAAATCTCTTTCTTGAGTACAACGAGGCTCATTATCTCTGATTTCGACAAAGCACTGAGTCATAGAGTTTTTTTTGACACAAAAGGTTTTTCTTTACACAGGACGAAATATGTGTATCCATTGCTGAAAAAGGTGGTATTGATGCATTGCTCCGATGCATTGATGACAGTGGTGCACAAGGCAACAAAACTGTTGCCAGAGTTTGCTGCTCTTTGCTCACCAAGGTCTAAAATCCTGACCATTAGTTCTTTATATGTCATTGGACAATTGGAAAATATACTGCAAAGTACTTGTTTTTCATTTCATATTTATCAATTCTCTTGTACACATCTAAACAGCTGGATGGAATCCACCTTATCCAATTTTTAGCTATAGACAGGTCGATGGTAGGAGTTTGTTTTCTATTTGAAAACAGCTTCAAATTTTATTTTTTTTGCCCCATCATTATTAGAATTTGGTTCTATCTAAACAAATTAGATTATGGATATTTACTGCAAGTTCATAATTGAATTGAATATGTATTTCATCATCTAATATGACCTTTGTTGTTTCCTAAGCCACATATCTTCCTGGTGTGTTATTCTTCATTAGTTGGCAGGAAGTGATGCAAATAAGAATACCATTGTGGAGAAAAAGGGTATGGATATGCTTGTCAGACTTTCTGCCAGATTTTCCGATGACCCTTTAGTCCTGCAAGAGGTATGAAGCTGAAATTATATTGCATATACCAATGTGCATAATCATAAGACCAATTTATACACACACACACACACACACACGCGCGCTTTTTGCTTCTACGATAAATACTGCATCACATCTGTTCCATTATCAATTATAATGTAAAATAGTTGTTTGTTAAGGAAAACTCAAAAAATGTGCCAGCTGCAGCCATGTATAAAGGACTGCTTCGGTATTTACCCTCATTTAATTCATATGGGTTTTGGGGGAACGGGAGAGGGTGGGTTAGAGAGAGAGAGAGGGGGGGTCCTAGTTACTTTGGTAATCTTAGGAAAAAACGTTTTCTACTCTTTATAGTTATTGCTTTCTTCTCTATGAGAAGACCAAACTCTTACAGAAGACATTGGTAAGATATAGTATCCTCAAGCTGATTGTCAAAACAATGTGGGTTTTGGGGGAAGAGGAGGGTTGTGTGAAGGGGGCTAGCTACTTTGGTAATCTTAGGAAAAAAAAAAAGAGTCTGTAACTTTATTGTATTTGTTAGGTGTTATGTTTCTTCTTTTCTCTTTATTCTTAATGCTTTCTTACCCCTCTATGAAAAGGCCAAACTCTTACAGAAGACATTGGTAAGATAGTTTCATTAAGATAATTTTCAACATGTTGTCTTTAGTTACAACTTGTTGAATAAAATCACAATTCTTGTCAATTTATCTGATATACTCATGGTTCATTGAATTACTCACAATATAGGTACTAGCTTGGTAGTTGTATATTTCATAATAGACGAGTTCCAAACATCTTTACCTGGTTTGCTCTCATAGTCACATTCAGTTAGATCTGTTATACAATATTCTGCTTTAGCACTGATCTTGTACTTGTGTAACACTTCTTACTTTATGTCACAACTCCCACATACAAAGTACATTGTAGTTGACCGTTACCACCCATCCTGTCAGCATTTCAAAAGATAACTGGTGTAATAACACAAAATCAAACAAGAACTTGATGAATTCTTGCTGAAGAAAAGGGACTACTGTGGTCCTATTTCCAGAAATTAGTACATTTTTAAAGAGGTTAGTGGCCAGCTCAGCTACTACATTTTGTAAATAGGAAATAAAGCGAAGTTAAATAACAAGAAATGCTAAAAGGGAAAAGCAGTAAATGAAAAAACCATATAAAAATAAATGACAATAGAAATAAAAGTAAGATTCCTTAGCTGATTACGATTGTGCCCCTGCATCAGTCCCCCTTATTGAAAAGCATTCGAATAAAGTGATGATGAGAATGTGGTAGATTCATCAGGTGGATGGTGGGCAACAAGATCTGACACATTAAAAGTTGGAGAGAATTGGAGATGGGATGTTAAATCCAAGACGCAGGCATTCTCATTTATCTTGTGGACAACTCTGAGTGGACTAGTTCTTTTATTTTAATAATTTTGGTGTTATACTAAATGTTACGATGGTTATAAGGATTGCCTCTTTTGTTTTGATATTTTTCCCTGAAATCGAATTTGGAAAGGCAAGAAATTGTGGTTTTAATCGAACTGTCTTTTTTTAACTAGCCTAGATAGATTGTTCTACTTTGACACATCATATTGCAGGTCATGTCTACTATCACTGTACTCTCTCTTAGATCCCCAGAAAATGCAGCTTGTGCAATTGAAGCTGGGGCTGGAGACCTTGCAATCCAAGCAATGCAGAAGTTTCCCGCGGCACAGCAAATGCAAAGGAATTCTTGTCTCATGATAAGGAATCTTGCTGTTAGGAATCCAGAAAACAGGTGAGTAATTTCAATCATAACTTAAAACTGTCACTGTATTCCAATCTACAAAACTCCAGTGTCATCTGAATCTAATTGGAATAAAAGTGGTGTTTTTTTTTTTGCGATAACGCTCACCCTTGTGGAAAATTAGGTGTGTGGATAAACTTTCACTGACGTGTTTTCATCTGACAGAACGTTACTTCTCAATAATGGTGTCGAGAAATATATCAGGAAGGCCAAGCAAACCCATGAGAGCTGTAAAGATGCTGCTACTGATGCACTACGAGATTTAGGGGTAGATAACTACAACTTGTAACTCAATTCTTAATCTGCCCCTTGTAGTTGTTGAAAACAAATATATTACACATACTTCGCTACCTCTAGCTTATTGGGATGGCTGTAGGATGGCAATTTGACTTGGCGGGTCGGGGCTCCGGAGGTACCTAACACGTTTGGGTTGGAAAATGGAGGGGGTGGCATTATTCATTTTATTTTAAGCGGTTTGGGACATCATTTGAATTATTGAGTACTATTTTTGTTATAAATTTTAAAGTATTTTTAAAAATTTTCCAAAATTCTTAAAAGCTTTGACACTAAAATTATATGGAAGACTTGAAGTAACTTATATATCTTTTTGGACGAAGAGGAGCTCAAGTTTCTTAATTTTAATAAAAATGCACTTTAGATATATACTTAAATATCTTTAAAAAAAAATGGCCATAAAAGTTAATTTTGTTAAGATAATAGACTTTTATCTTTTTTTAGTATAAGTTTACTACCTTTAAAAAATGGACTTGTAAGGCTTTTTTCATAAATGTAGTGAACTTGTATTGGTTTTTTTAAATAGATATGGATCTAAAGTTTATTTTGATTAAAGGTAGCGTACTTGGTTTGCCTTTTTTTTTTTTTTTATTTATCTTTTTTGTGGTTTATGTTGGTGGGTATTATTAAAAATAAAAATGTATTTTTCTTTTTAACATTATTAAATTAGAATCTATTTTAAAACTCATCTATCTAAATACATAAATTTTCATTATTTATTTTGTTTTAATAAATATATAGTATATTTTTCAAAAATAATTGAATATTATACTATTTGTAATCTTTAAGGTCTTGAATACATATATTTAGATAAAATTTAGATTTCTAACGAGTATAAACATAATATAAATAATATTATATTAAAATCTAAATTAAAAAAACATAAATATATGTTTTATTCAAAGTAATGAATTAATGAAAATTAATCTACTGCTAGAGAGGGCATTCCTTAAAATAATATTATTTTTGATAAAAATAAAATGGATTGCTTTGAAGATTTTAATAAATTGTATTCTTTTATTTAATTAAAGATACTTAATTGATCTAATTTTAAACAATGAATGTAATTTAATAATGATTGATTTATCTTTTTAAATGTTTTATATCAAATAAGATACATAAAATTGCTCAAAAAATACATAAAATTTCATAAAATATAAAATTTATAAAAATAGTTGATCAAAATAAATTTAAAAAATATTATATTATTCAAATTCAATTTTATAAATTTAAAGTAAAATAATAGTACAATAATTATTTTATTTTATATTTTTGTCAACTATTTTTTATAAATTTTATATTTTATAAAAAAATTGTATTTTTTTGTCTCTTTTTTTATTGCATTTTAGAAAATGCAATATAAAATATCTAAAAAGATAAATAAGTCTTTATCAAATTGCATTTACTATTTAAAATTAAATTAATTGAGTGTCTTTAATTAAATTAGAGGACTAAAAATGTCACTTCAAGTATAAAAATAAATATATATTTTTATTTTAGTAAAAATAAATTACCAAAGCCATTTTATTTAGAGTATATGTATAATATAATTTAATACTACAATTTTAAATTTGTTAATTTATATTTTTTATTTTATTCAATATTTTCAAAAATAATTACTATTGCTCTCACAAAACATGTTCTTAAAATAATTATTTTTATTCCACTGTCACAATATTATCAATAAACACAATTAAAATAAATTTAATTTAAGTTCTTCAAATTTACAATCCTAACAATTTCTAATTTACTCTTCTCATTCTAACAAACATTTCCTTAATTAATAGTATACTTTAATATTAAATATGTGTTTAAACTAAATTCACTAGAATCTTTGATTGTTTATTAATAAATTGTAGTTAGATTATTTTTAATTATAACTAACTAGTATTATAAAAACACTTTAAAATTAGATAGTTGAATATTATAACTTACATTATTTTTTCAACAATTACTCTTCATTAATAACAATTTATTTAATAATAACAACATTAAAATGTAATTCATTATACAAATACAATATATAATTTATATATTTTTACTATAATAAAAATAATTATATCAATATCATTATTTATTAAATAATATAAAGTTGCATGCTCAGTCTATTCATCTCTTTAAACTTAGAAGGTTGCGAACGCCGCTTAAAAAAGTTATTATTTTTCGAAATAAAATTGCACATCTATCTACAGTTTTCCAAATATTCAGCAGCACAAATTATCAAAAAATTCCAATATTCTGAGGAATATAACCCAGAAGATGAAACTACACCTCAGCTTAGCAGGGCTATTCACTTGCAAAGCAGATAAAACTTTAAAGTTAGAGTGAGGAGAATTCAAAAATTAATTAAACCAATTTAATAAATAGATTGTTACGTCTGAAATACCTCTGTTGGCTGAGAAGGTGGAGAAAATATGAGATGGAGCCTAAACCTTTCCACTCCTGACAAGAAGCACTTCAATCTAAATCTACGGAATTTTTGGGATAAACTACTTGGTAGTCAGTCTGATGATATAAGCCCACAGAAGCTTTATCAGGAAATTGAAAGTTCATCTGTAAGTAAGGGGAAACAAGCATAAAAACATGAAGAAAAGTCTAAGTACTAATTGATTATTATAAAGGTAAATAACACCTCAAGTTGAAACTAGAAGAGAAGGAAATCAAAGAACCACCTCCCTTGCAGAAGTAATTTTCCATCAAACCAAACTATGCCTCGAAATACCCAAAAACACAAAGAAAATGACGATACAAACTGCAATGGAGGCAATAATATAACAAGCTGTCACAATTTTTCAACAACATGAAGCATAATAGAAGAAGCCAAAGAGTAGAGTTTTCTTTGAGATTTAGGACAGATAAAGACCAAAGAGCAAAAACAGTAATATCAGAAACATGCAAGGACAAAACTGTCCAGAGTTCTAGCCCAAAAAGTTTATGCTTTGTAATAGTTGTAAGATTAGTGAAATGTCAGAAGTGTAGGGCAAGTAAGGTCAGGTAGAAAAAGTATACTCTGAATCAAAATGCCATTAACATTTAGAGCTTGCACAAGGTACATAATTATAGCATCATTGAAGCTACCTTTTTCTTACAAACTTGAGCCAACTTCCTATCCTATACAGTATTGAAAAGTAGTGTCTCTGTACAGCTTACAGGTTAAGGAATAGGGTCTTGCCTATCCAAACAATTATGGACTTTAAAGTTCTGAAGAAGTTCCAATAAACTCATCTTCAGCTTCAGAAAATTGTGATGGTCTTGGGTCCAATGCAAATTTCATCTCTTGGCTAACCAGTTGTGCAAGGTCATCCCTTTTGGCATTTTTATAGGCATCTATTACAGCCTTGAACAAAGATTCATTTGGTTCGATCTCTTCATATTTGAGTTGGCTGTAAATCCGTTTCACGCCTTCAAGCATTCCAGCTTTTCCATAACAACATACCAAATTAATGCATGTAACAACATCTGGCTCCAGATCCTGATCCTGCATTTTCATAAAAATGTTCAGGGCCTTGTCAATTGCCCCAGCTGCCCCATAAGCATATATTGCAGCGTTATAGGCAAAAGAATCAAGATTCACATCAGCTTTTAGGAATGCTTCACAGGACTCGAGCGCCAAAGTATGCATACCCACTGTAGAGTAAATGGAGGCAATGACAGCCTGTCGAGAATAGGGTTTACCTTCCAGGTAAGATGACTCAAGCTGTGTTACTGCTTCAATTGAAATACCTCCCTTCTTCAATACAGTAAATAATACTTTAAAAGTCCAAGAATCAGGCAAGAGTTTCCTAGTGATCATCTCATGCAATAATTCACCACACTCACGGAGTTGCCCATTGGCAGCATAACATGCCATAACCTTGTTAAATGAAGCACAGTCCCTTACGAAATCAGAATGTTTCATTTCCTCCGCTATATCAATGGCTTTATCAAGCATGCCAATACTCATGTACAGATACATCATGATTGAAAATGAAACCTCATCCACTAGACTCTTTTCCCTCAAAGTTTCAAACACTAGTTCTGCTTCATATACCATCCCATGATCTGCATAAAGATTGATCATACTGTTAGAGGCAATGATATCTGGACCACCCTCCATGTCTTTCATCTTATCATAGAGCACCTTTGCCCCTTCCAAGCACCCCACCTTATTATAAGCCTTTATCAGGGATGTTAACACTATTTGATTGGCAGAAATTCCATATTTTTGCATTTGCTCAAAATACTTCAGTGCTGCTTCAAGTTTACCAGATTCTGCAAACCCATTGATTAAAGACCCAAACACAAAATCATTTGGTTTAATTCCTGCACTTATCATTTCTTGGTAGAGGTTCACTGCTTCAGAGAGCTGGTCAAGGCGAGAATAGCATGCAATAAGAGCAGAAAAGGTCATACAGTCCGACCTAAAACCCATTCCACGCATTTCAATCAGTAGGTCCATCGCATGATCCACAAGGTCACCTCCACAGAACATTTGAATTAGAGAATTATAGGTGCATTCATCAGGCCAAGTCCCATGGTTTCTCATGCTTTTGAAGAGAGAAAAGGCTTTATCATAAAGTTTAGCCTTGCCGTAAGCTTTAATCATGACGTTATACTCAACAACATTCCTCTCATGTCCAATCAAATCTCTTTTCCTGAAGAACACGGCCTCAGCTTCAGCCCATAATCCCTTTTCAGCATAAGCATCCATAACTGCAGCACTAGTCTTTGGTGAAAACCCAACATCTCTATGGCACTTGTGAAAGAATAGCTTAGCTTGGTTAACCATGCCTAGATTTACATACATCTTAACCACACCTGGAATGGATTGCTCATCGATTGGGATACCAGATCTCTCCATATCTTCAATCACAGTTTCCACATATTGAACCATGTTCCTCTGACACAATATATGAAGCACAGCTCTTTGAGTCACAGTGTCTGGGTATAGGCCCACCTCCCTGATCTTCCTATAGCACTTAAGAGCGGCATCAATGTTACCCACATCAGCATACAAAGATAAAAAGATGTTGTAAGTTTTTGTATCAGGGGATATTCCCCTTTCTTCCATCTTCACTAGCAAAGTCTCTGCCTCCAACAAATTCCCATGGCTTCCACAAGTAAAGATCATAGTGTTGAAAGTTATAGTATCCATTGCTACTCCAGACTTCAACATTTCTCCAAATACATCAGCTGCATCCTTCAAACGCCCTGCTTTCCCATACAAATCTATCAGAGTATTGTAGGTAGATGTAAATTGAGGTTTCCTAATCGAATTTTCTACATCTGATGAAGTAAGTTTGGGAATTGGACTTCTAGGCCTAGTCTTGAAAAGCTCAGTGGATAAAAAATGCTTAAAAGTGATAGGTCCTAAATCAGAGCCAATCACAGAATCATCAGTAAAATCCAAATCAAGATCATGCAGCTCAATTTGCCCAACACACCAATCCTTATAAAACTTGTCTGCTTTATCATATTCCCCTGCATCCTTCAAGACCCTAACTATAGTATTCATCGTAACTTCATCAGGGAAAATTCCCCTTAGTCTCATGTGCTTAATCCACAAAAGGGATTCTTTCACCAAGCCTGCTTTTCCATACACATCGACAAGCATCCCATAAGTGTTGTTTGTAGGGAAAACACCACTTTTTGCCATATCAATCCAACAAAGTCTTAATTCATCCCATTTCTGAGCTCTACCTAGAACTCGGAGCACAATATTGTAGTGAATTACATTGGGTACGTACTCTTTTTGAGACTTGAACCACTCAAAGATGCGTATAACCTTTTCCCAGCTTCTTTGTTCTTTGAGAATCACAGTCTGTTCTTTTGGAGTCAAATTTTTGCCAAACGAATTAAGGGTGATTTCGATATCATCCCCTGAGTCCACACACCGCAACAGTGCAGGCAATTCACCTCCATACCTCCTTTTCTTACAACTATTAGAAGAAACTTTTGCAGGCAAAACTAGGGGCTTCAAATCACAATGAACCTTAAACCCTCGTAAAACCCTATCCCTTCTCAAATTATGAAAGTCAGTATTTGAACTAGCAACAAGGTCATGATTTTGGTAAGTGGGTGAAGCATGAAGAAGACGGTGCTCCGTCTTAGCTGAACTTTGATTATGGAGGCAAAATCCAAACCCAAGAGAAGCCCTAATTCTGAAAGAGGATTGAGATATTTGAAGCAAACTTGGAGAAATGCAGCTTTGAACTGAGTTTTGGAAGGTCTCATGCCCGAACTCTCTATAAGTACTGCTCGAACAGGGAAGCATAATTAGGTTTCCCTGTATCAAAAAGTGGGGTTAATTAGGATTTAAAGGTCAAAACGTTGATTTGCATATGGAATTAGTTTTATATTCCACAAACGATAAACTAAAAATAGGTGTTTTTATGACTAGAGAAATGGTATAATATGAACAGATAGTGGTAGAGAAGGTGTTCCTAACGTCAAGAATGAAACTCGGACTAAAAAAAAGCGAATTTCCAAACTGCAAGCCAAGCAAAGAACAGCAGAAGCTCCAAATTATGAATTTCCAAGTCCAAAGCTAGTCTTGTAAAAATCTTTGAAGCAGATTTTCGAAATAAAAAATCATAACAAAAACAAAACGAACACTGCTCAAAAGTCGTGTAAAATTGTACAAGTGAGAAGGAGGCTACTTAAAGAAAAGATATGAGAGGAACAGGGCTAAGACACGGTTTGTTTCAGCCGGTTTTGAAGCTAATACGTAACCAAACCGACTTACCGGTTTTGTCAAAATTCAAACCGAAACCGACTCCTACAAATTAAAAACCGACTTGCTAAACGACAGCCCTAGTCGGTTTGATCGGTCCATTTTGCTGGTTTTGTTGAGATTGCAACATATAAACGGTAACAACATAATTTAGAGAACTTTTCAACAACTGAAAGAAACCTTTACCAGACCATCAAGAGACAGAAAACATATATCACAACTTAACTTCCACTAATTAACATAAAAATGATTATCCACTGCCCAGTCTATCCGCACAACATAAGAAACTAGTAATAAATACCATACCAGTCGACAGGAGGAGACGTGAGACGTTGCCGCGTTTGGGTCTTCGTCCACTGTCCAGGGGTGAGGCCGCGTCGCTAGCTAGGACTTGGGCGAAGGTCGAGGTCTAGTGGGGAGGAAGACGACTGACTTGGGTCGCCAGCTGGTGGCTGCGCCGCTGAGGAGGTCGCTACAACTACTCGCTGTCGCCTGTCGCCTGTCGCCTGTATGGGTTAGAGATACAGAGGGAGGGAGGGAGGGAGGGAGGGGGGCAGAGGGCTGGGTAATGTTGTGCGGGTTAGGGTTTAAAAATATTAGATTTAAAATATTATAGGGTAATGCTAATGCTACATCTTTCCTATTATTCTCATAATAAAAATAATGTAAAAATTTATTTTTACATCTTTGTAATTAGCTATTTAGTTAGCTATGTGCATTCACTCTCTTAATTAAGATTTTACCGACTAAATTCTTAAATAAGCATATTATGACTAACCTTGCGCATATGCCCACATATTATGACTAAAGCGTTGAATTTTACTAATATATATTCCAGTTGAGGTTTTCTCAAGAAGATAGAAGAGATTATCTTAAAACCCTTACATTAACCATGAGGAATTTAGATCAAAGTTGTCAGATTTTTCTAATTCTTTGGATTGTCAAAGTCGTCACGATGTGTTAGGCATTTAGAAGTGAGGCTAGGGTTTACGCTAGCCCCGAAGACATTGAGTTGTAGCAACTCCAGAACTATCTATTATTTAGGAGTATTCTAATCTAACTAGGTATTAGAATTTCTATTGTCGAACCTTAACATAAGGCTAACTGCCCCCCGTTGACCTTCTTTCTTTTTCAGCAGGTAACATATAAACGCCCGCCTAATTTGATATGTAAGTAAGCTAGTTTTTTTAACTTAAATAGTTCAAAAAGCCTTAATTCAATAGGCCTTTTAAAGTGAATGTAATTGTTAATTCAATAAATAGTCCTTAATTCTTAATTCAACAAAAACAAATAAGTAGTTCAATAAATGTCCAATACATAGTTGTTCAATTGTTAAATGTTCAATTTAAGTTAAGCCTTAATTCTTAATTCAACAAAAAGAAATAGGTAGTTCAATAGGAAATACTAAAATACTAGAATATTCTTGAAAATACTTATAATTCTACAATATGAACAAGAGTTATTTAAATAAAGCGCTTAACTTTTTTTAATTAACTCTTTATTTAGCATTCTATTATTAAGATTGACTAAGCGGACCTTTTTGGATATATAATCCAAGTTTAGTTACGTGAACAGTTATCTGAAAACTAAACTTTCACGTTTGATTCAAAGAGCACTTTTTTCGTTAAGAATTCCTCGTTCCCTTTCGTGTGAATTCCTTAGCGAATGCTTAAACTTGCGGGTTCTAAACCCTTTCCCCTTTGGACTCCATATCTCTTTTGACTCTATATATGTGGGCGCCTGATATCTATGAGGGTTCACCCACCTCGATTACAACATTCCTTTCTATTGGGCCTAAAATCTCCATTTCTACTAATATTTCATTTGTTTCTATTTATGGTTCCTATGGAGCTACATTGCAACAAATCTTTTTTTGCACCATTGCTTCTATGATTCATTTTAAAGTTTGTTTGTTTGTAGCATAATGAGATTAGATCCAAAAACGATGCATGCTTTCTTGGCCGTGTGGAACATGGATTAACATTATGTCATTCCTGCAGATCCATCCAAGATTGGAAGTGCTATATGAGGACTTCGATCTTCCCGAGTGACTAGAAATGCGGTTCTCCTATATGCTCATTTATGATAACTACAATATAAGCGACTACTGTGCTATAATCTTTCCTTTGGGCTAAGCTTAAGCTCAAGTGGGAGAATCGTATAATTATCTAGGGGTGAGCAAATAATCCGATCAATCCGCTTAAATTAATAAATTCGATTCGATCCGTCGGATTCGGATCGGATTGGATTGATATATTTTGTAATCGGATCGGATTCGGATTAAAAAGTATATAATCCGTTCGAATTCGGATCGGATTCGAATTGACAGATTTTATAATCCGTTGTAATCCGATCCGGACTGAATTACTATTAAAATTATAAATAAATGTATATTTATTTTTAATGTGTTATATTTAAATATTATACATACCACAATTACATTAAATTATTATTTTAGTTTTTTAAAAAATAAAAATATTAAATTCTCTATAATAATTTAATAATATTCAACAGTATATTTTTTATTATTTTGATTATCTAATTTGTGACTATAAATAAATAAATTTTACTAAAAAATATACTAATTTAAAATTTAAATGTTAGTATATATTGTGTTTTATATATGATAATAATAAAAAAATAAATTATAATCTCAATCCGACTATTCGATCCGAAAAATCCGATCTGCTTGGATTCGGATTGGTTCGGATTGACTACATTATCGGATCGGATTCGGATTAGAAATCTTCAAATTCGCTTCGGATCGGATCGGATTCAGATTGTTGAAAAACAGGCGGTTTCGATCCGCTGCTCACCCCTATTATTATCATGTGGTAAAAATGTGGAGAAAAACAAAAATAGAATGGTTTCACCTACTCAAAACTAAGAGGGGATGTCGCCTACTACTAAAATCTCGGTTTTTGCAACAGTTGCATTCTTCTATGTAAGAAGACTGGCATGTTTTGTCGACCTAACGCATATTCAATCATTATTGCATGGCCCCACTGATTTGTTTTCGCTAACACAGAACAAATAAAATTTAATGATTTGTAATGCATTTATTCATTCCATTTTATACGAATGAAAATGCAGATAAGAGAGAGTCTTCTGGGAAAACCTTCAATTATTAAAACATCTCCTGACTCTCTTACAGAATAAGAGTCAGTATATATAATAGTTCTTACTAACTCAAACCCTTAGTAGCTAGCTAACTAAGTCTTTAAGATACCTCATTCTCACTCATTTTTGATAGCATTTAATTACACGCAACTCGAGTTAGTATTTGTCTCATTGATCTAATTCAAAAAGGAATAAGTCCCACATCGGATAATGGTCCATCTGCACTAGTCTGATCATTAATGACCTATGTATGAATGCACCATTGATTCAATTGGCATTGACATAATAGGAATATTTCGTCTATTAAGGAGGATTCCCCGAATACCTAAAATAGAGATGATCATAGAAAATGTGAAATATTTGATAGGATCCGTTTCGGGAACGTGGAAGGAATGTAAGAGAAATTCAAATGTTATAACTCCAGTTCCTTTACGTCAGGGTAGGGAAAGTTCTCTATTTAAAAAAATACAATAAATGTTATCATATATTGTTAGTTAATGCTCTATGATAACAAAAGGAAGAGAATATTGGGTTAATGCAGTAACAACATATTGGTACGATAAACATTAAATTAACAATATTGCATACATAATCCCTGATAATAGTAGCTGCTTACTAGTGATAATATACTGCTACGAGCTATATATAGGGTCTAACCTAGCTATCGAACTTTAGCGGGGTCAGATCCACAGAACTTAGAATGTAGAGTCACAATTGACTCTATTATTATGGTAGGTAAATCAGTAGTGTATCAAGATGTCAATTTGAGATCTTATTTTGGTTCGATATGTCCACCTACGAGACTCACCTTTGGCTTTCGTCTCGATAGGAAGACGACTTACTCCCTAACCAACATTAATGTAGCAGCTAGCCTTCATCCCTTAAGGGAATCAGTCTCTTATTAAAGAAGTTAAGACTGACTCCTGCATTATCTTAAAGACTTAGTTAGTTAGTTAGCTAGCTAGCTATGAAGGGTTTGAGCTAGTAAGAACTATTATATATATTGACTCTTATTCTGAAAATTAACAAAGTTTGTAAGGTGTGATTTTGTGAACTTCACTGACAAAATACAAAACGTAGTATGATATTTACTAAAAAAGGGTTCTTTCTCCTAAGATCTTTGTTTGAAATGAAAGCAAAGATAGTATTTGATTATAGTTAGTTGCTTTATTGCAGGTAAGGGGTTGCTCTAGCCTTTGAACCAAGATTTTTTATTTCTGTACAATCAATGAGAATTTTGTATATGTAACTCATTCCCACTCATTTTCGATAGCATCCGATTACATACAACCCGAGTTAGTATCTGTCTCATTGATCCAATTCAAAAAGACATAAGTCCCATATTGGATGATGGTCCATCTGCTCTAGTCCAATCATTAATGACCGATGAATAAGAGAAATTAGTTAGTTAGAAGGTTAAATTGTTAGATAGATAAAAAGGTTGGGTTTTTTATGCAATAGGAGGATCTGATGCCTCTTTTCTCTCTCAAAGAAGAGGAGAGAAAGGGGCATGACTTACCCAAATATGATCTTTATGGCCAAAATGGAATGAACATGAAATGACTACAATATTTAAACGCATTTTCATAGAAAATGGAATTAATCAGTCCAATTAACATGTACGTAAACCATGACCATACCAACCACCATGTTGCGAGTGCATAAAGAGATAACACTACATGAGTCGGCCCGTTGACAAAACATAGGATAGGAAGACCTTTCAATAATATAGAGGCGACCATAATTACAAAGAATGACTACAAACAATATGATACCTATTTTACTAAACCATAAAAAAATGGAGGAATACCTTTTAACTAAACCCCTAAATGCTCACTCATATTGCAGAAAATCGCATCATCATGTATTAGTCAGGCGGTAAGTATTCTAGTATTCCAGAACCCTTCCTTAACGCAACAAAAGCTTAAATATTCTGAAAGCGCTTAATTAAGTCAAGTTAATTAAGGTTAAGGCTACATTAATATTTTAAATTTATCGGTCTTACTAGCGGGGGAGAAATCCCCATTGTAATATAGGCTCTCATTCCCTACTATACTAATAGAATTTTGATATCCTTACTATCTATATTCAAAAGAACAGGAAAGGGAAGTCTCTTCGATCTCAATAATCAGCAGGATGGATGGATAGATGATATGCCACTCTCTTGGGATCTCGGGATCTCGGGATCTCAAGATCTCACACTTTACTCTATCCTGGCAGCTTAGTCGATCAATCAGCAAGGGTGGTTTTGCAGGTTTTAATTAAATAGCTTTAGTAAACCCTATTTAAAGTAGTAGAATGCCTAACACCTTATGATTATGAACTAAGCCTTACGAGTTCATTAGGAAGTTGGGGAACTAAGAGCTCAGTGCGATGGCGTTACGAAAAGAGAGGTCGTGATATCTTCTACGTCCGTATTGCTCCTCATGGAGTAGATCCGCATCCAACCAAATCTTTGGCCAAGGAACGGGAGAATTTCCACTAAGGCCGGCTAGACCATGAGCGTGGTGGGAACGAGCTTCCTAAAAAGCCCCCCAGGTTAACATAGTTTAAATGAAGGGGTTTTGTTTTCTTTAATTGAGTGAATGTTTGTACTAAAAAAGCAGGTTTTACATAAGTATAGAATCTTAACCTTACTTAAAGGTACCCACATAAATAATCCCTGATAACATTACCTACACGGATAACGATCTAGAGCATTAATAGCATCTTGGTACACTTGCACAATAACTAGTCTAATACCACTACATCACTCTAGGCTCATCAAAGTCGACACGACATGTTAAGCATTTTCAAGGTTACACTAGCCCCAAAGACAACACGATAAAGGTTGCTATTCACAACAAACACAAAATTAGCTACTTAGCAACTATTAAATTGAACTGTTTTAACTAAGCTAGCTCATTAAGGCTATAACGTTAGTTTGGTATTGATTTTAGTGAAAAAAGTGATTGAAAAAAAGGCCTTTATATGAAAAACAAGAGAAACTATTTCTCTTTACGTGAGAGAAGTCTCTTTAATCTTATGAGATATTAATGGCAGATACTCATATATATATATATATATATATATATATAACAATTTGATTGATAATTTTATATTTTAAGTTATTGAAAATGTGATTTGTTATAAATATGCTATAAAATAAAAACAATATAATATAATTAAATTGTAAAAGAATTATAATAAATTATAAGCAAAGAGGTAAAATATGGTTGATCGTATATTCATTGAAGTTTTTTCGCAAAATGGTTTTGCATGCAAACTTACAAAATAACTTTCAATTTAATAAAAATTGAGTTAAAGTTTACAATTCTAACTATTTGAGATGAGTATTATATTTATAAAACCTGTAACAACTCAATTAACAACTCAATTTACGTTTTTAAAATCTCATATGTAAAATGAGAATAAGACTATCAAACCAAAATATTATGCATTTACATTTTACTAATATTTAACTAAATTGAAATAATTTTTATAAATTTATGAACAAATTTGCAAAAAAATGAGAAAAAGATAGAGCATAGGTTCAATTAGTTTTATTTTTTGTTTTTTCTTAGTTAATTATGGTTATAAAAAAATTAAAATTATGATAAAAATACATAAAAGTTCTTTCATTATTTTACTTTTTAATCATTTATAAGATAATTGTTATTTTTAACATAATAAACTAATGGCATTAATCTCTTACAACTAATTTGACCCACTATAGAAAAATAACGTGATTTATAATATCTAAGACAATAATTTTAAAATATAAGTACATTTTTAACTATAATTTTGATATTAATCTGACACTTTTTCTATTAAATATATCATATCATTTAGCATTATTTAAAATTCTAATTAATTTTAATATGCAATTAGTTATCTTTTAGCATTATCTAAAATTCTAATTAATTTTAATATGCAATTAGTTAATTTTTAGATATTCTTAAAAGTACAAATTAAATTTCTATTATTATACAAAAAAAAATGTGAAAAAATAATATAGGCAAATTTAAGCCAAATTTTTTTTTTTATTATATTGTTATTTCCCTTTTTATATGCCTTAAAATATTTAAATTTTTAACCAAGAAAGTTATAAAAGTATAATTAGATTTTTGTTTGTTTTACGAACTTCATAACAAGTATCTAATAAAATTCCACAAAAACAGTCACATTTATTGAATCTTTATGTTCTTAAATATCTTAGTAATTTTCTTTTAACTCTCTGATGATTTAAGCAATAAAAATTTGAACTTTTAATACTTATAATACCTTTAAGATGTTACATATTTTATATATTTATATCTACGAGTCATTGATCAAATAAATTATTTTGCTTCTATATTGTAATTAAGTTACGATTTTGTCATAAAAAAACAAAACATTTGAAATATTCACTTAGAATAACAAAAATCACTTTAAAATTAAATTAAATATTATGTGTTTATAAAAATAATAATTATATTCACAATTTATTTAAAATATTATAATACAAATGAATTATCATAAATAAATAAAAATTATTATATACCATAATTATAACTGTGACAGTTTTTCATTTTATACAATTATGTTAGCCCTATTATACGTATCAATAACGAGAAAATTTTGTATAGAATTATTGTATATGTCATGTAGTGTAACAGATGAATCAATCATCAATTTTTATAAAATGAGAATTAATATGATACACGTAACAATATCAACAACTTAAATTTATAAAAACATACAATATATTATATACAAGAATTTTTTATCAATAATACTATGTCACATCATTTGATATTCATTTATACAAAGATTTTCCAAAATCAAAATAGTTCTTTATTTAAGAAAAAATTGGAATATAATTATTAAGTTTCAATATACACAAATACTAAAAATACCGGTGGGAAATGAAACATCATTAATGACAGCTACATTATTTGAAGCCACTCAAACATTAAGTGAACGTAGTGCTACTGAATTCGTAGAATCAAAAGAGCATGTAAAGTAAAATTTAAAGTTATTTGGCCCTTATTTTCAAAGCATCACAATTCAAATTTTTTTTTTTTTAATTCAATCTAATTATTTTGAAATGTCATACATAGAATTTAGATTCAAGCAAACCATTTAGAAAGTTAGTCCTTCAACAAAACAAATCTTTCAAATTTATTATCAAGTTGGATGAAAAATTATAACACAGGAAGTCCATCCTAATTCCTATACGACAAAATTGACGCAAAAGTTATCGACATTGATGATGATGACAAGCCAATTTAAGTTTGTTGCTCGCAAAAAGTTATTGACATTGAAGACATTGCATTTTGTATTTTTAATTATATGCTTTATGTGAACTCTTTTAATCACATTATGTATTATTTTTATTATATGGTATTATCATATATAATAATCATTAAATTATTTAATGAAAATAATTTATATTTTATTAATTATTGAGAAAAAAAATTAAAACGTTATAACAGAATAATATAACTACTTTCAACATCAACAATTAACTCTTATTTTCTTTATTTGTTTTTTAAATTTTACAAATATTGTTTCAACGTTTGAATATTTCTAATTACTTAACGATTTTTTTTTTTAAATAACTTACTCATACACCCACATGCGTATACAGGGGTTTGAACAAATGCATTCATATTACTCATAATGACTATATACCATTATATTATAAAATAATAATATTTATGCAAATACATTGTTATTAACTACTACATTTTTACATTTAATTCACCAAATTGTTATTCAAAAAAATATATTTTAAATATCTTTTTAAAAAAAAAAAAAAGAATTAAACGTCAACATTCTCACATGCAATTTTCGACTACTTACATACAAATATAAATAATATAAAAAAGTATTAATCAAAATTAATATTTATGCGATCGATTCAGTTTTATGTATTTTTTTATGAAACCAAAACTAATCGAATATATTCGATTTTTAAATGAAATGGAACGAAATCGATTGCAAAACTTATATTGAAATAAAGTTTAGTTTGACTCTTGCTCGAAAAAATTAGTTTGGTTGATTTTTATTTAAACATGTCTACCCTTAGAGTTAATGAAGAGGCCCTCCAAGATAGATGGCCGTTAAAATTTAACTTTTCGATGAAAGTCATTATCAATAATAAATTTAAGAATATTTATATCAATTTATTAAAAATTAAAATAAATATATAAAAACGTACCTGAATTTAGAGCAACTAATTGATTTTGTAGCAGAGTGATTTGTGATATTCCTCAACCAAATCGCCTTAGTTCCTCAATAAGACCGTCGTTTCTATTTCATATGGAAAAAAAAAAAAAAAAACTGTGTTATGATTTGGTATACTTGGGATCATAACTAAAAGAGTGTATATATATTGTTTTAATTAAAGTTCCCATAATTCCCTAATTATAACAAAACTAGTATTTACTCAATAAATTCATATCAATTTTGAGCAGTCTATGTGCTTACCAAAATTTAACCACTTAATTTCAACCCATTAAGTTAAATAGATAACATAATTTAATAGAAAATATATGTTGTCCATTTTAATAGGAAACTTGATTTCCTAACAATATCCCACTTGAGCTACATATTATTTCTAAAATAATTATATCACAAAATTTATTAGGCACGCATTTGTATGCTATTTATTCTTAGACTGGTCCTTAAATAATCTGGTTCACTTCATATATTAGTGATGGAACCACAGTTACTTTTATCATAATATAGTCGTGACTAAATTACGATGATCACTATACTAATATACTCAATGACATAGATCAAATATGAATGAATAGTATGAAAATTACATACAATGTGATCTTAAATATGCCTATTTTTAACTCGTCTTTAGTCTTTAATAAGGTCAAACCAAAGTCCTTATTGCAATGCAAATATTGCATATAAAAAATGAGTAAGCTCAGATATAGAATCATAAACCATCAACTTTATTCTGCAAAAAAAAAATAAAAATAATACAATGTTTAATATAAAACATATAGAACTAAAATGACTCCTACTAAACCAAGGTATTATAATAAATAATACTCATATGAGTAGTGTGTTCATGAAAGACCTTAGGCGTTAAACCCTTGGTTAATGGGTTTGCTAAATATAATCTGTTGCTATATGTTCTATGAAAATCTACCTATCTTGAACTCTTTCCTTAACAACTAGAAACTTAATATCGTTAAACTTCAATTTTGTTGAGCTCCTATTGTTGTTGGAGTAAAGCACTGTTGAGTTATTGTCACAGTAAATCTTCAATGGCCTGTCAATGCCATCTATTATACGTAATATAGTGACAAAGTTTTGTAGCCATATTCCTTGGTTGGACACCTCATAGCAGACTTCTATGAGATAGCTCCTCTAGTCAGGATAATGATGTAACTTGATATGGAATGCTTGCTATCCTGGCATCCCTCAAAATTAGAGTCAGAGTACTTGATGACCTCTAAACTGTCCGATCTCCAATAAGTGAGCATGTAGTCTTTTGTTCTCCTCAAGTAACGCATCACGCGTTTAACTGCCTTCTAATGCTGCATACCTGGACCACTCAAATATCTTTCCAAAACTCTCATATAAATGCTATGTTGAGAAGAGTACAAACTTAAGCGTATATTAGACTCCCTACCGTTGACGCATAAGGAGTCTTTTGCATCTCTTTCTTTTCAAGATCATTATTGGGGTACTATTTAAGACAAAACTTGTCTCCTTTAGTCGTGAGCGTGTCTCCTAGTTTACTACCTTTTATGCCTAATCTACTCAAAACTTTATCGATATAGCTCTTTTGTGACAACCCAAGGACACCTCAAGAAATATCTCTTAGTATCTGAAT
This sequence comes from Elaeagnus macrophylla, assembly GCA_029378325.1. Classification (NCBI taxonomy): domain Eukaryota; kingdom Viridiplantae; phylum Streptophyta; class Magnoliopsida; order Rosales; family Elaeagnaceae; genus Elaeagnus; species Elaeagnus macrophylla. The sequence continues at coordinate 22,159,246 of CM055650.1, read as the reverse complement.
ACCTAATACAAAAGAGGCATTACCATGATCTTTCATATCAAACTTTGTCGTTAGAAATTTCTTAGTTTCATGTAGTAAGCCTATATCACTGCTAGTGAGTAGAATGTCATCGACATATAATACCAAGAAATATATTTACTCCTACTAAACTTATGACATACACAGTCATTAACAACATTCGCCTCAAAATCGTACGAGGTGATGACTTGATGAAATTTATGACACCATTGACGGGAACCCTATTTGAGACTACAGATGAATTTCTTCAACTTACATACCATAGACTTTGGATCTCTCGAAGTAAAAATTTCTAGCTGTACCATATAAGTTGTCTTGTCAATGTCTCCATTGAAAATTACAGTTTTGACATCCACTTAATACAGCTCTAGATCAAAATGAGCCACTATTGCCATTATAGTTATAAATTAGTCTTTTGAAGACACTAGAGAGAAAGCCTCTTTGTAGTTTATGCCTTCCTTCTAAGTGAAGCCTTTGGTAACTAGACGTGTCTTATATCTTTCAACATTACCCTTCGAATTCCTCTTGGTTTAAATATTCATTTACAACCAACAGGCTTTGCACCTTCAGGCAACTTAACGAGATCCCAAATGTCATTGTCTTTCATAGACTTAATCTCATCCTTCATGGCATCAATCCACTTTTGAAAATTAGAACTATGCATGGCCTCTGTTAAACCAAAGTTATCCTCATGTTTTTGGAGAAAGACGATATAATCATCTAGAATCACATTTCTCCTCTCCCTTGTGGATCTCCTTAAGGCATGTGAGATTGTTGAGATTGATATATGGATTGTGCTTGAGGAAGAATCTCATTATTGTCTTGGTCTGGAAAAATATCAAGAATAGGAGCCTGAATATTGTTATGTGCCTGATCTGCGTCTTGAATAGCAACAGGTATAGAGACCTAATCACAATCAATAATCGATTCTTCTTTATAGACAACATTTCTTATGTTTTCTTCCTCTTAAACTCAATATCCTCAAGAAATCTCGCATTTTCCATTTCAAAGAAGGATCTTGATGTGGGATCATAAAACTTGTAGCCCCGAGAGCATTCAGCGTAACCAACGAAATAGTAGCTAACTGTCTTTAAGTCCAGTTTTCTTTCATGTGGACAACCCCAAATATGTAAGTGCCTAATGCTAGGTTTTTTTCCTGTCTAAAGCTTATAAGGGGTTTTGAAAATTGCTTTGCTTGGTACCCTATTAAGGATATACATTACGGTCTTTAAATCTTCTCTCCAAAGTGATTAGTAAGGAGGAATGACTAATCATAGTCCTTACCATATCCTTAAGAGTTTAGTTTCGTCAATCTACACCACCGTTCATGCTAGGTTTGCCTGGCATGGTGTATTGCGAAACAATTCTACACTCATCGAGGAAAATTGTGAAAGGTCCTAGACATTACTCTCCTGATTTGTCATACCTCTTGTAGTACTCACCACCACGATCCAATCTAATAGCCTTAATTTATTTTCGAAGGTGAAGTTCAACTTCAGCTTTGAAAGACTTGAAAACATCAAGGGATTGCGACTTTTCATGTATCAAATATAGGTAACCTAACCTAGAGTAATTGTCTATGAACGTAATGAAGCATTGTTGACCATTCCATAAAACTGTAGGAAATGGACCACATATATCATTATGTATAAGTTTTAAGTCATCTGTAGTTCTCTCAGCACCTAATTTTGTACATTTGTTCGTTTCTCTTTGATGCACTCAATACAGACTTGGAAGTTTGTCAAATCTAAGAGTTCAAGAATTTCATCTGATACAAGCCTCTGAACTCTTTGCTTAGGATATGACATAAGCGCTTATGCCATAAGGTGGTAGAATTCACTTAATTTTTTCTTTGTACCATGTGAACTTGTACGCAGTGTTTCGTTATGAAACTAACAACATTAAACATATATAGATTATCAATTAAGAAATTGGAACCAATAAAATTTGAATTTTGATAGAGACTAATTTTATTATTTCTAAAAGAACAAAAAAATCATGATTTGTTCAAACTAGATATAGAAATTAAATTTCGTCTAAAAGACAGTGCAACAAAAGTCTTAAACAAATTCAAATAAAATCCAGTTTTTAATTTTAATCTAAAAGTCCCAATAGCCTCCACTGCAACTTTATTGTCGTCGCTCATAAAGATGAATCTTTCAGCATCATTTGGCAGTCAGCTCCATATGCAACTCTGCATAAATATACTTATGTGAGTAGTAGCACAATAATCTACCCACAAAGTACCTTAGGTACAGAAGCTAAATTGATTTCGAAACAAACTAAAGTTAGAAGCATACCATTCTTTACACGCCAGGCAGCATACTTAAGATACTATTTCTTCATGTATCCTACCTTCTTGTAAAAATAGCAGGTAAATTCCTTATCCTACTTCTTTTGTTCCTTCTGCTGAGAAGATCCTTTTGCAGCAACCATAACTCTCTTCTTTTTCTTATTATGAGAGGTTGAGGCCAAGTGAACACTCTTAGTCTTATCTTGCTACTACCTTTTTTCTTCTTACACACAATGAGATATAAACTCATTGAGGGACCATTTGTCCTTTTAAGTGTTATAGCTCACTTTGAATTGTCCAAAATGTGTCGGAAGAGAAATCAAAATCAAGTACACGAGCAAATCCTCAAACAACTCCAACTTAAGCAACTTCAGTTTTGAAGCGAGATGAGACATCTTCATGATGTACTCCCTTATGTTTCCTTTACCCTTATATTTCATTACGATGAGTTTATTCATATGGTTACTCGCCTTCGACTTTTTGTTCTTGGCAAAATATTGCTCAATTTCTTCCAGGAATTTCTTGATACTCTTGTTCTTAGTAATAGAGCCCCAAAATGCTTCTAGAATAGAGCATTTCATGTATCATCATACACATTCTGTTAAATCGATCCCACTTTTCAATTTTAACCTCAATGGAATTTTTCAGAGTAGCAATGGGTCGATCTAACCAAAGTGCAAGATCAAAATCCATATAATTTAGGAGAATCTCCACGGTTTCTTTCAAAACTTTAAAGTTTGTTCCGCTCAATATTACAATGCTGCTTACTTGGGTAGAGGCATTCGTAGCAGTATTAGTAGCAGTAGAAATTGTATAAAGAACAAAATAAACAAGTATACTCACATTTAAGAAATATGTTATAGAAATAAAAATGACATAAATAAATAATCCAAATTGGGGACCCATTCAAGATACCTGGCACAACATTAATTCATAGTCTTTGGATAGTGAAAGTAACTATAAGTGGCACTCTTAATCAATGATCAAATATTGACAATTAGTTCTGTCATACAACAGTTTTTCTTTAGACCGACTATTGTTTATATGAAAAATAAAAGTTTTTATAATCATCACGCATTTACCATCACATGTGCGTTGTTAATTGATCAAATTGTGTATTTCTTTGAACCGAGCACAGTTTGCATAAACAAATCTGCACACACATCTATGTATTTTTAATTAAATTAATCTCCATAACAAATGTTACTTTGACAACAAGTTATTTTAAATAATTTAATTGAAAATACTAGACTAACTGAATAAAACAACTACATAAAAAATGTTATTACATGAAAATAAAATTTCAAATAAACTGATCCAATTATTTAGTGTTTCTTTAATATATATATATATATATGATCATTTATAAAATTAATTGTGCCAAAACTAATTAATTATAAAATCATACTCATATATTAGATCTATTAATCTAAATTTAAGTCCAATATTTTTGGAAGCACATAAAAATAAAATAAAATAATTATTTATGAGCTTTAAAAATTATACAAGAGTTATCAAAATAAAAGAGAAAAAAAAACCCAAATTGTAACAAAATAGAATACATACAGCCAGACGGTTGCTGCTGCCGCTTAATCAATAGCTTGGTTAAAATGTAATCCAATCATAAGTCATAACTAACATATCTGTAAATATTGGATTGTTTATTTAAGTAATTAATTTTTCTTTTGTCTTTATTTAGTGGATGTGGCTGAACATGAAGAATATCATCATAATAAATTAAAGTGGATTCATTTCCAGCTGCAAATCATGGACGGAAAAAACCAGCCGAGCAGAAAAAGGAATCCGTAATATATGGTGTAATACAAAAAAAAAAAAAAAATGCTAATGAGAGAGTAACGCACAAAAATAAAGATAAAGACTAAGGCATCTATTAATTTTATAATTTAAAAAAAAAAAAAAAAGAGTCGTCTCTAAAATATTTATTTAATATTTTTTATTAGATAATTTTTTTATTATATCTTATTTCTTGTTTTGTCTATTAACTTTATATAAAATAAAGAATTGTCTCCAAAATATTTATTTGATCATTTTTTTATTATATATTATCTCTTATTTTGTGTGTAAAAAAAGTCTCTCTTATTTTAAGAGAGAAAACATTGCCTACAATATTTATTTTATATTTTTTAGTTTAATATATTTTTTTAATATTTTATTATATCTTATATATCTATTAATCTATCTATATTATTTTTATTCTATTATTCTATGTAAAAAGGGGAGTTATTCTTATTTTATTTATTTGATTTTTTTTGTTTGATTTGATGTTATTTATTTATTTGATACTATTTTATTTGATTTTTTTTTTTAACTTTTCTTTCTTATCTCTAATTTGCAATGTAATTCAATGAGAATTTAGTTCATAATTTCATTAATTTTATTTTATTTGATTTTTAATTTATGAAATGATGACTATATAGGTCATATACTTATTTTAAAAATAGCACTTATGTTATATATTTATTTTTTACTACTATTTAATCTAATTTTTATTTAATTTTTCTTCAAATATTTTAGTTACAATATATATATATATATAGAGAGTTACCCCATAATATTTATTTATTTGACATTTTTTTGTTTGATGATTTTTTAAATTATTATTTTTATATCTTATCTTGTGTTACTCTTTTTTTAAAAATGTAAAAATTGTCTACAATGTTTATTCGATATTTTTTAGTTTGATGATTTTTTTTATAACTTTGAATAAAAGAGAGAGTTGCCCTCCCCCGCCCCCACAATATTTATTTGATATTTTTTTATTTGGTAATTTTTTTTTATAATTTTATTATCCCTTGTATCTTGTTAATCCTTTTTTAAGAGAAAAAAAATTGTTCAACAAATAAACAATATTTATTTGATATTTTTTAGTTTGATGATTTTTTTTATATCTTATATATCTTTTAATATGTATATAAATGAGAGTTTGTGATTTTGTATTTATTTGATAATTTTTGTTGGTAATTTATATTTTCTATTTTTACTCATTTGATATATTTTGTAGTATAATTTATATTTATTTTAATATTTAATTAGCTTGAGTATATTTATTTTATAATTTTTTTATTTAAGATGAATAATATTTTTATATTTTCTATTTATATAACATATTTTATTTAAAAATTTATATCTTTTAGTATATCTATTATTTTATATACAAAGAAAATTTGCTCTATGATATTTATTTAATGATAATTTTGTTTGATATTTTTTTTTACAATTATAAAATATATAATTTTTTATTTTTATTTTTATTTTTAAAAAATGGACAATAAATGTATTAGGCATGCGTTAAAATATAGCGGAGAGAACTTAAATTATGAAATATGTCTTACCTTAATATCTTTTATGCTTTTAGGTATTTTGATAATTATTATAAATATGAAAAAAAATCTATTTTTTTTTTATTATTTATTGAGTTTTATTTTTTACTTGTTTTTTAGTGGCAATTTTTTATTTATTTATTTGATTTTTAAAAAAATTTGTTGAAATGGATTATTGAGTAAGTCATATTAGTTTATCACAACTCATTGTAGTTTCATTTTTTTTTTCTTATTAATCTTACTTTATAACTCAATTTATTTGATATAATATTTTTTTTACTAATTTTTATTTACGGACATATAATATAAAAAGTTGTTACTCACATATCAATGTTATTTTGTACAAGTGTACTTTCTTGTAAATTAAAAAAGTTCTCATATTTTTCATTATTGAAATTAAACTTGAATAATTATAAACATGAGTTTTAAACATTATGTTATATTAAATAATTTTTGTAAATAACTATAGTTTATATATTGTTGTATTATGTATATTATTTGTAATTGGTCATGTCCAAGTTTTATTTGAGTTTAAAATTTTAATTTTGATAAGACACTTATTTTTCTGTTTTTTAAATTATATAATAAATAATTTACTTTGTACACCCTTAAAAGTTATTTAAAAAATATAATTTTTAAATAACTTTATTATTTATTGCGAGGATCTTATTCTAAATTGTATAATATTATTTTAAAAAAATATGTAATTATAAAAAAAATATTTGTTATTTTTTAATTTAAAAATAATATTTTTAATTTATGATTATTATTAAGACACAATTATGTGTAACACATGTAACCAAAACTAATAGTATATATAAAGGAGAGTTGGTGATTTTGTATTTATTTGATAATTTTTGTTTGAAAATTTATATTTTTTATTTATTTGATATAATTCTTTTGAATAATTTATATTTTTTATTATATAATTAATGTACATATATTTATTTCATAATTTTAATTTTTTGATAATTTTATATTTATTTTAAGATGAATAATATTTTTACTTTTTATATTTTATATTTATATAATATATTTTGTTTGAAAAATTATATATTTTTTAAGTAGATCTATTATTTTATATATAAAGAAAATTTTGCTTCATAATATTTATTTGACAATTATAAAAGAGATAATTTTTTATTTTTATTTTTTAAAAGAGACAAAACATTAAGCATTGGTCTAAAATAGAGTTAAGAGAGCTTGAATTATGAAATAGGTCTTACTTTAATATCTTTTGTACTTTTAAGTATTTTCATTCTTACTATAAGTGTGAAAAAAAATTAGTTTTTTATCAATCATTTGTTTATTTTTTTTACTTCTATTTTTATTGAAAATTGTTTTTGATTTAATTAATATTTAAAATAAATTTTTTTTACTTCTATTTTTATTTTTTTTCTTATGAATTTATCACCACTGTAATTTTTTTTTATTAATCTTACTTTATGGTTTCATTTATTTGATATAAAGTTTTATACTAATTTTTATTTATGAGATATATGATATAAAATGTTATTATTCATATGTTATTGTTACTTCATATAAGTGTACTTGCTTTCATATTGAGGAAGTTTTCATACAACAAATTCAAATACAAATATTTCTATTTTTTTAGTGTTGAAATTAAACTTGAATAGTTTTAAACATAAGTGCTAAATTGTTAGCTACATTAAAAAAAAATTGTGAATAACAACGGTTTTTATATAATATAATACTAGATATATTATTTGTAGTTGACCCCAATTTAATTTTTTATTTAAGTTTAAAATTTTGATTTTGATAATAGACTTATTTTTTTTTTTTGTTTTTTAAATTATATAATAAAAATTATACTTTGTAAATCTTTAAAAATTGTTTAAAAATATAATTTTTAAATAATTTTATTATTGCATGTAAGTTATAAAACAGTGACATTAGTTTCTGTAAAATTATTTTTTAAAAATATATTATTAAAATAATAAAAAATTATTTTTTTAATTAAAATTAATTATTTTAATTTATAATTCTTATTAAAATATAATTATATGTAATGCATGTGAACAAAACTAATATTATTAAAATAACTAAGCCTGTTGAGTAAAAATGTAAAATGCATAACCAAAAGTAGTCAAATAAAGGGCGAAAAACTTGCGTAGATTATGCGTATTTTTGTTGTGCTTTGTGACCAATTTACATTTTTTTTTTATATTATAAAAAAATTAAATAATTTTTTCAAATTTATTTGTTAATAATATTAAAAAAATCTATATCTTTACCATAAAAAATTAATAATTAGATTTTATAACTACTCTTAATTATTATTATTTTCATATACTTATTTTATTATCATGATCCATAATTTGCAAAATATATCTTTTAATTTCTTACTTTTTAATTATTAATTATTTTATTATTTTAATTTTTGATATCAATACTTAAATTTTTTATCTACTTGAATTCTTTTCTATTATGGAACCTTAACTACATTTTATATGGAAGCATTGCAATATCACTAAATATTTTTTTTAAAAAATTAAATTTAAATTAAACTTTATTTTTTGACATGTGTTCAGGTTCTTGTATCAGAAGAATTTTCAATCTCATTTTTACCTTAAAGAGAAATCTACAGAATTTTTTAATTTATAAGTATATTTTAGGTGTGGTGCGAATAAAGTAAATTGGATTGCTCGCATCTCAAAAATTAAATCACTATCAATTTATTGAATTTCAGTCTATTTTCTTAATTTATATATCTTTTATTACTGATAATATATATTTTTATATTATTGTAAGTTGTATTTGTATATGGACTTTTCGGGAAGTATTTCCGTATTTTGGAATGGAATTTTTTTTTTTTTTTTTTTAATTTAATTAAAAATAATTCATGTAAAATCGAGAGTTATTGTCCGAATTGCAACTCTTCAAATGACGTGCTTAGTGTCGGTAGCTAGTATGCCAAATAAAACGTTTTCACAATACGGTGCCAACTGTAGGCAGTCCGGTGCTCCGATCCTTCCTTTGTCCAAACTCAGCACACAAACATATTATAATAGTATAATAAACAGCACCAACCTACCAGCACATCTGTCTCGCTTCTCTCTCAAAATTTAAAGATTCAAGAAACTTTCTTCTTTTGCTTTTTTCTCCCCAATAAAATCTCTCATGAACCAAAACCAGAAGTGGCAGTGAGAAAAGGAAAAAAAAAATCTGAATCAATTGAGTAAAGAGAAGAAAACGCAATTGGGTGTTTGATGATTTTTGGTCGAATAATAACAAAACAAAATGGATGCTAAAACTGATTCAGAAGTGACTAGTCTCGCACCTTCTTCTCCAACCAAATCTCCACCTCGCCGAGGTCCCGTCTATTACGTTCAGAGCCCATCAAGGGACTCTCACGATGGAGAGAAAAATTCGATGTCGTTTCAGTCTACTCCAGTCATCAGTCCAATTGGATCTCCACCTCAGTCTCACTCCTCAGTTGGTCGACATTCCCGTGAGTCTTCATCAACCAGATTCTCTGGATCTCTCAAACCCGGATCTCAAAAGATCTCACCAAACGACGCCGTTAGAGGTGGTCATAGTCATAGTCATAGTCATAGAAAGGGTCAAAAGCCTTTGAAGGATTGTGCTGTGATTGAAGAAGAAGGATTGGATGTTGAAGAGAGAGAAAAGGGCATTCCTCGTCGTTGTTATTTTCCATTATTTGTTCTCGGATTCTTCCTTTTCTTCGCCATTTTTTCGTTTATTTTGTGGGGGGCTAGTAAACCCATGAAACCCAAGATCAATCTCAAGGTTTGTTTCCATTTTGCCAAAGATGTTGTCAACTTTTTTGTGATATGGGTTCTGATTAATTTCTGCATCTTATATGTGAATTACGAGATGGGTTTTGACTAATCTGTTTTTGTTTGTTCTCTTCTTCTTGTTGAAATTTCAACAACAGAGTATAACATTTGAGCAATTTATAGTTCAAGCTGGCTCAGATTTCACCGGAGTAGCTACTGATATGATCTCTATAAACTCAACACTGAAACTCACATATCGCAACACTGGCACATTCTTTGGTGTTCATGTCAATTCAAGAACTTTGGATCTATCTTTGTCTGAAATGACAGTTGCATCTGGAGCTGTAAGTCCCAAACTCATCTTCATATTTCACTTGTTAAATAAAATTACAAGTTCCCAATTAACAATGTTTAATATATTTTGTTTTTTTGGTTTTCAGATTACAAGGATATATTTTTCCAGGCAGAGCCAGAAGACTCTGAGTATAGCGATAATGGGGGATAAAATTCCAATGTATGGAAGTGGGGTGAGTTTGAACAGTTTAAATGGGACGATGACTCAGCCAGTGCCTTTGGGATTGAACTTGGTGGTTCGTTCAAAAGCCAATGTTTTGGGCAATTTGGTTAAGACGAAATTCACTAGGCGGATTAAGTGTTCTTTCACTTACGAACCCAAGAAACACACTAAAGCCATCTTGCTCAAAAATTCTTGCTCATATGATTGAAGTAAATTGTAAAGATTTGTTTGTGTTTGATCTGATACCAGAGTTACTTTTGTGGGCCGTGGGCTGATATGAGTATTTATTTTCTTCTATTCTTTTTAATTTGAAAAGTAAGAAATTGTTTATTAATTTTTAAAAATGTTCTTCCACCATCCAATACATTGCTGTGAAATTATGATACTAATTGGGATTGTTATTATTATTATTTTTTTTTTCTGAATGAAACTTTCAACAAAGAGAACATATTAATAGCCCTAATTATAAATATTAGAGTAATTGATTTGTTTAGTTAAGGAGGATAAATTAGTAATTTTATATACATTTCTTAAAAAGGGACAAATAAATAATTTGATAGAGTAGTTTAAAAAAAAAATTGAAAGTCCAAAGCTGTGGGCTGGAGAATAAGTGAATAAAAAAAAAGAAAAAAGAAACAAAAGGGAGAAGAAAGAGGAAAACTCCTGTGAGAAAGAAAGAAAATGAGTTTCAATCCAAAAAAAAAAAAAAGAGAGAGAGAAAGAAGAAAAGAAAAAAGAAAAGGGGAAAAAGAGGGAAAGAAGGAAAGGGAAAGAGAGATGGTTTTTCTTCTGGCTCTTCTAATTTGGTTTGAGTTAAGTTAAATTTTGAGAACTCAAATATTTAATTTTTCTGCCCATCACGGGATAGCCCAGATGGTTGGGCGCCTGTGCTAAGCACCAGTCCTCTGTCCTCACACGGCAGGGCGCGGGTTCGAAGCTTGGGAGGCGCGCTATAAGTTCGGCCTCCGGGTATGTGTGGGTGTGGCCTTTGTGCACTACCACCGATCGAACTTGATGTTCTGCTGAGTCGGACTGTAGTCCGCTGGTGCCGCTAGCTCTTTACCGTGCTTGTGGCGTATACTGCGGCCGATGAACCTGGTGTGTGGAGGTGTGTGGCGATGATGCCCTATCCAACCTATCCAGGGGAGGTCTTTTTAAGATAAAAAAAAAAAAAAAAATCTTTAATTTTTCTTTGGCTATATGTAAATATAGAAGATATAATGCTGATATAATCTTCTTGTAAATATGATATTTGATGTTTATTTTACTAGATTTTTATATAATGTTGTAGATTTCACTCAATTTTTTTTTTTTTTTTAGGCAGGAACTCATGCATGTGGTTTATAATTGTTTCCAAAGTTTTAGTGTGAATGTTGTTTGAATTTTTAAGAACTTTTGGATTTCTTATTTGCATGTTTTTTTTTAAAAGATTATTATAAACATATTTTTTAGATAATTTTTGGATTTAATATAATTATTTTAATAAAGTAATATTTAAAAAAAATTTAAGACTTATTTGTGTAAAATATTTTATTTTTATTTGAAAATATTGCTAATACATTATTTATGGATTATTCTAAAGTATTTTGGAGCTCTTTTGCAACTTAAAATTATAAATTTTAATAAATCAAAAAATAATTAATTAATTTACTTAATTAATAAAATAATTAATAAAATAGAAATAATGAATTAGACAATGCATGTATTTTATTAAGAGTTGGTGATAAATCATGTTTTAATATTAACGTGGACATTGTGTTTGAAGTATTAGTGCTTTAGTGCTTGGATTCAATTGTAGTATCAAGAGTTTATATTACTCTTTTATTTGAGATTTGAATTTAAAAGTTATAATGCATACAAAGGTTTGTTAGAAAATTTGGTTTCTTTGGGAAGTCATGCAATAAACGAGTTTCACTTCTTATAAATTGATAATTTTAGTTTTAATTTTTTTGTATGGCCAAAAAAGATAATAAGGATATGTTTAGGTTGAAAAATGAATTTTTATATGACATTAGTGATTTTATATTAAGTCTATTAGGTGATTACCCAAATTTTTGTATTTCATGTGTCATAAGGATAATTTGGTAAATTGTGAAAAAATTTATTGTCTTGAAATTTTGATTTATAGGAATTGAGATCTTTGTGGTGCTTGGGAAGGAGAACTTTGTGACATGAGTTAGAATTTAAGCAGGCAATTTTTTAGATAAAGTTACTCCAAAACTTGTTCTAAGCATAATATTTAAACATATTAATTAACATAAATGTGAACTTTGATTTTTTGTGAATATATTTAAGAAATAATAAGTTTGTAAAGATTTTCAAAATTTCTGAGAATTTAGAAGTTTTATATATACTTTGTAAATGAGTTTTATCATGAATTTTAAAAGTGTGATGTTTAGAATTTATATTTGTAATTTTGATATGTAATAAAATATTTATGAATGCTGGTTTTTAAATGTTACAAAGTTGTGGTATTTCAAATGTGTTTAATAAATACTTGGGTAAGTATTTTTTGATATACGTGCTTGAGATCAATAGGATAAGATTGAGCGTTGTAGCTCGAGATTTTCCATAGTCCTAGGCCATAGGGCTACATCTCAGAACATTGGATGATTTATCCTGAGATATGTGATAGTGAATATGAGGATCATAATCCTTGGACACATAACTAGGGATCAAAAGTACATGCATGTTTATTTTTTTGTTGATTTCACTAGTATGGCTTACTATGGTGATTTGGTATTTATGTGTTGAAAGGTTTATTTATTTTCATCCCATAAGTTATTGAATTTATTTTTAAATTTATATTTAGATAAAATTATGGTGATTTGATATTTATGTGTTGAAAGGTTTGTTTATTCTCATCTCATAAGTTATTGAATTTATTTTTAAATTCATATTTAGATAAAATCATTCAAGTATTGAAATATATATATGTTGAGCGATGTCTTCCATTATATGTTGGACGACATTATAAACTTAAGCCCTAAACTTTAAACATTAAAATCTGAACTTTAAAATTTAAACCCTAAATTAGAATAATTTGTAATTGTTATCCAACATGTAATAAGCGACGTTGTCTAACATATTATTCATAAATATTTGTTTTATGATTATTTATGTATTTGATTATACTAATGATAATTATTGTATAAATTATATATCGGAGTAATTCTACTAAATGAAAGCTCATTCTTTACTTTCTATCTTTTCAGACGATAAGTGGTAGATAGCTTAGAGTTTGACAAGATTGTTTGGATACAAGTGTGAGTGTTCTTTGATAAGTAGTTGGTAGAAATTGAGAGATTAATAAAGATTTATAGATGATTGTATAAATGTTATTATTATTCTTTTGAAATATGCTGTGGTAGTATGGCATGCTTGAGATTATTACGAAATCGTATATAGAATCTCATACCAAGCCTTACTTTGATTCGATATTTTCTTTAATTTGACTTCTTGAACCCGATTTTAATTTATAATACTCTTTTGTTTTTTGAAACCTTGTTTCAGTCAAATCTCAAGAACTCTTTTATCTCTTATTGATATTTTACAAGATAAGCTCAATTATTGCCCTTATTTATACATAATTTGTTTTCTTTAAATTTTATTGACTCTTCAAGTTTATCTGTTGATCATCCTTATGTGAACATTTGATGAATTTATTTATTTATCTTGACCAATTTGTAATGTTCTATTTATACTTCTATGGTTCAACGTCTTCACTCATATTTATAATTATTTAAATTTCTTTCCAACCTTTTTTGTATTATTTGATCTTGTATTTTAATTCTTATTTAATTCTTCCTAATCATGTTCTTTAATTTTTGGGTGTGACATTATACACAGATATGTTGGAAAATGGGATTTTTAACTCATAGTTAAATGTTATTTTGAGATATCATTTGAGTATAATTTACTTAGTATAAGTGTGTGGTCGTGATTGAATTGTGTTCTCTTCTGTAAGGGCTTTGAAATCGTATATTTATATGCTCAAAATGATATTGGGGTGAATGAAAAATTGAGTCTCAAAATTTACTCATTGAGCTTTGATACTATAAAATGTAGTGAATTTATGGTATAAGTATGTGGTCGTGATTGATTTATGTTCTCCTCTATAAGGGCTTCAAAATCGTATATTTATATGCTCAAAATAATATTGGTGTGAATGAAAAATTGAGTCTCAAAGTTCACTCATTGAGCTTTGATAATAAAAAATATAGTGGATTTATGTTTGTCCCACATGAAAAAACTAACAATACTTGGAATATTTTATATAACATTTATTTTTTATTATAGGAAAGCTTGTGTAGCAAAAAGACTCTTTAAGTGCAGTTTCATGACATTTGATTACAGAGGGAAAAAAGACATAAAAAATCACCATTCTCTCCCAACTTCTTTCTTACAACAAATCTTTCTTATTTTTAGAATTTATACTCTATAGGTAGACTTTAGTGTGATAAATAGCAGGTACAAATCAGTTTGCCTAAATAGTTTATGTTTGTGTTTATAAACTATTATTGATCATTATATCATGCGAGATATTTTTTCCTTAATCTCAAATATTCTTATATGGGAGAACAAATTTATCTTAAGAATACTGTGTTATATAGGCATCGATCCTTCTTTAATTGATTATTTCTTAATTTTTAGTATTGTAATTTATATATTTTATATTTTATGTAATTTTAATTCACTTTTATAATTTATAATTTATAAATTGTTATTTGTCTAATACTTATTTCCTACAAGATAATTATTTTCTACATATTGCATAAGGGGTTACAAAACGTGAAAATAATCCTTGTAATCCACTTTGCATTAGCCCAATTTTCTAGATCATGAGTTACATAGTTTATTTCATTCTACTTCCAAATTAAATTATAATCCTTAAAGGAGTTACATAACTGTGTAAAATCCATCACACTAGTTTTGATAGTACACGGTAGCACATCTCCATACCAACTTTGAGATAGTCAAGTTGGGAAACCTTACTCGCTATACACAAGGTGAATGGGAGACTGTCTGAACGAAAGATTAGTAGTTCAAATCTTGATGGGTGCATAGCTCTCATTGTCGAGTTGCAAACCATCAAGCCAACGAGCGCTAACCTAAGGTTGGTACCCTTTTGGGGATAGGGCTATTATCTTCGATGATCTTGGGGAGACAACGGCATTAACCACCCCTTTTGGTGAGGTTTTTTTGTGACAAAGAAAAAAGGTAGCACATCTCCATATTTCTTTGCAAATTTGATCCCATCTTGTGCTTATATTATAGTATTGAAATATTCTTCTTCAAGTTTTCTTAACTTGGCTAATACGTTTATTGATGAGGTACACTGTATTCATGCAAGGCTTTATTTATAATATACCACTAATACTCCACCAAAATAGTTGCTAGAATTTGGTCTTTCCATTTGTTCAATTGTTCGCAACGTCCACATTATTATACAATCTGTTTTCAAAATACAAATTAGTAAATTAATGATATTTGCATTAGTATTTGACACCCACTTGAAACAAAATTTGCAGCCCATCCATATAACACTAACATAATCACATTCTAAGAATAAAATATTTATGGTTTCAATCTACTCTAAACAATTTTTGCTAGTGATTGTTCTTTTACGTTAACTTTATATATATATATTTATTTATTTATTTTTGCAAGTAATATTACAATTCATGAAAATATTTTTTTAATAAAAATTTGTGCATATATCGATATCTAATTGATCCATCTTGTGAATTCCACTAATATAATATTTGACAAACTTAAAATACATTTTAAATTGAGATCTATATCATTGATCCCTATTTAATAAGTTGTTTCTTTTTTAACCCATTCATGATTTTAAACATATGTCCAGATTTTTTTTTTTTTTTTTTAAGTATTGAAGCATGCAAGAAACATGTGTTTAAATGATGTTTATTTTAATATATCTTTAGAATTGAGTATGAAATTGCTATGAAGTAATATATATATACACACACAAGACATTAAAAGCGAAAATTACTTGTTTGAGATTCAAACCTATAATCCTTTAAACTTATGGCATTCTCATTACTACTTTAACCAAAAATAGGAGTAGAAAGCTAAGTTTATTTCGATTGATGTTCTTTGAGATAAAAAGGAGTACCAATCTAAAACCCTAAATACTGAACGGCCACAAACATGCAATTTTTTCTCTCAATGGTGTAATGTTACTAAAATAAAAAATAAAAATGTTTGAGTTTTAGTTGTATAAAAATTATATTTACAATTTTAATAAGCAAAATTCACGAAAAATTTCGAATTTTACTTCGAAACATCATATTAAATAATAAAATATTTAAAAATATAATGAAATGACAATTTTACACTTTTTTCTTAAAACTAAATAATAGATCCCACTCTCTCAAAAAACACTTTTTAAAAACAAATCCTATACATCTAACTATTTCTCCCCCATTTACCTCTACCTCCATATTCACCATCAACAACTCCAAATCTCTAATATTTTGATATTAAAATATTGAAAATGTAAAAAATAGAAGATAAATATATCAAAGATATAAAAGAAGTGAATTTTTTTTAAGAAGATTGAGACAAAAAACAATTAAAATAATTATATATAAAGTTTTCCTACAAATCACGCAGTGGTTCGGTAAGGCCTATTGAATATTTCATACATGTTCGATAAACCCTACCGAACCATATATCGTATAATGACATGTGAAATATTCATTAAGTGCAAATTAGGGAGGTTTGGTAGGGGTTATCAAACATTACTGTTATGTTTAGTAATGGCTACCAAACTTAATTTAAAGGTTCGATAACCCCTATCAGACCTCCTTAATTTGCACTAAATGAGTATTTCACGTATCATTATGTGATGTATGGTTCGGTAGGGTTTACCGAATGTGTGTAAAACGTTTGGTAGGATATACCGAATCATTGCGCGATTTGCAAGAAAAAAATTATATATAACAATTTTATTTACTTTTTGTCTCCATCTTCTTTGAAAATTTTCACTCTTTTATATCTTTGATATATCTATCTTCTATTTTTTATATTTTCAATATTTTAATATCAAAATATTAGAAATTTAGAGTTGTTGATTGTAAATATGGAGTTAGAGGTGAATGACGGAGAAATAGTGGGATGTATAGGATTTTTTTTAAGAAGTGTTTTTGTAGGAGGGCATAATGTGAGGTATGAGATGTATTATTTAGTTTTTTAAAAAATGGATAAAATTGACATTTTATTATATTTTTGAATATTTTATTATTTAATGGAATATTTCAAAGTAAAATTTAAAATTTTTAGAGAATTTTTCTTTTAATAAATAAAGCTATTTATATTTGTTTTTCAAAAAATAAACGTGCTACTTCTCATGTAAGCAATGCACTCTCACATACCTACCTTTTTGTCTCGCGTTGGCACAAATTAATCAGTCATCAACCGCTTCCTACCTCTGCTCATCTTCTTCCACTTCTCAGGAGACTTTCAAGAAAGTAACAAAGCTCTCTCTTTTTCTTTCTTTCCCGAGAACTGGTATAGTACTGTTATACTTGATTTTCCTTCCAAATATGATTGTTTCATATTAAAATAGAACTACGTATTAGGTCCTAGGTTTATGTAATGGAATGTAAGACGTAATTCTTGTTTATGTTAATTGGGTTTGTTTGAATAGTCAAATTTATAAAAGTAATGTCTCAATCGCTTAGAGAATTGTTTTTCAAATGTAATATCAGAGCTAGTAACACAATTGTTGAATTGCAAGGTTAAGCTTGGATAGTATATTGAGCTAACACTTGTAAGAGACTGATAGAAGAATATTTTATATGTAACAGGCTAACCATTTTAGCTAAGCTAATTTGGTGAACCTGTCCATTTAATTGCTAACATGTGTAAAAAATATCACATATCAGAATAAGAATTAAAGTTTAAAATATGTTAATATGTTCTAACCTTAATAAAAGGCTTTAATACATTTCTCAACCTTTATAAATGCATCTTCCTCATGTTCTGTAAATCTCACGCCTTTGCTATTTCATGTTCCCTAGTTTGGATCTCTTTTCAATTAGTTTTTCATAAACCTCTTCGTACCACTATTTTGTGCTAGGAAGAAATTTTGCAAGAAAAATAATTGTAGACCATTGTTGTTATTAAAGATGACAAGATTAACATAGTTCAAGGGCAACATTAAAGTGTAAACCCAATTTTCGAAAAATTGTCTAACTTGAGAGAGGTTTTTTCTAGACTCAATGGCAACAATAATATTGTATCTAAAAGTGAGTTTGATTGAAATTCTTCTAGTAGTAGGCATGGATACTTGCAAAGGTAACTTGGAGAGTTTCCAATAAGATGATATCTGTTTGTTATGCATGTGATTTGAAGCATTGGGCTTTCTAGATTCATTGATATATTTTATATTAATTAATATTGTAACATTTTTTTTTTGGTTAAAATAATGCTTAAATTACTTTAGTTTTATAGAGTCTAATTAAAATTTTATATATTAACATGTTACATAAACATATATTGATACTTTATATAATATGTCAAATTCTCCTACGTTTTAAAGTATAAAATATATTATTTAATATATTTAAACGTGTTAAATTAGTTAAATAAATCAACCTATTTATTAAACATGTTTGAAATAAGGTTGCACTGTTTGATTTGTTTAATAAACTAGATGAATCTGAGCCAAACTTACACATGTCGAATCGTAAAATCTAGTTAATGGTTGAATATGTATCCATGTCAGTGGTGTAGCTGATGCACTGGTGTCATACACATATGATACATTGCAATAATTTGTTTCATGATAGATACATTGACAATAATTAAGAAGGGACAATACGCTCACGCTCCCTAATAGATGTTGCTAAATGAGTGTTCATTCTTACAAATGAGTGATGTTTGAGTCTTCTCATTCTTACAAGTGAGCGAGGTTTGAGTCTTCTCTTTCCGTTTATAGAGTTAGTTAGGTCACATCTAATTGGGTGATTATCATTTAAAAAAAGAAAAGAAAATTAAGAAGGGGCAATACACAACCTACTTTGTTAAGTAATAGCAAAAGCATGTTCGTGCTTGGCATCAATTATTTTTATCTGGATCAGCTAATACAGACTGCGAAACACAATTAATAAAATAGAGGATTTAGCTCCTCCCCCTTAAACAATATACAATTATGATGCTACTCCGCCTTATAAAGTAGAATTTTATTGAGTAGTTTCTGAAAGTTGTACGTATAATGAAGTTACTCCGCCTTATATCAAACAAATTATTGTTGCATGCGTAGCTTTAGCCCCTCCCCCTTAAACAATATACAATTATACATAGATTCAGCACTTGTCAAACGAATGACCAACAAAGATTCGAATGAACAAACTGAACATTTGAAAAACATTTGGTTGGTTCTGCCGAGCATTTTGAAAACATTAATTCAACGGATCCAAGTAATGGTATTACAGTGGTGGTAGTGAGAGATTCTCAACTTTATGAAAAATGGGGGATGTACTTGTTGCCATGATGTAACAGCAACAGTGTCGTTTGTAGATGTCGGCGTCCATGGATGGTAGTTGGTGGATGGTAGTGGTGTCGTCTTCTTTGGTTCACTAAAAAGGCAAACATGGGATGTATTTTGTGATTTACAATTTGGAGTTTTTTTAAATTATATTTATATTTATTTTTCTCGTTAAACTATATTATTAATACTTAAATTTTAACTAAATTTATACTTAGATATTTAAAATTTTAAATTCTACAATTTAATTCTAAATTTTTAAATTCTACAATTTAATTCTAAACTTTTAAATCCTACAATTTAGTCCTTAAATTTTAAAAATTCACACTTAGATTCTAAAATTTTAATTCAAAAATATTTATATTAATACCAATATAAGACTTATATATGAATTTTTGAAAATTTTGAAATTAAATTGTAAAATTTAAAACTTTAAGAACTTATATGTAAAATTTAAAAAATTTAGAGATTAAATTATAAAATTTAAAAATTTTATTGTAAATTTAAATAAAACTTGACAACTAATAAAATAGTTAAGCATATTTTTCAATAATTTTAATTATGGAATATGTATTCATATGTGATGAGAGTAAAATTTGCCTTCTAAGTCATAACAAACTATTGGTAAGGAACATCTTTTTAAGCCTCCATTATTATTTTTATATTCTCTTTCAATTCCTCTTTTTTATTTAAGTATGTTTGATCACTTATTTTCTTTGCTGACTTATGCATCAGAAGATGTGCTCCGTTAAAACACCCTTTTTTTTAATGTTTGATCCATTTTTCTATCTTGTAGGTCTCATCTAGAGTCGGTAATTTTTGACACGATTTATTTACGAAATAGTTAGGTTCAAGTTGTGTTTATATGAGTTGGGTTGTAAATAGGTCGATCTATTTAACCCATTTAAAAAATCACATCATAACAGGTTAATTCAAATAACCTGTGACCCGCATAAGCAATTCGAATAAATAGCTAAAATTATTATAATAAGTAGGTAATTATTTTATAAGTTTGTACTTTAAAATATTCTTGAGATAATGTTCAAATTTATTTTATATTTTATTTTTATGTTTTTATTAATTTATAATAATATGTTGTTTTAATTAAATTTTGTATATTTTGATTATTTATTTTATACATAATTAAACAAGTTTTTTGCTTAAAAAAAATTATGATATATATTTTTTGTTACACATTTTTGTTGGTATTTTAGACTTTAATACTTTAGCATTGATGTATTACAATATTTATAATTATTAATATTATTTTTATTTTATATTAATTAATATTTAAATTTTTTTTGGTTGAAATAATGCTTAAATTAATTTAATTTTAAGAATTTAATTAAAATTTATTATATTAATAAGTTACATAATTATATGTTCATATTTGATACATGTCAAATTTTATTACATTATAAAATATAATATAATATATATTATTTAATATATTTAAAAAAATTAAATAGATCAAATTATTTATTAATTAAATTAAATTTAAAATTATTCTTTCTAACCTATTAAATGAATTAAAGCTTATACAAGGTAAACTGAATCCAACACAACTCACATTCTCACAACATTTCTAGTCTCATCCACAATATTAAACTATTATATATTCTACTATTTTAACTCTGTTGTATAAGACTGCACACAGCAGTAGAGGTGTCAAAAAGGACGGGCCGGCCCGGCCCGGCACGGCCCGACCCGTCAAATTAGCGCGCCGTGCCGGTTCTTGGCCCGTTAATTAGCGTGTCGTGCCGGCCCTTGGCCTGTATATGGGCCGTGCCGTGCCTCAGTGCTTGGCCCGTGGGCCTTAACGTGCCGTGCCGTGCCCGGCCCGTTAAGCTGTCTTAATGGGCCGCCACGGCCCGTGAGCCCTTCATTCCATTTTTTTTTATATATTTTTTAAAATTAATTTTTAAAATAGTAAAATTTTGCGTGCCGTGCCGTGCCGGCACGGCCCATGGCCCTTCAAGGGCCGAGGGCCATGGGCCGTGCCGTGCCGGCCCGATGGGCCAACGGGCTAAAAGTTTAACGGGCCGTGCCGTGCCGTGCCGGCCCGTTTGACACCCCTACACAGCAGTAACAATTTACTCATTTTTTCGAGACTTAAAATCAAAAAATTACACAACTTTATGTAAATAAAAGATATCATTAACAAAATGAACATGTCGATTACTTTAATAGATAAAGTAATACGAAATTAAGTATTATTATTCCTTATTTGCTACTTAGATGATTTAAATAAAAACTTGTTTAAATGTAGTTTGATATTTATATACATTAAAACTAAATAAAATAAAGGAAAATAATCATTGTCGTTCAGGCTTTTTATATGGCAATATTATTATATATCATATAATATTATAAATATATTTAATTTGATACAATTTTATTTGATATAATTTTATACGTATAATTGTATTATATAATCAAAATTTAATATATTATTTAAAATTTATTACAAATTTGTGATATTTAGAAGGTAATATAATAGAGAGATATATAGCAATTAAACTATTAAATTCTTTAAAAAAAAAATAAATGTTAAAATTCAAAAAATACAAATTATTAAATGTTATAAACCAGGCTCCAGGCTCCAATTGCAATTTTCATTTAAAAAAGTTAAAAAGAATTTATAATTGTTATTATCTTTCATAAAAAAGAATTTGTGATTGAAAGAAACAAATTAACAAGTTAAAATAAATTGCGGTTAAAAGTAAAATAAAGAAAACATTTTGTGAGAGGTCCTACTTAAAAGAAAGACAGAAAGGTCACGAAAGTGTAAAGTTGGGAACGCAGGGTGAAGTCATTGCGTGTTAATTGCTCGTTATAAATAATGGCTAGGGTTTCTAATCCTTATTAATCCAGTGCGCCGAGCTATTTGTGCTCTTCAGCTGCCGTTTTTCTCCGTCTCTTAGTTCACATAAGGTTCGCCCCATTAATCTTTTTGTTTGGATTTATTTGCTTCAATGAAAATCTGTGCATTCATTGTTTTTTGTTCGATATAATTTACTTGTAATAAGATAGCTTTGATACCTGACTCAGTTTAAGTATGAAAAAATGGTGAAAATTGCAATATTCTCTTGGAACAATTGTTGGTGCAAATTAAAAAAAAAAAATTTAGGCATTCAGCTTGTTTACCGTTTTTTTTTATTAAGGTTAGAACATATTAAAATATTTTAAAATCTAATTCTTATTCTGATATGTGATATTTTTTACACACGTTAGCAATTAAATGGACAAGTTCATCAAATCACTTTAGCTTTAGCCTGTTAAAGTATAAAATATTCTCCTAGCAGTCTCTTACAATTGTTAGCTCAATATACTATCCAAGCCTAACCCTTACAATTCAACAATTGTGTTACTTGATATTATGTTTGAAAAACGATTCTCTTAAGCTATTGTGACATTACTTTTATAAATTTGACTATTCAAACAAACCCAACTAACATAAACAAGAATTACGTCTTCATTCCATTACATAAACTTAGGATCAAATATGCAGTTTTATTTTAATATGAAATAATCATATTTGAAAGGAAAATCAAGTATAACAGTACTATACAATTTCTCGGGAAAGAAAGAAAAAGAGAGAGCTTTGTTGCTTTCTTGAAAGTCGCCTGAGAAGTGGAAGAAGATGAGCAGAGGTAAGAGGCGGTTGATGACTGGTTAATTCGTGCCGACGCGAGACAAAAAGGTAGGTATTTGAGAGTGCGTTGCTTACGTGAGAAGTAGCACCGTTTATTTTTTGAAAAACAAATATAAATAACTTCATTTATTAAAAGAAAAATTCTCGAGAAATTTCAAATTTTACTTTAAAAATTCCATTAAATACTAAAATATTCAAAAATATAATAAAATGTCAATTTTATCCCTTTTTTAAAAACTAAATAATACATTTCATACCTTACATTCTACCTTCCTAAAAAACATTTTTTAAAAAAATCCTATACATCTAACTATTTCTCCCCCATTTACCTCTACTTTCATATTCACCATCAACAATTCTAAATCTCTAATATTTTAATATTAAAATATAAAAAAATATAAAAAATAGAAGATAAATATATCAAAGATATAAAAGAAGTAAATTTTTTTGAAGTAGATTGAGACAAAAAGTAATTAAAATAATTATATATAATTTTTTCCTGCAAATCATGTAGTGGTTCGGTAAGGCCTACCGAATGTTTCATACATGTTCGATAAATCTTATCAAACCATACGTCGTATAATGACATGTTAAATATTCATTAAGTGCAAATCAGGGAAGTTTGGTAAGGGTTATCAAACTTTACTGTTATGTTTAGTAATGGTTACCAAACCTAATTGAAAAGTTCAATAACCCCTATCGGACCTCCTTGATTTGCACTAAATAAGTATTTCACGTATTATTATACGATGTATGGTTCGGTAGGGTTTACCAAATATGTATGAAACGTTTGGTAGGCTTTATCGAATCATTGCGCGATTTACAAGAAAAAAACTATATATAACAGTTTTATTTACTTTTTGTCTCTATATTTTTCGAATTTTTTCACTTTTTTTATATCTTTGATATATCTATATTTTATTTTTTATATTTTCAATATTTTAATATCAAAATATTAGGAATTTGGAGTTGTTGATTGTGAATATGGAGTTAGAGGTGAATGAGGAAAAAATAGTGGGATGTATAATATTTTTTTTAGGAGGTTTTTTTTAGGAGGGTAGAATGTGAGATATGAGATGTATTATTTAGTTTTTTAAAAAATGGATAAAATTGACATTTTATTATATTTTTGAATATTTTATTATTTAATGGAATGTTTTAAAGTAAAATTCAAATTTTTTTCTTTTAATAATTGAAGTTATTTATATTTGTTTTCAAAAAACAAATGGTGCTACTCCTTACCAACACACTCTCAGATACCTACCTTTTTGTCTCAAATCAGCACGAATTAACCAGTTATCAGCTGTCTCTTACCTCTGCTCATCTTCTTCCACTTCTCAGGCGACTTTCAAGAAAGTAACAAAGCTCTCTCTTTTTATTTTTTTTCTGACAATTGGTATAGTACTGTTATACTTGATTTTCCTTCCAAATATGATTGTTCCATATTAAAATAGAAGTGCATATTAGGTCCTAGGTTTATGTAATGAAATGTAAGACGCAATTCTTGTTTATGTTAGTTGGGTTTGTTTGAATAGTCAAATTTATAAATGTAATGTCTCATTAGCTTAAGAGAATTATTTTTCAAACGTAATATCAGAGCTAGTAACACAATTGTTGAATTGCAAGAGCGCTTGGATAGTATATTGAGCTAACACTTGTAAGAGACTGATAGGAGAATATTTTATATGTAACAGGCTAACCACCATTTTAGCTAAGTTGATTTGGTGAACCTGTCCATTTAATTGCTAACATGTGTAAAAAATATCACGTATCAGAATAAGAATTAGAGTTTAAAATATTTTAATATGTTCTAACCTTAATAAAAGGCTTTAATACATTTCTCAACCTTTATAAATGCATCTTCCTCGTGTCCTGTAAAACTCACGCCTTTGCTATTTCATGTTCCCTAGTATGGATCTCTTTTTAATTAGTTTTTCATAAACCTCTTCGTACCACTATTTTGTGCTAGGAAGAAACTTTGCAAGAAAAATAATTGTAGACCATTGTTGTTATTAAAGTTGACAAGATTAACATAGTTCAAGGGCAACAGTAAAGTGTAAACACAATTTTCAAAAAAATGTCTAGCTTGAGAGAGGTTTTTTCTAGACTCAATGGCAACAATAATATGTATCTAAAAATGAGTTTGATTGAAATTCTTCCAGTAGTAGGCATGGATACTTGGCAAAGGTAACTTGGAGAGTTTCCATTAAGATGATATCTATTTGTTATGTATGTGATTTGAAGCATTGGGTTTCTTGATTCATGAATTCTGTTGTTCTTTTCATTAAAAAAGAATTTTTCCACTAGCTAATTTCCTTCTTCATAACCATGGTGATTAACAGAGTTTTTGCTAACAACAGATCGTGTATATAATGAGAAATACAAGAACTGAAGAGAAGTAGGGATGGAAGGTGAAATGTTTTTTTTTTGTAAGAAAATGACAGAGTAAAAGAAAAAAAGATGAAATCCCGAGAAGAAATATATGATAGGAGGACGATCTATTAAAAAGAGAGTGTAAAAGTAACATGTCTATTGTAAGTCTTATTTTGATATGTGCTATTTTTGACATATATTAGCCAATTGAATGGACAGGTTCTCCAAATCAGCCTAGCTGAAATGGTGAGCCTGTTCATATAAAACTTTCTCAAGTGATAAATATATAAAAGTAATTTTGGCTCTTCTACCAATAGTCTAAGCTTTTGAGAGAGTTGTTTTCCCAAGAACTTGTAACACTTTCAAACGGTCGATTACCTTACAAATAAACAACCCCCAAACTATGTATTTCTATATTACATGTCTTGAATTTTGTTTGTTTAATTTGAATTATGTTGCAGAGTAATGGATTTGATTGTTGCTTCGTCTTCTGTTGATGGTGGCATTGGTTGTTGGAACCTCCAAACTGGGGCAGAGCAGCTTCGTTACAAATCTTGCGCTTCCACTCCTCATGGCCTTGTCTGTGTTGGCCAACAGTTTCTGGCCTCCTCACAACTCCGAGATTCCTCTGATTCTGGTTTTGTTCATTACTGGTCATGGTCTAAGGTCTTTCTCTTTGTTCATGGTCATGCTTATGTTTGCGCACAACCTGTTGGAGAAATTGCCTCTTTGGTTGACATTTTTCATGAAACTTTTTGAACAGCCTCAAGTTGAAGTCAAGAGCTTCCCTGCAGAACAGATTAAGCCTCTGGCTGCTAACTGTGAAGGCACATATATGGTTGGTGGAGGTTTATCTGGGCATATTTATTTGTGGGAGGTGAAAATTTCTTCATTTTACCCCATCCTCCCTTGTTTTATTTTCTGTTATGAGTTTTGCCACAATAATTGGTTGAATATTTTTTTTTTTATATTGAGAGTTTGATAGTAAATGGCTATCTTTTGTGATTTAGGTTGTTAGTGGTAGACTGCTGAAGAAATGGCATGCTCATTATAGGGCTGTTACTTGCTTGGTGTTTTCTGATGATGACTCCTTACTTATTTCTGGGTCGGAGGATGGCTCCATTAAAGTTTGGTCACTTCTAATGTAAGCTATGTTTAATCTTATAATTCTAATTATCCATTTTCTTCATTTATTTTCATTGTTGACGAAAAAGTTCGACTTGGTTCTCTAAAATTCTAAAATTAAAAATCTGTAGGGTATTTGATGACTACCAAAGACAGCGAGCAAATCGGCTGTACGAGCATAATTTTACAGAACACACCCTCTGTGTAACTGATATTGCTGTAGGATATGGAGGATGCAATGCTATTATAGTGTCATCTTCATTGGACCGTACTTGTAAGGTTTGGCATTCTCTGTTAGATTCACTGCATAACCTGAATCTTGTGTCTCTTAGATATTGTTGTTATAAATATCACCTGATATAATGGAAAGTTGGAAACAGAATATGAAAAGTGTAGGTGATTAAGTGTGATGTCGACTGAGATGATTAGTTTTTAAGTCATGAATTTTATACACACTCTTTTTGAACATTCAATGATAACATTTTCATTTGTCATTTCCTGGTTATATCATTGGTAATTCCCATCCTGCAGTAAAGCAGCTTCCCATTTCAAGGGGATATTCCCATATTTATTTTGAGTTCACTGAAGTAGTTGGTTTTTGAATCCAGCTTTACTGTTAATTTTTTCCTTCTCCTTAATCTTTTATTGAAACTTAAATTTTATTAAATCACACTGTTCTCATTGTATGCATTCCCTTTTTTACCCTGAAAATGATTAGTTTTTTATATTTTCAATTCATATTATAAACCTCCCTCTCCTCTTATATTCTCTCTTAATTTGGTTTTTCTTTTACACATTTGATGGGAGTGTCTCTAAATGGTGTGCATTTTATACTTCAAATTCCTATAGATTGATGACATTGATAGTATATCCTAGATACAGCATACTAATTTTTCATATGGTTGTATATTTTTCAAGGTCTGGAGCCTATCGAAAGGAAAATTAATAAGAAACATTGTTTTTCCTTCAATAATTGATGCTATTGCACTGGACCCTGGCGAGGATGTTTTTTATGCCGGTGGTAGAGATGGCAAAATATATGTTGCAGCACTTAGTGCTGATAGCACATCAAGCAGCAAGTATGGGTTGCATATCATCAGTTCGTTTCCGAATCACAGGTTTGTTTCCTGTTTAACCATTTTAAATGACATGGGTTTCATATGTAGGTTGCTCTTTCCTATTAGGGAAAAAAGATTATTGTCTGTCTCCAGAGCTGTGAACTTTAGTGAATATGTGACGTATAGAGCTTGCAACCGTGCTACAAGTATCTGCTATATTTTCCCCCTATTGATTCAATTCTTTAACTTTTGAGTAGCCAGGCTGTTACTTGCTTGACATATAGTACAAGTGATAACTTCTTGATATCTGGATCAGAAGATGGCTTGGTTCGCATTTGGGACGCTAGGACCCGTAACATTGTTCGCGTGCTCAAACATGCAAAAGGTTTATCCTTTACTTTTTAATCTTCCCCCTTGTTCTTTAAAATACTCTCCTTTTGGCTTGTTCTTGCATACGCTTTTGTTATTTTATCTTATTTTTTTCCCTTTTCTCCACTTCTATGGTTATTCTATGAATTTTACAAAACTAGGGATACATATAATTATGAGCACTATTACATCACAAATTTATCAAACATGTGGCAAAATCTCATTAAATACAACTATGTGAGCCAACTGTACTATGTTTTTGTAGTCTGCCATATTATTTGAGTTGTATGACAAATTGTGATATTTAGACTTTTCCTATAATTGTTAAAGTTTGTTATGATTTACCATAGGTTATTAATTGCGAATATTAAATGCTTTTAGATATGTAACGTATATGCTTTAAGAATCTTATTTAGTTAGGTTTTTCATGTGTTATTTTTCTCTTCTTTTCTTCTTGAAGTTTTAGACCAGGGTTTTCACACTTTACATTGCATTGTATTTTGCAGGTCCCATAAATAATATTGTTATTGTTAAAAAGGAACTCTACTTCAGTTTCCAAACGATTCTAAATTCTCAAGCATCCTCCAGAAGGCATGGATCATTATTACCACCTCCATTGGAAAAATATGCAAACTCATCGGATGAAGACATAGAGTATAAAGCTCTCATTGGTCTGCAGGCAACTTGCTCTAAATCTATGGACTCCTTATACCTAAGCTCACACGTTATCAATAATCAAATAAAAGAATTTCAGGTTGGTGACTAATTAATGATCGTTGTTATAAATTATTGTTGATATAAATATATCTTGAGTGTGTGTATCTATGTGAGTTGCTTAGATTTAAATAGCTCAATTCCTCCTTTTTATTTGTCTATTATTTTCTGTCATACCAATAAATATGACATATCAGCCTAGATTCCTAGGGAAAAAGGTTTGTTTTAAAAATACATAGTGATCAGACAAAGGGATTGGCCTGATTTGCACCGATTATGTTACACAAACTTTTTTAGTTTCCAAAGAGTCGTAATTTTTGGATACGTATCTGGGTGTCAAACATGCCCACTTTTTTCAAAGTTCTGTAAATTTCTACCAAATTGGTCTCCAAGTACCTACACACCCATGTCATGTTGCTTGAATATAGGTACTTCATGAAGAAAAAAAAAGTCAAAGTAAATTAACTTCCCTTCCAACTTAACAGCTGAGCTCAAATGGTATTGCCCTCAAACAACCTGCAACCCCGTTCTTAACTTATATTTTGGCTTTTTCTGAGCAGCAACAAGGTTCTGCTGCTTTTGAAATGGAGATGGAGAGACTAAAGCTAGATTGCAGAAAGTCCATGCAAATGGCTGAGCAATGGAAAAAAATGTATGAAAATTTGCATCAATTCTGTGTAAAGGACCTTTTGGATGGTGGCCAAGCAAGTGACGAAATGGACCATCTGCCTGAGATACAGCATTCTCCTTCCTAATCTGCTTCAAGTTTCAAGGTAAACAATCAGGTTAACCTATAAGATACAAACTTGGATTGATTCTTTTGTTATGTATCATAGTTTCCTTTCAACATTTGAATCTTTTACGTCTAGAAAATAACTTCTATATATCTGAAACGCATCAGTAGGGTAGTTTTTCTTTTTATGCCATTTGTGTGTTCAACTAACTACACAAGTCGTGTTTACTGCCTTTTTTGATTCCTTTGGATTTATCTTTACATAGTTCTCGTGAATTGCCTAATTTGCTTCTCAATCATTTAGAAACAAGAGTTTATTAATCTCACATGTGTAACGAAAACAGAATGTAGCCATGTGTCCTTGAGTGAAAATGTAACGATATGGTTTTCTCGTGAATGTCCTAATTTGCTTCTCAGTTATTTAGAAACAAGAGTTTCTTAATCTTACATTATGTGTAACGAAAACTGAATGTAGCTATGTGTCCATGAGTGAATATGTAACCAAAGAATGCTAACGAGCTTCGAATCCTAGTTACGAGGATGTCAGCTGAGTTGTACAAAAAAAATGCAACGAAAGACACCGATGTCATCCATGAGTTCTCTCTATTGGAATAGACAGGCTTGAAAGCATATGCTTGTAAAATGGGTTAGGTACAAAATAAGTCCTCTTCTTAAGGTAAAAAGGATGATGTTAGTTCCATTATTTTCAACCTGATCCTCTTGTTTCAAGAATTGGGACACTTAGAGCCGAATTAGTACAATATTGTTTAAAACGGTAAGCACGTGTCAAACTCATGGATGTTTTGTTAATTTTGCTTAAAAACGGTTGACATTCTATCAAAAATAAAATAAAATTGTACTACTCTCGAAGGATCTTTTAACAAAACAGAGGACCTGTAATAAGACATTTTAACCCTTGTGAAATAGGTAGATCTGACATTTAATGTAATTACTTATTTATTTATTTTTGCAGCAAATATTAGTTTGCGTTGGTGTTTTGCTTGTCTTCTTGTTCTGGTTCTTCTTTGGGCAATTTTGCCAACTAAGAAATGCAGTAGCACGCACATATTAAAGTTGTTTTCTACAATTTCCAATGGGAAAGGTAGAGTAGTGAGAAAGAAATCAAAGGCAAATAAAGTATTATTTACGGATGGCAATGTATTGATCCATTGTTTAAAACATTGGTTTAATTTGATCTATTTTGATTCATAGATCATATAAATTGGATCAGTTGTTGATCTGTAGATCATATAAATATTTATAATCTGTTTTAATACATTATTTAATGTAGTGTATTATATATTTTAAATTGATAAATAAAATAAAAATAAGATAATATTATAAGTTTGTATAAAAAATTATTACTCATTTATAATAAATATATTTTAATTTTTTCCTTAATGTTATAATCTAAAAATCCAAAAAATGCTTTTATATAAAAAAAAAATATTTTTAATTTGATCTCATTTAAAATTATAAAAGGATGGTATTATATTTTTTTTTTAAATAAAAGTGTAAAAATTAGAGAAGTATTTATAGAGAGTATCACTTTTTATTTTTAAAATTATAATTTTAAAAACATTTAGTTTTGGATCGATCTGATTCGGTTTGATCAACGAATTGATCTATTCTAATTCGATATGTTTTGATCCGATCTGTTGATTTTGTAAGCGAATTATAATCCGATTCGAAAATGATTCATTTTGATCCAATTTACAATGTGAATCATATGGCACAAATATTTATGAGATCTGATCCGACAGAATTTTTGCCATCCCTAATATTATTAGAAGATAAATTCTAACTGCATCCAAATATCTTAATTCTTTAAGTCCAAGGTGCAATATGACATGCAACTATTGGTATGGAGATCGGGACTGATATAGAGTATATAGGGAGAGTAGCTGCAAATTGGACAGAAATAACATGAATTGGTACTGATACGAATCGTTTTGAATTATAACTAAATACTGCATTTACAAAATTATCCTCAGATTTAGGTCTGTAAAAAAAAAAAGCTTTAATCTTTCTCTTTTGTTCTGTCCCATCTTTCTCTCTCGTTCTGTCCCATCTCAGTTGCCCTTTTGTTAAAGGGGTTCTATCCTTTGCTTTTATTACATTCTTTAACTATATTTTTAAAAAAGAAAAAAAAAAAGTGAAACAAGGTTTGTTTTCAATGAAGGAATTATTTCTTCTTCAGATCTGGGAGAGAGCTAAGGTTGTTTATGGCAATGAAGACACTCTTAAAATTTCCTCTTTTGACATTTGAGTGAAAACCTACTGAACCCACTTCTTGTTTTGTGCTCTCTCTCTCTCTTTAGGGTTCTCTTGTGGGTTTCAGTTTGACCTGAGAACTTGTATTTGGGTTCTTTCTACTTACTTCCTTTCCCACCAAAGAATTTAAGTGGGTTACCTTCCGCTGATATAGAAAACGATGATAAACAGTTCCGTCAACTGCTGCAAGCCGTTATCAATCATCTTCTGCCACTGATCTGCGTATGTATTCCAGTATCCCTATTTTCCAGAAATTTCTGTAAACTGTACGTATGTTATCAAAATTTATGGAAACCTTATATAATTTCTAGATAACATACAGTTTACAGAAATTATATAAGATTTCCAGAAATTTGGATAACATACGTACAGTTTACAGAAATTATATAAGATTTTCATAAATTTTGATAACATACGTACAGTTTACAGAAATTTCGATAACATACGTACAGTTTACAGAAATTTAGAAAACATTCTGCAAAAAACGCGAAGAGGCGAGGAATTATGATCGAAGAAACTTGACTAGAAAGATTAACGCAAAATTGATACGCGGGGACAAAAATGTAAACTTACACAGCAAAAACGATGTCGTGAATCGATATGAGGCAAAAATTCCGTCTGAAGCATTGGGCCTCTATTTCAAGTCTTTATTTCATTGGTATGAGTGCACATTTTTTTACAAATATACTTGCAATTAGCATGAAAACTTCAAGGAGAAAAGAGACTAAAGCTGTTTGGTTTTGGCACATGTATTAAGAAAATTTTGAAAACCAATAGCATTAGAGCCTGCAATTTTTTACACAACTTACAAATTTGACACGATTGACCCACGAAGTAGTAAAGTTTGGGTTGGGCTTCTATAAGTTGGATCGTAAATAGATCTATCGATGTAGCCCATTTAAAAAATTTGGTCATAATGTGTTAATTTGGATAACTTGTGACCTGTATAAACAACTTGAGTAAATAACTAAAATCATTAAGATATGTAAATAATTGATTATAATCTAATTATTTTGTACATTTGTACATATTTAAATTTATTCCATATTTTATTTTAATATTTTTATCAATTTATAGTAATATGTATGTTTTGATTATTGATTATTAATTTTAGACTTTAAACAAGTTTTTACTTAAAAAAAATTATGATATTTATATATTTTTGTTAAATATTTTTTTGTTGGTGTTTGAGACTTTAATATTTTAGGTTTGATGTATCACAATACTATATTTTATATTAATTAATATTGTAACATTTTTTGTTAAAATAATGCTTAAATTAATTTAATTTTATAGAGTTTAATTAGAATTTTATATATTAAAATGTTACATAAATATATATTGATACTTTATATAATATGTTAAATTCTCCTATGTTATAAAGTATAAAATATGTTATTTGATATATTTAAATAGGTTAAATTAATTAAACGAGTCAACTTATTTATTAAACATGTTGAAATAAAGTTGCACTTTTTGATTTGTTTAATAAACTAGTTAAATCTGAGTCAAACTTACACATGTCGAATCGTAAAATCTACTATCATAAAATCTAGTTAATGGTTGAATATGTATCCATGTCAGTGGTGTAGCTGCTGCTGCACTGGTGTCACATGCATACTATACATAATACATTGGAATAATTTGTTTTATGATAGATATATTGACAATAATTAAGAAGGGACAATACGCTCACTCCCCCTAATAGATGTGGCTAAATGAGTGTTCATTCTTACAAGTGAGCCATGTTTGAGTTTTCTCAATCTCGTAAATGAGTGTTCATTCTTATAAGTGAGCGAGGTTTGAGTCTTCTCAATCTCGTTTATAGAGTTAGTTAGGTCACATCTAATTGGGTTATTATCATTTGAAAAAATAAAAGAAAATTAAGAAGGGGCAATACACAACCTACTTTGTTAAGTACTAGCAAAAGCATGTTCGTGCTTGGCATCAATTATTTTTATCTGGATCAGCTAATAAAGACTACGAAACACAATTAACAAAACAGAGGATTTAGCCCCTCCCCCTTAAATAATATACAATTATACATAGATTCAGCACTTGTCAAACGAACGACCAATAAAGATTCAATGAACAAATTGAACATTTGAAAAACATTTGGTTGATTCTGCATAACATTTTGAAAACATTAATTCAACGGATCCAAGTAATGGTATTACAGTGATAGTAGTGAGAGATTCTTAACTTTATGAAAAATGGGGGATGTACTTGTTGCGATGATGTAGCAGCAACGGTGCCGTTTGTAGATGTCGGCGTCTATGGATGGTGGTGGCATTGTCTTCTTTGGTGAATGGTAGTGGTACCGTTTGTAGATGTTGGCGTCTATGGATGGTGGTTGGTGGATGGTAGTGGTGTCGCCTTCTTTGGTGGATGGTAGTGGATGTATTATGTGATTTACGATTTGGAGTTTTTTTTAATTATTTTTGTATTTATTTTTCTAATTAAACTATATCATTAATACTTAAATTTCACTAAATTTATACTTATGTACTTAAAATTTTAAATTATACAATTTAATTTTAAACTTTTAAATTTTACAGTTCCTAAATTTTTAAATTCTACAATTTAGTCCTCAAATTTTTAAAAATTCATATTTAGATTCTAATTTTTTTTTTCAAAAATATTTATATTAGTATCAATATAAGACTTATGTATGAAATTTTGAAAATTTATAAATTAAATTATAAAATTTAAAAATTTAGAGACCTATGTATAAAATTTAAAAAATTTAGAAATTAAATTATAAAAATTTAAAGTTTGAAAATATTAGTGTGAATTTAGATAAAACTTGACAACTAATAAAATAATTAAGCATATTTTTCAATAATTTTAATTATGGAATATGTATTCATATAAGTCATAACAAACTATTGGTAAGGAACATGTTTTTAAGACTCTATTATTCCTTTTATCTTCTCTTTCAATTCCTCTTTTTTATTTAAGTACGTTTGATCACTTATTTTTATCATTGACTTATGCATTTCAAGATGTGCTCCGTAAAGACACCTTTTCTTTAATGTTTGATCCATTTTTCTATCTTGTAGGTCTCATCTAGATTCGGTAATTTTTGACATAATTTATCTACAAAATAGTTAGATTTAAGTTGTATTTATATGAGTTGGGTTGTAAATAGGTCGATCCGTTTAACCCATTTAAAAAATCACATCATAGATTAACTTAAATAATTTGTGATCTGTATAAGCAACTCGAGTAAATAACTAAAATTATTAGGATAAGTAGGTAATTATTTATAATATAATTATTTTGTAGGTTTGTATTTTAAAATATTCTTGAGATAATGTTTAAATTTATTTCATATTATATTTTTATCAATTTATAATAATATGTTATTTTAATTAAATTTTGTATGTTTTGATTATTCATTTTAGACTTAATTAAATAAGTTTTTTACTTGCAAAAAAATTATGATATATATTTTTTGTTAAACTTTTTTGTTGGTATTTAAAACTTTAACATCTTAGTATTGATATATTACAATACTTATAATTATTGATATTATTTTTATTTTATATTAATTAATATTTTAAATTTTTTTGGTTGAAATAATGCTTAAATTAATTAAATTTTAAGAGTTACAATTAAAATTTATTATATTAACAGATTACATAATTATATGTTTATATTAAATACATGTTAAATTTTATTACATTATATAATATAATATATATTATTTAATATATTTAAATAAATTAAATAAATCAATTTATTTATTAAATAAGTTGAATTTAAAATTATATTTTTTTTGACCTATTAAACGGATTAAAGATACAACTCAGCCTGAACCCAACACAACTTACAACATTTCTATTTTCTAGTCTCATCCATAATATTAAACTATTATATATTCTACTATTTCAACTCTGTTGTATAAGATTGTACACGGCAGTAACAATTTACTCATTTTTCCGAGACTTAAAATAAAAAAATTACACAACTTTATATAAAATAAAGAACATCATTAACAAAATGAACATGTCTATTACTTTAATAGATAAAGTAATACAAAATTAATTATTCTTATTCTTATTTGCTACTTAATTTAAATGATTTAAATAAAAACTTATTCAAGTAGTCGTAACTAAAAAACTTGTTTAGATGTAGTTTGATATTTATATACATTAAAATTAAATAAAATAAAGAAAAATACTCATTATCATTCAGACTTTTTATATAGCAATATTATTATATATCACATAATATTATAAATATATTTGATTTGATATAGTTTTATATGTCTAATTGTATTATAATCAAAATTTACTATATAATTTAAAATTTATTATAAATTTGTGGTATTTAGAAGGTAATATAATAGAAATATATAGCAATTAAACTATTAAATTCTTTAAAAAAAATAATTAAATGTTAAAATTCAAAAAACACAAGTTATTAAATGTTATAAACCAGGCTCCAGGCTCCAGGCTCTTTTATATATATTGCGATTTTCATTTAAAAAAGTTAAAAATAATTTATAATTGTTATTATTTTTCATAAAAAATAATTTGTGATTGAAAGAAAGAAATTAACAAGTTATAATAAATTGCGGTTAAAAGTAAAATAAAGAAAACATTTTGTGAGAGGTCTTACTTAAAAGAAAGACAGAAAGGTCACGAAAGAGTAAAAGTTGGGACTGATACAACGCAGGGTGAAATCGTCATTGCGTGTTATTACTCGTTATAAATAATAGCTAGGGTTTCTGATCCTTCTTAACCCAGTGCGCCGAGCTATTTGTGCTCTTCAGCTGCCGTTTTTCTCCTTCTCTTAGTTCACATAAGGTTCGGCCCATTAATTTTTTTGTTTGGATTTATTTGCTTCAATGAAAATCTGTGCATTCATTGTTTTTTGTTCGATATAATTTACTAGTAATAAGATAGCTTTGATACCTGACTCAGTTTAAGTATGAAACAATGGTGAAAATTGCAATATTCTCTTGGAACAATTGTTGGTACAAATTATTATTATTTTTTTTTAGGCATTCAGCTTGTTTAACGTTTTTTTTTTTTGGAAATTATTTGCAAATTTTGTACGGGGAAAAAGAAAATTAAAGTTTTGTGTAATTTGTGGCTCGCTGTTTGTCAAAGCTGGAAGCTTTCTTAGTTTAGTCTTTTGATTGAAACATCATTGATGCAATTGGGGTTGTCTGTTTTACTCCAGATATAAATTTCAGAGTACTTGGGAATATATATTATATTGTTCTCAGATCTTTGAGTAAATTGTTGCCTGTTATAGCCAGTTATCGATATTTTGATATCTCCATTGTGTCTTCTCCACGATTTTATGAATTTTGTACCGACTTTTATGGTCTATGTCTATTCATCTACGAACAATCGCATAATATTGGGACGTTTCAGTTCAGGGCAGGGATGTATCTAACATTTTATGCTTTATTGTAACAATTTTTTATTTTAATTTAATTTGAGATTTAGTTTTTGGATGTGAAATTGAATGGTTTCATATGCTATGCTTATCGAGTAACATCTTCCGGTAATTATTGGCTATATTACACGGAATCTTTTAAGACATGTAGAATCGTAAATTATGTATGCTGGATACCCATTTTTCTTAACTCATGTAAATTTACACTAAAATGGAGTGTCCGAGAGCAGCCTATGTCATGTCTTGCCCAAAATTTGTAACAGTTGGCTGATTTTGGTTTTGTTTTCATCTTCTTTGTTATGAAGAATGGAATCCCAGATCAAGCACGCTGTGGTGGTGAAAATTATGGGAAGGACAGGATCAAGAGGGCAGGTGACTCAAGTGAGAGTCAAGTTTATCGATGATCAGAACAGGCACATCATGAGGAACGTGAAAGGACCAGTGAGAGAAGGGGACATTCTTACCCTTCTTGAGTCTGAAAGAGAAGCTAGGAGGTTGCGTTGAAGGTCCTTTTTATTACTATATGCTTTTATAAACGTTTGAATGGCTGTCGTTTTGCAATTTCATGTTGTTTTTAGTTTAGTCTTTATTTTCAAGATGGAAGACCTTGTATCGAATGACTTAGTTTTGGAATAGAATGAAATTTTTGTTGTTCATATTCGTACTTTCCATCTTGCTCCATCCCTTAAAATAATTCACAGCTTAATCATGGAATTGAACTTTCGGTTTGCCCAAAGTGATAGTCTGGTTCCACCAACTGAAGAAAAAGATAATCATCATAATAGGTTGAAATTAAAGCACGTAAATTACATTGTTAAATATGTAGTATTCTCTGAGCAAAATTTTTTTTGGTCACATTTTCTTGAGTAATTTTGGTTTCTACTTTGATACAAGGAAATGAGCGTCTGTCCATATTGCTGTTTCTTTCAATCGGCATTGAATCTTGTCTTATTTATCAATAAAAGTGGGGACACTTCTTAGTATCTATCTATTGTTTTTCAAGTTTTTAAATGGTATTTTCAAAGTATTCAAGTTGGTATATTTTTGACTAAAAAATAATTACATGCATGTTACATAATAAAAAATGAAAGATAAATTAATCATCTTAAATTTTCTATTATTATTGAGTTTTATATCATATTTTTTCTTTAATTTTTAAATAATTTAATCATGTAATTTTAAAATATTGTCAATTTAATTCAAATTTTAAAAATTAAATTTTTTTTAGAAGTAAAATAAGAAATTATTAAAATTAAATAAAAAAATCATTTATCTTCTTTCTTCCTTAATTTTTAATTATCAATTTTTTTACTAATAATTATTTAATTTTATTATTTTAATTCTATAATTAAATTATATTATTTTATTTATTTTACAAGCTAAAATAAATTAAATACAGTATTAATTTATTATTTAATTATTTGTTATTTCTTCATTTTTTTTATTCGTTTAAATCTTTAACTCTAATTTATTTATTATTATTTTTCTCTTATTTTACATAAGTTTTGTATTTGAGTTAATAAGATTTAGTTTTTAGGAATTTTTTGTAGTTTAGGTGTTAAGTTAGAATCATATTTAGTGTGTGAGTATATTTTCTCTTTATTAATAAAAAATGAGACTTTAGAGTTCTTTTTTTTTTATTTTTTTTATTTTTAAGATTTAGTTTTATTAAATAAAAATTTTATCCAAATTTTTTCAAACAAAAAAAAGCTCAATTAGAAAGGAAAAAAAAAAAAAGAGTTGATTCTAATAAAATAGAAGATAAAACAAATATATTTAATTTTTATTTTTTTATTTTTTAATAATTTTTTAAATGATAGGATTAAATTAATTCATCTTTAAAGATGTACTTTTAAATTAACCCATATTTTTAAAAATTTAAATATGGGCTAATTTAATTATATAATTTAAAAAATAAAAAATTATATATAT
This sequence comes from Elaeagnus macrophylla, assembly GCA_029378325.1. NCBI lineage: Eukaryota > Viridiplantae > Streptophyta > Magnoliopsida > Rosales > Elaeagnaceae > Elaeagnus > Elaeagnus macrophylla. The sequence continues at coordinate 22,120,151 of CM055650.1, read as the reverse complement.
TTATTTTCTCTCTCATTTTACTAGGATCAATTCTTGTTTTTTTTTTAGAGTTTTTTTTTTGTTTGAAAAAATTTGTATAGAAATTTTATTCAAGAAAATTAAATCTTATTAATTATGATACCAAACTTATGTACAATAGAATAAAGAAATATCAGACGAATTATAGTTAAAGATTTAGATGAATAAGAAAAATAAAAAAAAAAAACAAATAATTAAAAGAAAAATTAAGATTGTATTTAATTCATTTTGACCTGTAAAATAAATAAAATACTAGATTTTATTTATAGAAATGAAATAACAAAACTAAATACTTATTAGTAAAAAAAAATAGATAATTAAAAATTAAGATAAATGAAGATAAATATATTTATTATTATTATTATTGTTTAATTTTAATGATTTTATATTTTATTTTTAAAAAAATTTAATTTTTAAAATTTGAATTTAATAGATAATACTTTTAAATTATAAGACTAAATTAGTTATCCTAAAATTAGAGAACAAATGTAGCATAAAATCCAAAGATTAATAATAAAAAATTTAAGATAACTAATTTACCCTTCATTTTTTGTTGTGTTTATTTTTTAGCCAAAAAAGTATCAATTTAAAAATTTGGATACTTTTATGACAGAACTTGAGTAACAATAGGTAACAAAAATTGAATATGAGTACTATTAACTAGCCTCAGTTTAATCAGCATGTGATTTGAAACTCTGTTAGGGATAGCTGGATATGTTCACTAGTTATTGCATTTAGAGACCTATGCATTTAGGTATAATAATTTTTTTTTCTTTTCACAATTTAGTCCACTAGTTTTTAAAAAATGAGGTCAAATTTTAGCTCTGTAATTTTTATTTTTAATTGTATTTATAAATAATTAATATAAATAATTACTAAAACTCTTTGTTAAAATAATTTCTCAAAAATAGAGCGAAGAAAAACATAAAAATTGAGTAAACTTGTGTAATAAACTATAAATTGTTTTTTTTTTTTTACTAAAATGAAGTACTCTTTCTAAAAATATTTGCACTTCTCATTCATCCATCATTGATAAAAATATCAATCAAAAAAGAAAAAATTAAAAAAAAAATGAAAATGTTATCTTTGATGGCTTCAAGACCTTACTTTTGATGCAAGATGCAACAATGGTAACTTTGAATTTTTCCTACCAAATTTAGCCAATATTATCAGGAGCTGTTCACAAACTCTTTCTTCTTTCTAAACTATACCTTTCGATGGTTATTGTTAAGGATATGAGGTTTGTATAGTATATATGACTCTACAATTTTGAGCAAATATAATGTTAAGAAAACTGCACTACTCCACTTGCAAACAGTTCAAGAATACAATAGCAATCAAGAACATATAACTAGAAGTAAAGATCACACACATGATTTACATAGTTCAGCATTAAATAAGCCTAGTCTATGGGAACCACCTCGGTTACCAAGCCTTCACTAATCTATCAATGGTTACATTGGAGATACAAAGCTGCACGTATGCAAATCACAACCAACATCACCCTCGTGTATACATACGGTTATAACCACCGCACCATTCTAACTACACTAGCTTCTATTCATAAACTATCAACGGTTTACACAATACCTCAGTGCTGCTTGCTACCTAGTAGTTCCAGCTTATCCTCCTCCTTCACGTGACTCCAATTCTGAGTAGTTTTTGGCAACACTTAAATTTCCTTGCATCCAATGCCTTAGTCATCATATATGAAGGATTGTTCTTTGTTGCTACCTTTTCCACTTTCACCATTCCTTTAAAGATCATGTCTCTAATAAAATGAAACTTCACATCTATATGCTTGGTCCTTTCGTGAAACATGAGGTTTTTGCTGAGATAAATAGAACTCTGGTTATCACAATACACAATTGTACATCCACACTCAACTCCTAGTCTCCTTGTATCCAGACTGCTTCTTTTACTGCTTCTGTACACGCAATGTACTCAGCTTTTGTAGTGGAGAGTGCCACAATGGACTGAAGATTGCACTTCCACCTCATTGTGTTATTAAACAGTGAAAACACATAGCCAGTTAATGACCTCCTTTTATCAAGATCACCACAAAGTCAGCATCAGAAAATGCTTTCACAACATCATCATTAGTACATTTTATATATATCAATCTCAAGTTAAATGACCCTCTGAGATACCTTAGTATCCACTTCACACCAACCCAGTGTTCCTTTCCAGGATTTCCATAAATTTGCTAACAAGACTGAGTAAGCTAGATCAAGTCTTGTTCCAATCATAGCAAACATTAAGCTACCAACGGCACTAGAATAGGGTATACTTGCCATCTATTCCTTTTCAACTTCGGTTATTGGTGACTAACATGATGATGATTTGAAATGTGCTGCCAAATAAGTGCTTACTGGTTTGGTACTTTGCATACCAAACTTCTGGAGTACCTTTTCAATGTATCCGTTCTGAGTGATAATTAGTACACTCTTTGACTTGTCTCTATTGATTTTCATACTTAAAATCTTCCTAGCTTCACCTAATTCCTTCATATCAAACTCAAATTTGAGCATCATCTTCAATTTTTGTATCTCATTGCTATTTACACAGGCTAGTAGCATGTCATCTACATAGCGCAGAAGATACACCATTACCCCACTACTTGCCTCCTTATAATACAAACATGCATCAAATTCACATCTATGATATTTCAGACTCAACACAAACTGGTCGAACCTTTTATACCATTGTCTTGGTGATTGTTTCAGAGGGATTTTTTGAGTAGACACACATGGTCTTCCTTCCCCTTTTGTTCAAACCCCTCTGGTTGTCTCATATAGATTGCTCCTCAATCTCTCCATGCAAGAAGGCAGTTTTGACATCCATCTGTTCTAAGTGTAGATTAAAGTGTGCAACCAAGGCTAGAAGAATTCTAATGGAGCTATACTTGAGCATTGGAGAGAATACTTCAGTATAATCAACTCCCTCCCTCTGTAAGTACCCCTGCGCCACAACCCTGGCCTTTTACCTCACATTTTCTATTCCTCCATCTCCTTCTTTCAACTTGTGCACCCATTTACACCCTACAACTCTTGCATTCTTGGGCTTGGTCACGAGCACCCAAGTCTTATTTTATCTAAAAGACTTCATCTCATCTTGCATTGTTAATCTCCATTTTTCTGCATCTTCACATCTTATACATTCCATATAGGATCCAGGTTCTACTCTCAAAATTTCTTACTAGAAGACAATGCATATGCTATCAGGTCAGCATGAGCATACTTGAGAGTTGGCTTCACTTTCCTCTTAGTTCTGTCTCTTACAAGAGAGTAGTTTTGTAAGTCTTGAGCATCATCCTCTATTCTCTGCGTTTGATCCTTCCGAGGTTCATAAATGTCATTATCGATATGAGTTCTCATAGTTTGTTGCTCATGTTTAATATCACTCGAGGTCTTCACTGGCTCCACCTCAATTTCAACTCTCTATAGTGAGTTAGGACTGTCATTACTTGGGTGGCTCTCATTCATAGACTTCAGTGTCTTAAACTCCAAGAACTTAACATTTCTACTGTTGAAACACTTCTTTGTCATTGGATCCCATAATCTATAACCCTTTACACCTTATGGGTAGCCAATGAATACACACCTCTTTGCTCTTGGATGTAGCTTCCCATCATTCACATGTGCATAAACAATACAGCCAAACACCTTTAGATTTGAGTAATTTGCTGGTTTCCCATTCCATACTTCCTCTGGTGTTTTGAATTCAATGGATGAGATTGGTGTCCTGTTAATTAGGTATGTTGCAGTCTGAACTGCTTCAACCCAAAAACTCCTAGGGAGTTGTGCCTTTGACAACATACACCTTACTTTCTCTAGTATTGTTATGTTCATTCTTTCTACAAGCCCATTTTGTTGTGGTGTTCTTGTCACTTTCTTATGTCTTTGGATCCCATTCTCTTTGCAAAATGTATCAAATTAAGTATTGCAAAACTCAAGGCCATTATATGTTCTCAATACCTTCACCTTCTTTTCTTTCTAAGTCTCAACCATTATCTTCTAATGCTTGAATCTCATCAGTGTCTCATCTTTGGTTTTGAGAATATAAGTCTACATCTTACTAAAGAAATCATCTATGATACACAAGTAATATCTGATGCCTCCAAATGAGGCTGTTTGTGAGGGCTCCCATAAATCAGCATGTATATACTCTATGATCCCTCTAGTTATGTGTTTACCATTACCAAACTTCACTCTTGTTGTTTACCATATATGTAATGCTCACAGTTTCCAACGCTCTCAACCTTAGTGTCACTTATGAGCCCTTGCCTGCATAGTTCTAATAGACCCATGTCACTGATGTGTTCCAAACGTCTGTGCCAAAGAGTGGTTTTGTTAAGTTCAGACGAACTCATTACAGATCCACCTTTTGCAATGTTGTTTCCCTGCAATATATGTTGGTCATTAATCTTGACTCCCTTCAAAAGTAGCAATGTTTCTCTAATGACCTTTAACACTTTACCTTCAAGCCTTATGATACATCCACCAACATCAAGAGCTTTAAGAGATATCAAGTTTCTTCTAAGATCAAATACATGTCTAACATTTGACAAAACGCTCTCAGTGCCATCATAAGACTTTAATCTTACCTCTCCAATCCCAATGACTTTACACACAATCATTTCCTAGCAACACCTTTTGCATCAACAACTTCTTTGTAGTTCTCAAATTAGTGTAGATTAGGACACATATGGAATGTGCACCCTGAATCTAGCACCTATTCTTGATTAGGTTTAGATGAGCTAACTACAAGAACTTCATAACTGTCATACGCCTCAATAGCCACATCTACATCTCCAACTCCATTTTCTCCATCTTTCTTAGTGCTTCTTCCTTTTTTTGCAGGACAATCTGTCTTGATACGTCCTTCCTTATGGAAAGAAAAACATCTAATCTTTCTTCTGTTTTTTGATTTTGACCTTGAGTAGCTTTTCCCTCTATAATTTAAGTCTCTCTTATTTGACCTTCACCTTACATATAGGCCATCCCTAGAATCAAAGCTCTTCTTCCAATTCTTGTGATCATTTTCCCAAGATCTAAGAGATGCAATCACAAAATCTAATAAAAGATCCTTCGTATCGTACTTTATGGAATTTTTTTGCTCACTATATGAATCTGGTAAGCTGTTTAACAAAATAATTGCTTGATACTCCTAGTCTACTTTCTTGTAAATATTTGTTAATTGAGCATTTATCATTTTAAATTGACCTATATTGTAATCAAGTGACTTACCTTGATCCATGCAAAAACCAAAGAGCTTTTCTTTGAGGAAGATATTGTTTGATAGAGTCTTGTGTGCATATATCTTGCACTTGCCAAAGGACATTATCAGCCAAATTTAGCTTAACACAACTACATGCCTTCTTTATGCCTATCTCTTGACCTTTTCTTTTACACTTGCAGCAAATGATTCATCAAGAGCGACATCATTATCCAACTGAATAAGAACATTTTTCATCTTTCTCTTCCACAGAGGAAAATCTCCAGACCCATTAAACTTCTCAATTTTGAATTTTGTAGTTCCTATTGCTGTCATCGAGAAATTTCAGTAAATGGAACGTAGTATCTTCTTCCCTCGATCGATTGAACTCCACCAGTACAAAGTCTTTTCCAAGAATTGTTAGATCATATCAACCTTATGTCAGCAATTCAACACTTGAGCTCTGATACCACAATTGTTAAGAAAACTGCAGTACTCCACTTGCAAATAGTTCAAGAACATATAACTAGAAGTAAAGATCACACACATGATTTACATGGTTTGGCATGGAATAAGCCTAGTCCATTGGAACCACCTCAGTTACCAAGCCTTCACTAATAAATCAATGGTTACAATGGAGATACAAAGCTGCAAGTATGCAGATCACAACCAACACCACCCTCGTGTATACATATTGTTATAACCACTGCACCACTCTAACTGCACTAGTTCTATTTATAAGCTATCAACAGTTTACACAATACCTCCTATTTTTTGCTGCATACACTACATTAGGCCTAGTTCTAATTAATTGGGCCCAAAGCCACAAGCCACAAAATAGTTGTTACATTACACAATTGGTTGTTACACTTCACATATAAGTTTGGGATGAATCTTTAAACAATGAAATCAAATTGAACCATAAATATTAGATTATGAACCACCAAAATTTGCTAGAGGATAGAAGTTTCTTTTCAATGTTGGTAATTAAATGAAGTAATATTGAATCACTGATGAATATCTGGTTTAGCTTTAATTGTTGGTGATTTAATGGAGAATAAATGATGAATTTACGAAATAGGCTTCTGATTAATAATGTATTTTAAAAACAATCAACTTTGATTTTGCATTATCAACTTGAATTATAAGATTTCAAAGTGATGCAATTTTTTTCACAATGGAGAAGTTAAGAAAACTTGGAACCAGATGTGGAAGAAGCCAAGAATGTAGGTAGATAGCAGATATATAAGTTTAACTTTGAATTTTTCTTGCTTTAAATTTTTTTCTTTGCTTTTCTCTTGTTCTATTAATTTTTTTTTCTTTAGTTTCATTTCATTAATTCAATCGGCAAAACAAGTAGCTATAGATTACATGTGCTACGCACTGCTATAATAGTTGAAGGTGTGGATGGTGAGAATCATATGGAACCCTAGAGCAACATTAGCTATTAAGAATCGTAGGTAACTTAATATTACCTAGTTGCACCCCTTTTGGGGGGCCAGTACTTGTCGCTATAAGGGCAACATTTTGAGAACCAAAAGTGACGTAGTAGCCATAGGCTGCACTGCATCCTTTTTGGGGCTCTACTTTTACATTACTGGAACTATAGTAGTTATTGGGAGAATGATGATTATTTCTCTACTCACTTTATTTATATTACTTGGGTGTTTTGATCACTCAACTTTCACAAAGGACTTATAAGTCACTCAATTTTTAAAATTCAAAGGTTTTGAAGTTATGTGACCAAATTGGCCATATAATTTTGAAGTTATATGATTAAAGTATAATAATTTTAAAATTTATATGTACCTTGTGAAAGCTGATTGATTAAGACATCTAAGTGACAAATCAAATGACTTTTAGGATGATTTATTATAATGTGGCTCGCTATAACATGTGTGAAATTTTAATTTACTAGTTTTGGGGTACATGTATAAAATATGGATATAGCAATTATATTATTTGAAAATTTTAATTAATTTCAACAGCATTCATGCACTTCAGTGAAGCAAAATAAATTTAAATTATTAATCTTATTTAAAAGGAAAAAAAGGACAAATTAATTACACAATTTGTACATGTTTTTGAATAATATACTCATCATTAGGATATGTATCATAAAGAATATACAACTGAAAAAGAAGCAATTGTTGCCACACACTCAATCATCAATACTTTCTTTCTTTTTTTGCATAGCAAGTAATCTTAAAAATTTTGTGGTTTGTACAATTTTAACCCCCTACAATGAAGAAAAAATAATATGATTATTAAGTATTATATCTATTTCAATTATGAAACATTTTTTTAGCCAAAAAAAAAAAAAGAAGTTAGGAAACCTTTCATAGAAACAATAATAATAAAATAGTGTTAATATACTATAAAATAACATTACCTAAATTAATTTAATTCACAATGATAATTGAGTTGTTTTTTTAAAAGGTGGTTAAATTCATATTTTAAAGCCCTTGTAAATTAAAAGTCTCAAATGTTTACATAAACATGAGACATAGTGATAAATATGTTTTAACCTACAAAATAGCAAAAAATAAATTGAAAACAGTCGAAGCTCCTGTACTCTACTTTGTATGCTTGATAAAGAGAAATACTAACCACAACTATAATGATACAACAAAATTAAAACAATCTAATATTAGTCTTGCTAATGAAGTTATTATAACAATATATAATATCAAAACCATCAATCTCACTACCTTACCTTGGGCTTTAGAATCCATCATTCATGTATTTGTATACTATAAAATGATACAACACTATAACAACATCCACAACTTACTAAACAACTTAATTTTTTTTTTTTTTTTTTAATTTTCCCTTGTTTTTTTTTTCCTCTTTAATTTCATTTCATTAATTCAATCGATAAAACAAGTAGCTATGGGTTGCATGTGCTACACACCACTATAATAGATGAAGGTGCAGCTGGTGGGAATCGTATGGAACCCCAGAGCAACAGTAGCTATTGAGAATTGTAGGTAACTTAGTATTGCCATAGCTGTGACCAGCGTATGCTGCTCCCCGTTTGGGGGGCTTCGATACTCGCAACTACAAGGGCAACATTCTTAGTAATATGCATTTGTACTGTTAGCTGTATTTTATGTTATTTTTCCGCCTAATTTGTAGCTATATATAGGCACATTGACTTCATTTGTGAATTATTAAATGAATAATATCTAATTACTTCCTTTTTGAATTATTTGTTAGTATGGTATCAAAGCTTAATAGACTCAAGCACTGGAAAGTTATTGTGAAGCTAGGGTTAGTGATTTTTTTTTCTCCATGGCTGGTAATCAAACTTCCTATTGTGATATCGTAAACTCATTTGTTCAACTCATGCTCCTGTGGATCAAAGTGTTCAATCTAGTCTTGTTCCTCCTCCTTCAAATCTTGTTGCTCAATATGTTGATCTTTTGACTCAGAATTTTGCAACACTTCCTCCAGTTAATGCTAGCTTATCAATAAAGTTTGATCATAACAATTACCTCATATGGCGTGAACAAATGGAGAGTTTCATCATTGCCTATGTCTCAAAGGTTTTAATGATGGAACTATGTCTTCACCTCCTAAGTTTCTTAATCTTGGCCCCATTGTTGTTAATCCACGATATACTAACTAGAATCGACTTAATAATATGGTCAAAAGTTGGATTTATGCCTCCTTTTCTGCATGTATGAATACACATGTTGTTCGCAAAAGTACTGCTTATGATAAGTGGAAATCACTTAAAGATACTTTTGCTTCTAGTGTATAGTCTCGTATTTTTAATCTTCGTACTTAATTGCAAGTATTGAGAAAGGAAGGTGCTTTTGTTCATGAGTATATCTCCAAATCCCGAACTATTGCCAATCATATTGTTGCTGTGGGCGAGCCTCTTTCTGATAAAGAATTGGTCATGTATTCTCTTGTTGGTATGAGTAACAACTCCAGTTATAAATCTTTTGTCACATCTGTCAACATGATGTCAAAAAGCCTAATTTTATTGCCTTTCATAGTCAATTGGAAACATATGAGAGAATGATCCTTCACCAATTTGGTATTGATAAAGATCATGTCATTCATGCTAATGTAGCCTCAATGAATCGTTTTGGCAGTTCTCACAAATCTAAGCCTAACTCTATTAAACCTGAGTTATGGAATCCACAAGGTTTCTTGAAGAATCTTCATCTTCAATCTAATAAATCTTCTCGTCATGTCTCCAATTTTCTTGCGAGTTCCTCATCTTCTCAACCTCTCAAATCCTCTAGTGAACATCTTATATGTCAAATTTGTGACAAAGTGGGTCATCCAACTTCTTGTTGTTTTAAGCTTTGAGATATCTTGAACAAAACTTACAACAATGACAGTTTTAGGCCTTCTGCCTCTTCTGCTAATGTTCCTTCGTCCTCTTTTGGTTCTTCAACCAACTCTTGTTGTTAGATACTGGTGCTAGTCACCATATCTCTTCTCATGCTTCAAATGTTCCAAATTTTGCTCTCTACAATGGTCATGAATGTGTACTCTTGGTAAATGGTAAAGTTTTATCAATTCATTGTATTGGTCATGGTTTATTACATGCTTCACCTCCTCACTGTTCTCTTCATTTATCACATATCTTGCACACTCCTCATGTTGCACACAATCTTATTTAAGTGCAAAAACTATGTGTTGATAATAGTATGTATGTAGAGTTTCATAAAAATGTTTTTTATGTTAAGGATGTTTCCACGAAGGAGATCCTAATGCAAGGAACAAACAAGCACAATTTCGTCTTCTAGTCCTAATTCTCAACCTCTAGCTGCTTTTGTTATGCAGTGGCACATAAGGCTTGGCCATCCTTCTTTCCCTGTTGTCAAACAACTTGTTCATAATGGCTCAATAGCTGCTTCTCCTATGAATAAGGATAATCTTTTTTGTTCCGATTGTCAAACTTCTAAATCTCAAAATCTTCCGTTCTCTACTAGAAGTGAAAAGAGTACTTGTATCTTTGATGTTTAGATCTATGGACCTCACCAGTCATTTCGTATAATGGTGAGCGTTATTCCTTGTTCATTGTTGATGATTGTAGCCGATTTACTTGATTATTTTCAATAAAGACTAAGGACCAAACTTTTATTATTGTTCAACACTTTCTAAAAATGATATATGTTCAATTTCACACGTGTCAAAAGTATACAAACTAATCATGGTGGTTTGTTGCTTTAAAATCCTTGCTGTCTTAAAATGGCAATTTGCACAGATTCACCTGCATTCACACTTATGAACAAAATGGAGTTGTAAAAAGCAGGCATCGACGTATTGTTGATAAAGATCTGGCTCTTTTGCATCACTCTTATATGCCTCTTTTTTGCTAATGAACAAACATCACTTCTGTATATTTGATGAACAGACTGCCTACCTTGGTTTTCATTAATTTGTCTCCATATGAATTTCTTTATCACAAGCCTCCTGATTACACCATATTGCGTACCTTTGGCACTCGATTGTATCCTTGCCTTTGTGCATATAATAGAAGCAAACTTCAAGCTAGGTCAGTGGAATGTGTTTTCATTGGCTATGCTTTTAGTCATTATGGCTATCTGTGTCAAGAGAAGGTTACTAGTAGGATTTATACTAGTCGCCATGTCATTTTCAATGAATAAATTTTTCCTTTTTCCTCAACCTCATCTTATGTTTCCCAGTGTTCGTCTCCTCCCACTATTTCTCTATCTTCTGTTATTCTCTTAGTTCCTATTGCTTGTCCTACCTCTTCTTCAGAGTCTTGTTTACCACCTTCTTCCGTTGCATATGTACCCTTACCCTTTTCTCCTTCTCCTCGGTCACTTCCTTTTTTTGAGCCTACTCATCCTCCTCTTTTTCCATCTCCTGCTCCTGAACATGTTGCTCCTGTCAATTGTCATCTTATACTCACTCGAGCTAAGGTTGGCATCTATAAACCTAAGGCTTTTCATGGTCAAGCTATGATCCTACATGTTCCCAAAACCTAGAAAACTACTATTAAGGTTCCTGAATGGCATGAATCTATGCAAAAGGAGTATGATGTCTTACTTGCTAATGGCACCTAGGAGTTGGTTCCCCTACCTATAGCACACAAAGCCATTGGATGCAAATGGATTTTTCAGGTTAAGCTTCTTAGTTCTGGCCTTCTTGACAAGTACAAGAGTCGTCTTGTTGCATTAGGTTACTTGCAAGAGGAAGGTGTGGATTTCTATGAAACGTCTAGCCCTCTGCTTAAACTTGCCACTATCCGTGTTGCTCTATGTCTAGCTTTGACCTTTAATTGGAAATTAAGGCAAGTTGATATTAACAATGCGTTTTTAAATGGTGATTTAGATGAAGTGGTATACATGCACCAGCCACGTGGCTTTAAGGAAGGTACTAGTTTAGTTTGCAAATTAAGGAAAGTCTTGTATGACCTTAAGCAAGCACCACGTGCTTGGTTTCAAAATTTAAGTGCATTTTGATTTCAATATAGCTTTCAATCTTCTAAGTCATATGTCAGCTTGTTCATTTATGCAGCCTCTTTTGTTGTTATGTTGGTTTTAGTTTATGTAGATGATATTATCATCACTGGTAACAACACCACTTAGGTTCAAATGCTCATTAATCAACTTAATGCTACTTTTTCAATGAAAGATCTTGGCACTCTTGGTTACTTTCTTGGAGTGGAATAGTGTCATTATGCTAATGGTATTCATTTGAGTCAATAGAAATATGCTCGTGATTTGGTTGCTCGTTGTAATTTGTAGTCCAGTAAGCATGCAGACACTCCCATGATTTCTGGCAAGCCTTTGAGCAAGTATGATGGAGTTCCTTTGGCCAATCCCTTAGAATATCGAAGTGTGTTAGGTGTACTTCAATATTTGACACTAACTCGTCCTAACATTTCATTTGCTGTCAACAAGCTATGTCAATTCCTATCTTGTCCATCTGATGTTCACTAGTTGGCTGTCAAAAGTCTATTGCGATATGTTAATGGCACTCTTTTTTTTTAGTTTGGCCTTGCATCACACTTCTACCTTGGATCTGCGTACTTTCAGTGACACAAATTGGGTAGGTTACCTCAATGACAGCAAGAGCACTAGTGCCTTTTGTGTGTTATTGGGTGGTAATCTGATATCCAGGAAATGCTCTAAACGTAAAGTGGTCTCTTGATCCTCCACAAAATCTTAGTATCGTGCATTAGCTAGTGCCACCACTGAGCTTCTTTGGTTGCAATCCTTGCTTTCAAAGTTACATTTTGTTTGCCTACACCTCCTCTCATTCTTTGTGATAATCTAAGTGCCAAGCATTTTTGCCAAAACCCTGTTCTACATACTCGTACTAAGCATGTCTCCACTAATGATTTTTGTGCGTGATCATGTTATCAAGGGTGATCTTGACGTGCAGTATGTCTCCACTAATGATTAATTGACTGATCTTTTAACTAAACCACTTGGTACTGTAAAGTTTCTTAGCTTACGATCCAAAATAACAGAAAATAGTTAGCACATCTAATATTACAAATGCACATTACTAGCCCCCCTCAAATTGTGGGTGTTGTAACACTAACAATTTGGATCGTAAGCTAAGAAACTTTACAGTACCAAGTGGTTTAGTTAAAAGATCAGCCAATTAATCATTAGTGGAGACATACTGCACGTCAAGATCACCCTTGATAACATGATCACGCACATTTTTGTGCGTGATCATGTTATCAAGGGTGATCTTGACGTGCAGTATGTCTCCACTAATGATTAATTGGCTGATCTTTTAACTAAACCACTTGGTACTGTAAAGTTTCTTAGCTTACGATCCAAATTGTTAGTGTTACAACACCCACAATTTGAGGGGGGCTAGTAATGTGCATTTGTAATATTAGATGTGCTAACTATTTTCTGTTATTTTCTCGCCTAGCTTGTAGCTATATATAGCTACACTAACTTCACTTGTAAATCATTAAATGTATAATATCTTAGCACTTCCATTTTTGAATTGTTTGTTTGCAATTCGGTGACGTAGTGGCTACAGGCTACACTGCATCCTTTTTGGGGTTTCGCTTTGCCGCTATAATGACTATAGCAGCAGCTGAAAGACAAATGACCATTTCTCTACTCACTTTATTTATGTCACTTTGACATTTTGATCGCTAGCTTTCATAAGGGATATATAAGTCACTCAGCTTTTAAAATTCGAACACTTCAAAATTATGTGGCCAAATTAGTCACATAACTTTGAAATTATATGATCAAAGTGTAACAATTTTAAAATTTATGTTCCTTGTAAAAACAGAGTGACCAAAATGTCTAAATAACAAAAAAAAAAAAAAAAAGACTTTTTAAGGTATTTTATTATAACGTGAATCACTATACCATCTGTCACATTTTAATTTATTAGACTGAGGCATAGGCAAAATGACAGAAGAATAAGACAATATATCTAGAGCCCATTCAACAATGTCCCTTGTTTTAACTCAAAAACACTTCACAAGGAGGAGATAACACGACACTTCCTAGATCATCGACAACTTATAAGAGGATTTAATGAAAAGCTAGCGTTTTAACGTCATTATCTACAATCTGCAATGAAGGCATGCAACAACTAAGTTTCAAACCGTGCGGCTACCATTAGGTCAAACATAGTGCCAAACGTGGCAACTAAATTTTTTTCCCTTTCAAAATAATAGCAATGGGTAAAATGTCAAGATAGCTAAAGTCCCAATAACTCATAAATATCAGTACACAGACCAGGCAAGACAAATATCAGTCTTATCAGATGATGGTATGTCACAGACTGTAATATTCAACAGAGAAAGGGAACAACAACAACATAAGACGATAAAGATTTCATCTACAGCACACTACTAAACCTCTCATCTAACTAGGGCAGAAAAATGCATGGTGATGTATATTTACAATATAACCTACCATATATTTCATCCACAAAATCTCAATCTTCCTGCAGCATTCTACCATGGCCCTGTCTGCGTTCGTCTTAAGCACCGTTTCTTAGCTATACCCTGCCGATTCATCATCTCCATCAGCTGTGTGATATTGGTATTTAATGGTCAGAAAAGCTATAGGGGAGAGGGAGATTCTATGTTCATGAAGCACAAAGTAGAATTTGCAAAACCCATTAACAAAAGAAAAGCATGGCCTAAAAGCCCTTTCAAGACCCATTTAATATTACGACTTACATAGTCACAAAGATCATACTTGGGATGGGGTAATGTAATTTTAAGACCTCAATCAATAAGCTTATGATATCACATTTCACATTGGTGCATATTTCTAGTTCTTATTGGTGGATTCAATTAAAGCATGATCCTGCTCCCACAATCGGATTCTGTTTTACTTAAATATATCTTCACTTTGACCAAATACACGTATTCAAAAGCACATTTCAAATAAGCTATAAACAATGGCAAAGTTGAAGTTTCAACTTATTGAGCCCACTGATATGCATCAACTTCAATCTGACCTATTTGGATCAAGAATTCATGATGCCAAGTAAATGAGATCGTGGGAATTATTAGAACTCAAACAGAGGCACTGGTGAAGTATAATCATTAAAATCTATTGATGAATTGAATACAGTTTCTTAACTTTTACTTTCGATTACCTCTTTACAACTAAAGCTTGCCCTCACTAATGTGCTTGAGCATGCAAAATAAAAAGTGATGTGCAAATTAGCTACAAATCTTATCCTAATTCATTTACTTATAAGCCATGAAAATAAAATAATTCTGATAAAAAACAAGACCATAGTATTTATAGAGATAGTAGGTAGTAGATTGAGGATATTAATTTAAAAGTACCTGAGTTTTCTGCATTTCCATCATTTCTGCCTGCAGCAACCAAAGAAGAATCATAAAAGAGTCAATATAGCTATTATGGAGCTAGGTGAAATTACTTATATGAACATCAAGTATGTATAACCCAAAACAATTTACCTGTTTTTTCCGCAATTCTTGGTTCTCCTCCTTCAACTTTTGCACCTCTGCTTCCAACTCCATAGTGTAAGCCTAAAACAAGTCCAAATGAGAATAAGTTGAACTAGCTTGTCCATGGCAATCACAATAACAAATTTACCCTCCATCCCAAAACTAATAAGTTGCAATCAAAATGGAACAGTATTAAGTTCACAGATAAAGAAGTCAAACAGCTTCTTTGGTTCTGAAGATGGATATTACTTAATCTGGTGCTCTTTTCATTAAAACAACGCCCCATTACCTTGTAATAACCTGGATCTTTATAAACTGTCATGATTGTAGTTCTCAAATCTTTCATCTCATTTCATGTAAGACCTCCAACAGATTACCATTCTAAGCAGAATCTTTCATGAAAATTTAGGACACAGCACAATAAGCAGCAGGTCGATGACAGGCAAAACTTATAAACCCACAATAGGATGAAACTCAAATTTAAATTTACAGTAATAATGTTGTCATAACTCTTCAGTTCTTCCTAGAAATGATGTAATAAAGAATCCATATAAGAAAACAAGCAGATCCAGTGTTCTAACCCTACAAAACAAGTGTATACACTTTTGGAATTTTGTAACTCCCAGAAGGTAGAAGTTAAACTTGACCCCTATAATTTTTTTCTCATACAACTGCGCAACTTGATCAAAATAAAGCCAATTGGAGTGATACATCAGTAAATTTGGTTAAGTAGACCTAAGTTTGGTCGATGATGGCAGCTTACTGGTTATTTTTTGACAAGTTGTCCCTTCCCAATTCAATTTAAAAGGCATGCTATTCACCTATCTAAAAATTGACCAAACCCAACTCAAAAGACGCTGATTCACTAAATTTGGAAGCCATAGAAAAAAAAATATTCACCTGTTTGCGAGCTCGAGACCGGGCAGCTGACTCCCTGTTTTTTATCATTCTTCTTTGTCTCCTCTCAACAACCTTTTCTACAGCACCATTACTTTTTCTCCCTCTCAAATCACCATTAAACACATAAGGAACTGGTGAAACAGATGAAGTATCGGTACCATTACTCTTCATCCCATCAGAGGATAAGTTAGCAGGTGACCCAGTTGCCACAGTAACAGAACCAGCTCCTAATCCAACCATTCCCATTCCTCCACCATGAACCAAACCATTATTACTCAAACCATGATCCGCATTAATTCCCATAATTCCACCCTTCATTCCAGCACCGGCCAGCTGAGTACTCATTGGAAGAGGCAACTGAGACGCATAGCTCACTGATGGTTGCTTGGGATAAATTTGCTGTTGATGCTGATGTTGATACTGTTGATGCTGCTGAGGCAATTGTGGATTATTCGATGGAGCCCCATTAACATTCAGCGGCAAGTTCGCAGCTTGAATAGAAATGTGATCATTATTAGTTTGATTACACATCAAACCAGTACCCCTACCTATTTGTTGAAATCCTATTCCTAACCCAGTTGGATTGTTAGAACGAGATAAATCACTCAGAAACATACCAGCACCACCATTAGGTGGCTTTACGTTCATTTGTGTATCTTCCCTAACAACCCCAGCTCTAACTAAGAACTCCTCCAAAGTAATCTCACCCAAAGTTTGTTGTCTTTGAGGCATATTAGACCCACCAGGTACACTTCCATCTCTCGACATCTCTCTCCAAACTTCATCCACAGTCCTTTGGCTCAGTGTCCTCGGCAGAGTCAACGAACCTTGCCTCTGTAGAGGCGTACTACCACCGTTGTTGCCAACAGCAGATCCACTAGTTGAAACCATATTTTGATTCTCTTCAGCATTCCAAATATTTTTCAGAAGCTCATCCATGTTCATAGAGCCATAGTCCCTACCTAAGCTACCTACCGTGCTCTGGAACTCATCGAAAGTCAGCGAGTATATCGAGGACTGTCTTGCTAGATGATTACTGTTCCCTGGAGGCCTACTCACACTACCGTTGGCCGGCGGATCGTTTCCAAAGCTATTCATGAAGTTCAAATTTGAGCCCATTTTTTGTCGAAATCTGAGTGAAACAGAATCAAACACCTACCCGAAGCTACTAAAAATAACTTCTCCTCCAGAAGAAATTTGTAAAGAAACTTTAAAGGTTATATAAGGTCATAAAAATCGACAATGCTAAATCACCAGCCAAACGGAAACATTGGAACAAACTAGTGCCAAATGATTCAAAAACTTGAGCCCCGATTTAAAAATTAAAAATAACCCAGACAAGCACAGTTCAATAATCAAAGCTAGAATTTAAACGTAAGAAAAAAGGAGAACTAAAGAAGAAGAAGCAAACAAAATCCAAGATATGACTAAACGTAGTCCAGATCGAGACACAAATAGTAATATAAACAATAACAGGTGTCAATAATAGAAGAACAATAGGTATTTTCCAAATCAACAGTAAACAAAACAACTAAGCCGAAATTTAAGAATCAAATAACAGAGACAAGGAAGAAAAGAGAACAAGAAGATCGAGAGACTCTAGTAATAAAAATAATTCCTTAAAAAATTTGGGGGCTGAATTTCTATAAAAGGAACTTTTTTTTTTTTGGGGATTTTCGCTGACACTAGTTTTTGGTGGGCTTTTCTTTGGCTGCGTTCCTTTTACTTCCGAAAACAGCCCTCTCTAGATGCGCCAAGTGTCGACTGTCTCTGGAATTTTCTTTTTCGTTTTTATTTTGATTTTATAAGAAAAAAGAGACCAGAGAGTGTGAATGTGGATTGCGAAGCCTATATAGATTATTAAAATATTATTTGGAGATTTACGTGAATGGTTTGGATTCTCGAAACGTGGTCGAACGGGAATATGATAGAGGCCATGATTTGATGTCTGACCAATAGAATGGTGAAAACTGGTTCAGATCTTATCATACACGTAGGTAACAAAAGAATGGTCCAGATTAAAAGAGATGTGAATACAATAGTAGCAAAGAGTAATTGGATAAGCACTGAACTTTTTGGTACACTTTAAAGTGCATCATAATTTTATTTATATTTGATCCAATTTTTTAATCGCATCTAATTTTATCAAATTTTAAATTCAATCCTATCTATTATCTAATCAGATAAATAAATTTATTTTAATTTTTTATAATAATTTTAAATCAAAAAATTTAAATTTTTATATAACATAAATATATTTAAAAAATAAACTCATAAAATATTAAATAATAATATTAAAATAAATTAAAATTTGCCTAAAAAAAATAACACAACAAAAATTACTATATTTATTTGCATTGTGTTGAGATAGAGAGATTTGCTACTTAATTTTTAAGATTTTACTAATATTATTAAAATATAATGTGGTGTATAATCTTGTATTTTCTTTATACCTTAAATATACCGATGAGACTACCTTTTTATTGACATTACCCAAATAAATCTTCAACCCATGGCTATCACCCTAAGATTTAAATCAATTATAAAAGATTTTTTTAAAAATAAAATTGATACAAAATAATTAAAATATCCAAATATATATATATAATATTAAGATGATTATAGTCTTTAAATTTTAAGAAATATTATTAATATGTTTAATTTATTAAAATAAAGTTATCAAGTGTCATGTTACCTTTACTATATTGAAATTAGTTATGTAAAATGAGTTGAGCTTGTTAAATCATCTTTAATAAACTACGAATCAACTATCTTATCTAAATTTTTTGTGAGATAATGTTACCTAAACTTATTTTTAAATAAATTGGGTTTAACAATTTATAAAATTACTAATATATATATTTTTTAAATAAAATAAAAATATTTATAATTTTATTCAAAAAATAAAAAATAATAGTATAAATATTATATTATATCATATTTTTGTAAAATAATAATAATAATATTAAAGTATATTTAATTGTATTTTTTCATCATAATATTATAGTTATTTTCTTCTCACAAAGCTAGCTCATTTGAATTATAAGTTAAGTGAATTAGACTTTTTTCAACTCATCAACCGTAAATGAATTAAGTTAAATTGAATTATTTATTTGACACTACTAAGCGTGCCTTACGTGTATTTTTTTTATATTATATTATTTGTTATACACTTAGACATTCTCAGCAAGAGTAGAGGGTTGTAGGAGCTTGGGAGGGTTCAAACCTAATCCAAGATTTTGAATTTTCTTTTTATATTATGTATACAAACTCAACAATTTAAACATACGAAAAACTAAATATATATTTTCAATCAATTTGTTTTAAGGAATTATTTAAAATAATATCTTTAAAATTTATAATAATAAAAAATAATATTCTAATAATATTAAACGGTATTAAAGTAGACATAATTTAACATTAAATTAATCTAAATGGTCATATCTAAATTGAGCAACATTCAATTAGATGATGTTCAATATAAATAATGATTTTGTATTTTATTTAATAATAAAAATATATAAGCTAAATATAAATAATGTTATTTTTATTTTTACAAATTTTAAGAATGTTATTTTTATTAATTTCTATATTTTGTATATTCAATTGATATAATCTATTTTAGAATATGCAATCACGCACTTATAATAAACTAGGAGGAGATTTACTCAAAATAAAATATTAAGGTGATGGATAACTTGATCATTATTTAAAAAAATAAAATATTAACTCAAAATATTAAAATAAATTATAGAAAAATATAAATAAAAAATCTTGCTCTAAATAAATAGCAAATATTAAATAAATATTTATTATTATTTTATTATTCTTTATTTTATTAATTATTCTTACTTTTTAGTCTATTTTAGTATATATATAAAATAAAAAAAAAATTATTCTCATTCTCCTTGTTTTATTGTTATCTTTGTCACGTATTCTTAGTTCTTACTATGACTCTTTATCTTTATGATAGATTGTTAAATAATTTTGTTAGTAATCTTTAATAATAAATAAATTTTATGTTTTGAAGCATGTAATGTAATGTATAAAAGATTTTTGTAGAATTTTATTATACTTGCACTATTTTTATAATTTTAATAAATATTTTATTGTAAAAATTATAATTTCCATAAATTATTTTATATACAATTTTTAATTTTACGAATGAAAATATTTTCTTGCACACTTGCGCTTTTTTGTAAAGTAATTTGGCGCCGCCTTTGGTCTCGCTATCAAATTAATTTAGGCCAATAGTAATTAATGAAATATTTAGATTATTTTTTAATAAGAATTGAGTAAGATTGGTAACCAATGAGAACGTGTATAATTTTCACGAATACCCACAAGGATTATCAAAAGGATCTAGTTCGAGGTTTAATAAATTATTAAGATTACTTATAATGAGTTGACGTTGTTATACATTTCTCTCTCATCTATAACACTGAGTAGTGAGTACTGACATATTAATTAAAAATTTAAATTTTTATCTTACATTTATACTCCAATAATCGCTTAATATTACAAATAAGTTTCTTTAAATAGTAAAATTATTTGAATTTTTATATCAGGGATCTTTCTCGATGGAAAATGAGACTCTTGAATGAGAATATAGATTAAAGTAATATTAAAATTATTATTTTTAATTTTTTAATAATTTTTTTTATATAAAAGAAAAATTATTAAAAAAATATTCAATAATTAATATTTTATGATGATAAAAGAAATAAAATATCAAACCAAAAAATACTATTGTAGGAAAAAAAGAAAAGGAAAAAATATGTAATAATAAATACATAAGCTTTTTATACTAAATAATATTTATAGAATTTTTTTTTTATAAATTACTTTAAAGTAATAAAAATAATTATACAATTTTAAATTTTTTGAATTTAAGTAAATAATTTTTATAAAACAGTTATTAATGTTTTCATAAAATAAAAACATAATTTAATGATGAAATATATAATATATAATGTAATATTTAGGATTAGTTTGAGTTTTATGTAATTAAATTTATATAAAAAAATAAAAAATATAAATAAATTTATATATTCATTAAAATGAGGTATATAATTTCAGAGCATAAAGCAAGGAATACAATCTTGTTCTTGTCCTGCTTGGTATTATAAAATATAAATTTTCATTTTTCTTTCCAAATTTCCCATTTTGTTATTCCTTTATTGTCTCTAACTAAATATTTTTTGTAAAAATTTGCCCCATAAAAAAAATTGATGACTTTAAGCAAGAGATAGTACTGAAGCCAGACGACGATGAAGATAAGGAGAGCTCAAGAGACCGGCAAGAGAAAGATAGATGGAGAAAGAGGTGTAAGGAGAATATTTTTATTTTTATTTTTAATGTTTTGTATTCTAATTCAAATAAAGAAATTCAATTTTTATTTCTGAAATAATAAAATAATATTATTTTCAAATTTTAATTCTATATATTATTTTAATGATTAAATATTACTATTTTTGTTTTTATTGTAAAAATTTTAATTTCTTCACGATATTGCCATTATATTCCATTATATTTACTAACCCAACAAATGGCGAATAGTTCTTATAAAAAAAAAAAAAAAAAATGGCGAATAGTTTTATAATATATTTTTAAATATCATGGCTGAAAAACTCCAATTATAATATAAAATCTCATGAGAATGTAAAGAGTTTTCCACCAATTACCGAAATAATAAGCATATAATAAGATACATTTTATTGTTTATTTAATTTAATTTTTTATCGTTTGAATTATTAAAAAAAAAAAACTACAAAATATTACTGAAAAACGAGATATGTTCTTTTTTTGGGAAAAAAAATTATAAAGGTTTTATAATTTTTATTAAATAAGAATATTAGTCTCATAATTATTGGACTGTACTAAAGATCTTCTAATTTTTTTAAATAAAGATTTTAGTCGTGTAATTTATGAGTTAAGTATTACAAATTTTGTTATTATAAAAAAAAAAAAAAAAAAAAAACAATCATAGTTATATAATTTTTTAAAATTAACACTTTTAATTCAACAAAAGTATTAAAATTAAAGATTTATAGTGTTTAAATTTATGATAAACTATCTTTGGCTTTTTCCGTGTACTAAGGATGTCAAATATGTACTAAATGCTTTTCCCACCTGCTGAACAGAATCATCAAGCTGCTATGAGACAAACATAGAGATGTAACAGATTTGTTCCAAAGAAATGTAACAGCTGTGCCCAATTACAATTATTTGGAAATGGAGAAGATCAAATTGTTTGAATCTCATATTCTAATTCGGAGCAATAATTATACCATTCAAATTCCGTTTTATCTTCTATAGCATCTCTAAACCAAATTTACAAACTAGTTTTGGTGGTGTTCTACTGTTCTATCTGAAAAATCGAACCAAAGGAAAATTCTAAGTTACGTCTTCTATGTATCTTACATCTCTTGACCACTTGGGTACTGATTAATATAAATATTTTTATTTTTTTTAAAATTTATTCAAATAAAATAAATCTAATAGTCCAAGATTAGCAGCCATAGCACTCTGGCTAAATTTTGTAAAAATAATAATTATTATATGTACGTAGTTAAATAAATATATTTTATTTATAATAATATATATTATTTTTAATTCTTCTATATGTACTTTTGGATATATCATTGTATTTATCATTAATGTTTAAGAAACATATTAACAAAAATGATAGTAATTGTGAGTAAAATGATTAAAAATAAGCACTTTTGTCCATATACTTCATAAATATTAGTGACACACGTAGAATTGTAGTCATATATATTATATAAAAATATTTCTTAAGTATTAACTTGTGGTATAATATAATCCAAAAATATTTCTAAGTATTTAATTTTTGTTCAATTCATAACAATAAAATATTACTGTAATATTATAAAAATTTAAAAATAAAGAGAAAATAGCTTGATAAAGAGCTTCACACGTAATGTTTTATAAATCAAATTGTCAAATTTTCTTATAATTTATTTTATTTTAAATTTTAATTTTATTCAAGATTATATTATTTAGTATTGTATTTTATAATATTTACAATTTTTTAGACTTTTTTTATATGAAAATTTTAATATTTTTTCCCGTTGTTTTCATCTACTTTCTTTAATTTTTCAATCTTATAATATTTATCATGTTTTTAAATATTGTTGCAAATTTAATATCTTAAATTATATATATATATATATATATATATATATATATATATATATATATATATATATATATATTTCTTTTATTTTAATTTAATACTTATAAATTTGATATGTTTGATTGAAATTTTTATTAATTTTTAATTCATTAATTTATTTTATTTTTTATTTTTATTATATATATATATTTTTTTATAGATCATAATGCGCTAAATTAAAGCTCTACATTTATGTTTTAATAGGGCATGAAAAATTTAGAATTCAATTGAAAAGAGATTATTATCCATTATACATTATAGTATTGTATTTTAAATTTTTAATATTTTAATAAAATTATCTACGTTTATTGACAAAAAAAAAAAAAAAAAACTAAATACCAGCCTCCCTTAATTTTTTTATAGCACTTCCCTTGTCCAAAATAATATACATACCTTACTTTGGATGTAAGTTATAATAGCTCCATTTTTGATAAATTAATTAATTTTTTTAACTAACAATAGTCTATTACAAAATTCACAACTTTATATCAAATTATTTAATAAAAAAAATAAAAAGATCATCATTTATTAACTTCAATAAATTGTGACCAACATCTTATCTTGCCGAAGCTTTGAAAAAATGTTGCCGGTAAATTTGTTGGAGTTTCGGCGACCATTGTCGGTGGTCTCACTAAAGTTTCGACACCCACAACTGAAGTTGTCCAATATAAGACCTTAAATCTGGTCTAAAAAATATGTAAGGTCTTACATTTGGTCTAAAAAAATGTAAAACCTTACATACGACCTAAAATATACGAGATCTTACATTTGATAATAGTTGCTGGAACTCATATCAAGTCACTGAATGTAACATATTATATATAAAAAAATGTTGCATATAACATGTTATATACAACGATAAAAGTGAATATAACATGTTATAGATAGATATAAAGATAAATGTAATACATTATATATAATGAGAAAAATATATATAACATTTTACATGCTATTGTGGATGTGAAGGTAACATGTGATAATTAAAGATAAAGTTGAAAATAATATATTACATATTAAAATAAAAACGAATGTAAAAAGCCAAAATGTTTACCCCAATCAAAAGAGACAATTTTCATAAAGAACACAATCAATGTGAAGTTCCTCAAAAAATTGCAATCCCAAATCAAGAAAGGGATGATAAGATTCATTAATGACATTTCTCTCTCAATCATACTAATCATTAAGCGTCTAAAGTACGAACACATAACATATATAAATAAGCATTACTCAATCAGACCATATAATAACTGAGTATAACAATACCATTTATTAACAAAAAGAATTCCCTAAACTTCACAAAAAGATATGTATATAGCCGGTAAGGGTGTGCAAAATGCACTGAAACTAACACAATCTAACATACCATAATCAACCAAACTCAATATTTTTTTTATTTTAAGATTCTATTAGTTTAGATTAAACTTAAAATATACTACAAGTTTGTAATAAATAAAAAATTTAGAAGGGGCATAATCAAATTTTACACTAAAAAAATGCTAAGAACACATAAATTTTACAAGCAAAATATACATTTTTGAAAATTGGGAGAGAGCATGTGCCTCTCCTTGCAGATGCTTGCCTCAATCCCTAAATGTAACTTTCAAGGAGGATGAGATTTATATGTGTGGAGTTTTCAAAGAAACAAATGACTCACCACAAGATTTCAGACTCAGATGTGTTAGCTTTGAGGTGGAGCCATTGGTGTTTAATAATCAACCCATTAGTGAGCATAAGTAATTGGAAGAGTCTACTATACAAGAACCTCCTAATGATGATGATCATGGTATAGAGATAGAAGAAGAAGAAGAAGACACCACTGAGCCCAGGCCATCTAGGCCAGAAAATGATTACGTGTTGGCACGAGATCGAAGTTGACGAGTGACTAGAGCTCCTAAGAGGTTAAACCTCATAGCCTATGCATTGAATATGGAGTTAGAGATCTCAAGACTTGAGTCAAGGTCCTATGAAGAAGTCATGAGTAAGAAGGACGCCAATAAATGGCAAAAGGCTAAGGAAAAAGAGATGAATTCTTTATACAAGAATAATACATGGACACTAGTTCCTCGACTAAAGGATCAAAAAGTTGTGATCAATAAATGAGTCTACAAAGTAAAGGAAGGTATGTCGAATGTTGAAGTAGTTAGATACAAGGTTAGAGTTGTTGTAAAAGGGTTCAACCAAAGAGAAGATATTAACTTTACTAAAAATTTCTCACTTATTAAACATAGTTTCATTAGATTATTATTGTCTCTTGTTGTACATAATGATATAGAACTTGACCAACTAGATGTAAAATTTGCTTTTTTTGCATGGTTACCTTGTGAAGAAAATTTTCATGGAGTAATCCAAGGGATTTGTTGAAAAAGGCAAAGATAACAATGTGTGTCTCTTGAAGAAATATTTGTATGGCTTGAAATAATCTTCAAGGTATTACTACGTGAGATTCGATGAATTCGTTTTGAAGATTGAGTTCAAAAGTAGCAATCATGACAACGGTATGTATTTGAGAGGTACAACTAGCTCTTATACTATTTTTTTTATTATTTATATATGTGAATGATATGTTGATTGCTAGTTGTAACCGTCTCAAATCACCAAGTTAAAAAGTCAACTTACCTCAAAATTTGAGATAAAGGATCTTGGGTGTGCCAATAACATATTAGGGATAAAGATTGTAAGAGATAGGCAAAAAAGAAAGTTATTTTTTTTCCAAGAAGGGTATTATAAGAAGATACTTCAACAGTTTAACATGATTATTGATAAACCAACTAAAACTCTGATAACATCACATTTCAAGTTATCGGCCTCAGACTCTCTTTTAACGGATGAGAAGAATAAAAAAAACAAAAATGGTGTCATATGCAAGTGAAATAGGTAGCTTGATGTATTTGATGATTTGTACAATATTGGATATTGATATGGTGCAAGTTTGGTGAGTGGCTACATGGCTAATCTGGGTAAAAATCATTAGAAGGCAGTGAAATAGGTGATGAGGTATCTACGAGGTACAACCAAGGTTGGTCTTCAATATGATCGATCTGAGAAGTTAAGTGTTGGAGTAATGGGCTATGTGGATTCAAAATTTGTCGGTCATGATAAAAGGCAATCTATCACAAGGTACTTGTTCAATTTTGGAGGAAACTTAGTGAATTGGAAGGTCAATTCATAATTAATAGTAAGTTTGTCTTATATAGAGGCAGAGTTTATTACCACAATGGAAGTGGTGAAGAAAGCTATATGATTGAAGGGTTTGGATAGTGAACTCAGATTTGAGCAAAAGAGAGTCAAGGTATATTGTGACAATCAAGGAGCTATTTTATTGACCAAGAATCCTCAATTTTATGATCATACGATGCATGTAGATATGAAGTTACATTTCATACAAGAGATGATAGAACAAGGCGAGGTAAAGTTGGTGAAAATTGACATGGATGATAACTTGACGAACATGTAACCAAAATTATTTCCATTGACAAAGTTTGTGAAGTGTCAAACTTTAGTCAAGGTAACCACTATCTAAATGATGGTGAAAGGGTGGGTCTTCACCCAAGAGTATGAGTTGCAAGGATTCGCATCAAGGTGAAGAATTGTGATATTGTGATATTGTGATGCAAATTCATAGAGATGCTTGAAAATCAATATGGATGATCAAGCATTAAATGTTGGATTAGGAGCATTATATGATATCAAATGTGGAGAAAAAAGAGAGAAAATAGGGCTAAAGAGCTTGCAGGAACGATCCCACTCATAAATAAATCAAGCTCCATAGACAAATAAATCTCACTCTGAGCGATATCCAATCCCATCTATTCTACTTAGTTTCTGCTAAAAAATTGGTGCCTAGATAACATGACGAATTGATCCCCCTCAGAGATGAATCTATCCCCCTCAACTCGAATCGATTCCTCTCTGGACAATTTCTGTTTTTTTTTTTTTTTTTTTTTTGTGAAAGAGAGAAAAAACGACTTATAAAAGCATGAGCTTTGTACTAGAGAGTTTGAAATAGTTTGTGCATTATTGTAAATGTGTAAATGTGTTATATAAGCATCCTTAAGATCTCTTAGGTTTTCTAAGAGTGTGGTCATTGTGCTAGAGAGAAAAACTAGAAAATAAAGGACGAAGAAGAAGAGGATTTTACTATTGTTGATGACGAAGCTTCTTGAGAGTGTTTTTCATAGTATAAGTGTTTCTCTTCAAGGTTATTCTCCATTGTAATGGTAATCACCAAAGTGAAACTAGTGGAACTCATCTCCATTAAAGAGGTGCAAAAGTGAAGTAGATTCACCACATTGTTTGGATTAAACCGATATAAATTGGTGTGTTCTTTATTTTACTATTATTTATATTTTCATTGCATTTGATATCCATTTCTAGGGCTTGTTGTTGGATTGACATTTTCATTAGATATTTTACTTGAAAATTTCTATTATACTTGATTGTATTCAATAGTTGCAATATATAGGAGGTTCAATTCTCATAACAATTTAATAACATACCTCAAATAAGTTCTTACATGTTAAAAAACTTGAACTATAATGTGGAAAAACTTGGATTTCTAATTTAAATATACCATTTCCTACTCTTATTTATTTATTTATTTTTAATTTATTTCCATATAAGAGTTTGCTTTGCTACTCTAATAGTCATCACTTTCATTGATTAATAAATACAATGAATAGCCAAATCTTGGTGCTTTAATCTCTGGGCAATAATCTATCAGATCTATCATCAAATAATTACAGTGAGTAGTCAAATAAGAACTGAATCTTAATAAATCCCCAACCTTTAAAGAAAAGTACAAAAGCAATAATGAAAATTAATGCAGAGACAACTAACACACTAGACACATTAGAGGGAAAGTTGAAAGTCAAAAACTAGAGTAAACTGTAAATAATTACTATTGTTAGAAAAAGTATTAGAGAGAAAGAGATGGGCAAGAAAGAGAGAGATGAGTGCTAAAACATTTGGCAACAAAAATTGCTTATGGTTTTTGGTAGGCAACGACCATATTCATCAGCAGTGAAGTAAATATTACACAAATAAATCTCTATTGCGAAATTTTCAGAAAAAAAGGGTAAGAAAAATCTCAAGCTGAATAAAGTTACTCATACGTCTCTAGTTTGGAGTCATTGTCATCATTGGCGTACTTGAATGAGAGGAGAGAACAGAAGAGTAATGAGGTCATAACAGAGAAAAAAATGTTTATGATGGTAAGAACAAAAGGGAACAATTCATAAATATCAAAAGACAAAATTATAATCTTTCATGCTCTAAATGAAGTCGTTTAATGATTTGATGAAAAGTGACTATTATATTAAATGTACTATGTTAGGTAAATAAATAAGTTAGAATTGATGAAAGAAAATTGATATTTATTACTACTAAATAAAATTATAATTTTATCATCACATACTTGATAAATATTTATTAAATATTATTAAAATTTGTGCTGCATTTAGTACTTGCTATATATATATCACATGCTTTGACCAATTATAATATTACAAGCTAATGATGTACAAATATATCCACTAAAATTGGATCCTTATTATATCCCTACTCAAAAATATACTATACATCTTGTGAGGTTCACAAATGTTAGCAATTTTGCAGACATAATTTTCATGTTGTAATGTTTTAGCCTTTATGACTTCTCTCAACAAGTATCGAGATATCATAGCTTTCATAGTGGTCACAGCACTTCAACGACTAATATTCAAGTATATTGCATACATATCTAAGTGCATCTCATATAGGCTTTTGTTTGACTAATTTATGATATTATAAATGACTTTTATAAGCCTTTTTAAATAAATGGATTGATCCCCCTTGAGACGAATTGATCCAAGTATAGATCGATCTCATATTGAATGGGAAATTTTTTTAATCTAGATCGATCCCCCTATAGTTGGATTGATCCAATTTTGATCCTTAACTTATTGTGTTCAATCTGCACAATTTTATTTTGGAGGTCTAAAGAGACGGATCAATCCAACCATAGATGAATCGAACCCCTTATAGGTTGGATCGATCCACTTGTGTGTTGAATCAATCCAAAGTCTCGCTAGCGTAACCTTTTTTATTGATGGATCGATCCCCTCCAAAACGAATTGATCCCGCCATATATAACTAGGTTTTTACATACAATTTTATCATAATCAGCCCTCAATTGCCTATCATATTTTGACACATCGACAAGTGACATATTTTTATTAGGTTTTCATAAGGAAATATGATACATCACTATTTGCATATAAATATATGCCTATGCTTTTGATTTTCTATGCTTGCTAATTTTCTTATTCATGTTCTTTGGCTTAGCTTAATATTCTCATCTTTTACATCTATGCTAATACATGTGTGGTTTATTCATTGATCTTGAACCTATTATATTTGCATGATTATGTTAGTATAAATTTGAGCCTATTCATTATATCGTGAATCATTGATTATGGAACTATGATTAAATTTATTTAATCCTTGGTATTTCATGTGATCATGTTAGTCTAAGTCTAAGCTTATTTGTTTCATATATTTATGTTCATATAGCTTTTTCTTGCTTAGGTTTTTTCATGATTGATCATTGATATTTAAAGAAGCTATTTTAATTAAACATGTGCTTAATTACTTGTTCTAGGATTTGCTAGAGATTGATTTATTTGATATATGTTTTGAATCTTCTAGTTAGGATTATTCTTTGTTAAATTCGTTCTAAGACACACCTTGCACTTGTGCTAACTTTTCAGGTGTTAAGGTTGACGTGTTCAGTATTTCGTGTGACTCGAGTTTACTGAAGCATCAATCCAGATCCGTTCACACATACCTTGTGGAGACTGTGAAGATAGAGCAAGGGCTCGTAAGTAAAGTACATTGGGTGTTTTATTAGTCTAAAACTTGCTTTTGTAATTAAACTTTAAATTTTCATAGTAGATAGGTAGGTGGTCCGGTAGTTTTTCTCTTAAGTTATTTTTGTGACCTAAGTTTTTTCCACCTAAAAATCTCGTGTGTTATTTTTTATTTTCATACTTTATTTTTACACGCGATTGCATATTTTGTCATTATGTTTAAGTTACATAATTCAAGTTTAATAAAATTAAAAATAACATATTTACCACCCCCCCTCCCTTTAGGTATATTTGGTCATTAACTTAGAACTTACACATATCATAAATGCTTATGGAATTCGCATGATTTAATAACGAGTTTCGTATTTTAAAATAATACAAAATTAATACATTTGTAAAGTTTGTGTCCTAGTGCAGACAAATAAAATTACTCTGTTTTTGTAGTATTATATAACATTATTCTTGATAAAATGGAGTCATCAAAATAAAATCAGTCATAATTAATAAAATAACAATTTTTAGCCTAAATAGCATTAATTTTTTATAACTAGCAACAATTTATCCCAAAACTCACAGTTTTATATCTAACTATGCAATAAATAAACCATAATACTCTCCTTTTATAATTTCAATAAAATGGTATCATGATAAGACTCCATCACTTCTTTAGCAACCTCCCAAGCTTCGACCACCTAACTAGAGAACTCAGCAAAGCTCCAAAGCTACGACAATCCTGCCAGCGATCTTGTTAGAGCTCCGACGATTACCACATGTGACCTTGCTAGAAGTAGATGTAATATATTATATTCAAATGTATAGTTAAATCTAACATGTTACATCTTTACTGAAGCTCTGACAAATTTGTTAATAATTGATGTAACATATTACATCACAAGGTAAGATGGGGATGCTACATCCATATAAAGATACAAGTGGATATAACATGTTACATGTAAAGATATAGGTAGATATAATATGTTCCATTTATTTTAAAAATATAAATCCTTAGATCCAGCTAAAAATGTAAGGCATTACATCCAACACAATACTCTCCGAAACTTAGATATTGTATGGTTATAATTAGTTTTAAGAAAGTATTAGGACCAATTTAATTTTTCATCTTCTAGATGATTTATTTTTTGGATAAAATATAAATCTTTTCTTTTGAGCTCAAGTTTCTCTTCATATGTACCATAAAATATTGTTCCAAATCACCCTATAAACTTACATCTAAATTGGCCTCCGGCAAACACTTCTTAAATTTTTCAACTTCATAAAGAATTTGGTTATACTTCTTAATGATTAGAGAAATACTCCTCTCATTGGAATCTAATTTTCTACCAACTGAATCATCCTCAAGATCATGTTGATCAACAACACCAGCAAGAGATGCTAATACTTTTTTCAATACCATCTCGAACTATGAATTTTTTTCTTGAGCTTCAGATGCCACTTCTATTGATTTGTGAGTTGAATCCAGATAAGAAGTTACAACACCATTTGACACTAAAAGTTTAGCAACCTTGCGCTAAGATGCTCAATCTCCTGATCTTTTATAAGTAATGTTGCATTAAGTTATTGTACTGTAGCCTCTATCTGCAATCATTCCTTTGAAACATTTTCAACAATCTTTGTGTGTTCACTAATCAATTCATTCATAGAGATATCAACATCTTAACTTTCAGCTACATTAACAATGTTTGTGGAAAAATAAAACACTCTTGCACAAATAGTAGCAGCTTAAAAGGAATTAAGGGCAAAGTCTTAATAATGTTTTACCAAAATGATATTGTAGAATGATTTAGGAAAAATATGATAATCAGTCAATAATTGTATTATAACAAGGCAATATTCTCATAAAATAGAGCCATCAAAAGCAATTGGGCTTTGAAAGGCCACCGTCTTAAAACTAACGCAACAAGTTAGATCATAAGTGGGCTTGAAAGTTAGGGTTTTATCCTATATCTAACAAACAATAAATGGGCTCATTGAGCTCCCAAGTCATGATTAATTGCCGTAATATAGCATGCTTAAAGCAAAGGGTGTCAATTTTTCCAAAATGGCTCGACGAATTCTTTTTGAGCTTGGGAGTTACATATTTGTCCTTCGATACTATTTATTGTTCCCTTATTGAAGATATTGTCAAGAACTATCCTCATATTCATTTTTTTATTTGTTCGATAGCACCTTCTCTCTTAGGGTCCGTTTGGTTGGGTGTAATAACACCCGTAATGTAATGCCCATTACGATTACATTGTTTGCTTTTCAAAAAAATGGTTCAGTAATGTAATGGCATTACATCTCCATCAGTAAAAGTGATTACACACTCAAAGGGATGGAATTACAATTACATGTCTTTCGGTAATGAACAGTGCCGCGTCCTTAGCCCGCGTCCCCGTGCAGCTCGCGTCGCCCCGGCGTCGTCCCGGCCAGCAGCTCGCGTCGCCCCCGCGTCGTCCACCTCGCGTTGTCCAGCCGTCGTCGTCCGGCACAGAATCGCCCAGCCCAGCCCTCGCGAATCGTACACCCCAGCCGTCGCCCCTCGCGACGCCCACCCAGGCCACCCAGCCCTCGCGACCCCCACCACACGCCCACCCCAGCCCTGCGCGACACCCACCCCAGCCCTCGCGACGCCCACCCCAGCCCTGCGCGACACCCACCCCAGCCCCGCGACGCCTCCGTGCGATTAATTATTTGTTTTTTTTTTAACAGAAATTGTATTATTTTTTTTAAATTGTATTTTTTATTAATTATTGTTAAAAAAATTGTATTTTTTTTTAATGTAATAGCACATTAATGTAATTTTTTTTAAATTGTATTTTTTATTAATTGTATTTTTTTTTAAATTGTATTTTTTTATTAATTGTTATGAAATTGTATTATTTCTGAAATTTTATTTTTTAAAATTGTATTTTTAAAATATTTTATATAATTTTTTTTTATTCCATTACATTACAGTTGTCAAACCAAACACTGTAATACTGATTCCTCTTTTTATTACAGTGACTAAACCAAACACTGTAATCGTAATACTGATTCCTTTACATTACATTCCATTACGATTACATTCCAGCGAACCAAACGCCCCCTTAGTCTCACACACCTATCACGAGTGTCTCTTTTCTCATAGATCACTTTCTCCTTCGATGGTGCTGTTTTAGGTGTAGCCTTAGCTTATGTTGCTGCTTGTTCCATTCTCAAGGTCAGATCTACCTCCTCTACTCTTTGGAACAACCTTCACAAAGCCTCTTCGTAAAGTTTCTCTAATCCCTGATCAATTCTTACCTTTGATGAATTTGAAAGCTCTATAGAACCAAATCCATTCGATGAGAAGCTCCTGATTGTGAATGGCATCATGGAGACTAAAGTCGGCCATTGATGGAGTTGCATTTTTTTTCTGGAACTTGCTCATTCTGACTTATGGATAAAATTGAATCGCACTCTAGGTTAGTTGATTGAAGAGTAATTCTTAGAGAGTTGCAAGATATATATGAATAAATTACCCAAATTAATTTAGTTATACTATTGGAATAGTATGAATTTTAATTTGGTTCAAGTTAAATTTAAATCTTAGATTGGACTATTGTTAACTTTTAAGCTATTTTATATATATTGTATGTAACATATTATATTTATTTTTATCATTGTATATAATATATTGCATTTATTTATGTCGTTGTATGTAACATATTACATACACCTTTGCAGTTATATGTAATATGTTACATACAACTCTCATAAATGTTACATACACAACTATCGACGTTACATGTACTATTACAATTGTATGTAACATATTATATATATCTTTCAGTTGTGTAACATATTACATTCCTATCTTGCGAGGTTGCTAAAGTCTCAATAATGTCATTGATAGTATTGCTAGAACTCTAATAAAGTCACCAGTAGTATTGTTAGAGTTTCGATAAGTTCGTTGGTAGTATCGCTAAAATTCTAGTACTATCACTTGTAGGATTACTAGAGCTCTAACACATTTATTTGTCATTCTTAAAAAATATTTTAATAATGTATATGATTTTTATTTAATTAAAATTTATAATTTTAAATATATTTTTGCAAATTATAAAAAATATTAAAATTTAAATGTAAGTTATTTAGTTAAACTCCCGGATCATCGTCAAAACATATCGAGTTGGCTGCTTCAATTTCTTGCACTTGAAAACCTCATTGTCACGGTTATGGAGTTCCCAAAACCCTCATGGAACTCGAACCCACTGCTTTCATTCTCTTCCTTCATGCATCAACACTGTCACCGGCTTGGCGCCGAGTTGACTAACCGCCTAGAGGATACCAAGCGCTTAGCTGGAAGCCTTGCCGATATTTTGCCTCTGCCAACCGGCCGGCGTTCGGGGATTTCCCCGCCTCTTTCACCGTTCGCTTCTCTGACTCACTTGAAGCCTGCTTTGGCGGCCAGTCTGAGCTCCGACTATGTGGCGAAGTCTTTAGCTGGCACCGCCGTGTACACGGTTAGCAATTCGAACAATGAATTTGTTCTCATTTCGGATCCTAATGGAACCAAGTCAATTGGCCTTCTCTGCTTTCGCCATGAAGATGCTGAAGCTTATCTTGCTCAAGTTAGTTTTTTTTTTCTTCTTTAACTTTTAATTTCAATTTGAGAGAGATGTTCAGAATTTTAAATACAGAAACTAGGACAAGTTTCAGATATCCATTTTCATTGTATTGTTTTGGCTCGTCTTAAATCCAACTAGTAAAAGAACTTGATGCAATTGAACCCTTGTTTCAGTGAAATTTTTGTTTTGATTAATTCTTAGTTGCATTGAGCTCATTTTAGTGAAATTTTTTGTTTTGTTTATTCCATCTACAAATTTTTAATTTATATTTGCTTTGATATCTTATTTCCTGAGCTCCAAATAGGCAATGTTTCACCGAATCTTTTTTCCCTAGTGGTTTTTTTTTTTTATATGGGCATATGGCTTGTATGGATTTGATATTATATATTGGTTTGGTGATGCAGGTTAGGTTGCGGAAAAGAGAACTGCGGAGTAATGCTAAGATTGTTCCCATTACTCTCGACCAGGTATCCTTTTCAGAGTTTAATAGGTTCGTCAGAAAGCTCTGGTTTCAACCTGTATGCTAGTTTTCTCTCCACAACTTGTAGGTATATATGTTGAAGGTTGAAGGAATTGCATTTCGGTTTTTGCCCGACCCCATTCAAATTAAAAATGCGGTAGAGGTTAGTTTCTTTTGTATCCGGTTAAAAGATATATATTTATTATGTTCTGATAAGTCATCAAGTCACAGACTTTATTTTAACCTTGACGAGCAACATGAAATGTGTTTTATGCTTGTATGCTGAACTCCTTAGATTCATTAATTGTTCAGAAACCAAATGAACACGATGAAAGGAAAGCTGCAGGAATGAGCTCTTTATTTGGAGGAACCGGCTCTTTAATATATGCAGATGGAAGACATGCTCAAATACATAGTCATGTTAATAGTGCTTATATGTTGGAAGTACTTGCATTCACTGTAATTGGTTAGAAACCATATGTAGAAAGAAAAACTGTTATTGTCAAAAAATAAAAATAAAAACCTTTGCTTTGTATTTAGATAAATTGGGGTTTTCCGCTGTAATGTAGATAGTGGATAGTAGAATTGATGGTCAAACTTCAAGGAAAAAGGAAATTTCATGTTTGCGTCAAACTGTAATGTGACTGTATACTTATAGTCTTAATAGTTTGTAGGACAGTGGCTTTTGAAATAAGGATCGTATAGAGATGGAAGAATTTCGTTTTGTCATTTTTTTTGGGAAAATTAAGTGAGAAGCTGTAACTTATATTAGACAAACATATCATTTACATCTTACAAGTAAAATGAAGCTATGGCAGGCAGTCATGCTCTCATATACTGATCAGTAATTTTATAATCACATATTCTACGATAGTTATAAACTGACCTATGTAGCTTTTTTTCTTTTTAATTTGTCTTGGAGCTTGTGTCCTCTAATTCAATTAATATTAGGTTACATACCGAAAAAAAATAAAATAATATACATAACTTTAGCTTACATTTGATTCTATTTTTCAGCTCAAAGCCACTGATATGAAGAGTGGGTTTGATGGCGTTCCTGTTTTTCAGGTATGCTAATTTACTTATAGTTGACAGCATTGCTGTGTCTTGGAACAAACTTCCAACTCAGTACTGTGTTACATAAGTGGCTTTATATATGGATGTATCATTGCCATGTGATTGAGATTGAGTGAAATTTTTTATCCAATGAGGTCATTTCTGGACTTAAGCCTGATTATTTTGACGGGAGTTGATGAGAAAGATTAGAGAAGATAGAAAGGGCCAAGACATATATTTGTTGCAATATGAAAACTGCACATGTAGAGGAAATGACATATTTTATTTAAAATTTTGAAACCAGTTTAAGTAGTTGGCTTAATAATGGCTTTCTGAACTTAATCTAATTAACTTAAGTCTCTTACAGTCAGATCTACTTGTTTCGAAGAAGAAAAACAAGCGATACTGCCCAGTTTATTTTACTAAGGTTGGTTTCACGCCTAGACTTCCCTATTCACTCATTTCTATGGAATAGAATTTGATAATCCAAATAACTTTTTTTTGTTTTTGTTTTTTTTGGTATTCAGGAAGATATTGAAAAAGAGTTGTCTAAGGTCTCTATGGCATCACGAGGCCTGGGGGTTTCTCAACATATTATGGTATATTAACTGCAGTAAATTTTAGTTTCCTTAGTTATCTTTAAGTAATTTTCAAAACATTTGGGTTCCTGAGCACTGGTCAGAGACATTTGAGTCCCTCAGCTTGCCAGGACACTTTAACCCGTTACCTTTTAAACACATTCTTGTAACTTTTAAATTCAACAGCTAGAGTTTAGTACCCTACTTTGACCTTGAAACATAGGGACGATTTAAGTTTTAGTCCTTTTCTTTTAGGGCTCAGGGACACTTTAGTTACTATCAAAAGCACTAAAGTGTCCCCAATTTTAAAACTTAAGGGTTTAACGTATCCCTTTCGAAAGCTAAGGGAGTCTTTCTGTCCAAACCAAAGGTACTCATAGAGTACTTTTCCCTAATTTTTAAGAATGTTTTAAAATGTTTATGCTCAGTACTTAATTAAAGAGGCATATTTAGCTTTAAATAAACTATATTTTAGCTCCAAAGCTGCTAGTTTGTCTGCTCTGACATGAGATCTTGTGTTTTTCTATTATTTGAGATCGGTGTCACCATGTTTACTTGTTAAGATATCTTGTTTTTCAGTGCTGTCATATTACTGCTGCTGTTTGGATTGGCAAAGATCATGAAAAGAACTTGTGGGATCGATATAAGCAACATAATTTGTGTCTTTAGTAGTATTTGCCACTTATTCAACCATATTTGACACTCTTTTTATGCATTCCACTTCTTGTCATTGTCATTTTCATAAGTTCATTATAAAGTACCTTAACAGGTTGGTAGTCTGGAAGATGTTTTGAGAAAAATGGAGGTATGTGTTTTGATCATGTTGTTGCAACAAATATTTGCTTGCACTTACAGTTAATAGTATAATGCATTAGCTAAGTATATAATATTTACTCTGAATGGCTTCATTTGAATCAAATGCAGACAAGTCAGAAGAACTCAGGTTGGGAAGATCTGATTTTTATTCCGCCCGGCAAGACTTGCTCTCAACACATACAAGATGTCACTAAAGCATGAAGCTGTAAAAGATTACATAGTTTCTTCATTTACATACCCTGGTCCAAAACTTCTACAAAGTTGAGGTCATTGATTGAATTCGGGTAATTGCTTTGTTAAATAGAATGCCCCTGTCATTATATTGTTTTATATTTTGAGAATATGGGCGACTGGTGCTGCTGAACCAATGAAGCAGTTACTGTTTCAAAATGGGTCCATTTCTTTTTCTTTTTCTTTTTTTCACTTTTGGACTCTTTTTCTATCATTGTCTTATTCTTTGACTTCTTGGTTGTGGTTGTTGTTGGGTAAGAATTTTATTTCTTAGAACGGGTTGGACTGATATATAATAATGCTAATGTTTGATACTTCCAGGCCTTGAGATGTCAATTGAAAATAGCCCATTATCTAACATTATATTTATATATATATATATTGTCATGGTTCATATCAAGAAGTGGACAAAGAGTGAATCATTGATTGTTTACTTTACTCTACAAGATATTGTCGTGTAAAGCATGTCTCTTAAATAAAATGGAAACTTGATGTCTTGATGTCTAACCTAAAGTTAGTTCCATATTAAGCATGATCAAATACTATGATAATAAAAAGGAGAAAAATATTTATAAAAAAAAAAAATGGAAATAGGTGGAGGCTAACAACTTCGTAATCGATAAAATAAAGAGACGTTGATCTGCTGTATGTAAGAAGTTGACTGCCCAACAAATAGTTGTTGAAGGGTTTTCTTTGTTGCCCTTCTTAAAGATTCCTAGCTGGATTTCTTTTTGAGAAATGGTAAATATACACAAATTTTCTAATTATTGACACGTGATATCTAATTATTGATTTAAGTGTAAAATCTATTTGTTTTCTCCCTAAAAATGATAATCATGCACTGAGAAACCCCTCTTCCAATATGCAGGAAATGTCAGCTCGTAACATATTTGTTGACTATTATTTAGACAAAATTTAAATTTCTCAAATAAAGTACTTTAGTTGAAAGCTATGAGATTAAATTGCTACCTATTAAAAGCTATGAAATCCTTCACTCATGTATGTATATTATATATTTATATATGAATGCTATAATGAGCATAGCTATCTTATGGGAGAGTATTTGAAGGGGAAAAAATGTCTTATAAATTTTAGGTTAAATTAGTTTAATTTTATAGTTTGTTTAGGTTAAATTTTCAAAGAATTAGATCACCATTAACGTGGTTTATAGATGACATTTATGTGTCACCTATAGCGAGTATTTTACCTCATCTAACTTCAATGGTGTTAGCTTATTGAGAGCTCCATATACTTACTACAGCATAATGTATATTTACTTAACCTAACTTTAAAGATGTGGATTTAAAGCTACATTCTCATTGACACGGTTCAAATTAGGTGAAGTAAAAAGTTGAGTATATAATTGTATTTATTGATACATTCCCTGTATATAAACATATCTACTATATTGGTAGCTAACGATTTGCTCAGAAGTGAAGAACATGATCAACATAAGAAATATATCTTTTTTTTTTTTTTTCTCCAAGGCAATCCAAAACAAGAAAGCTACACCTGGAGCTCTATAAATGGTCACACCTTAATTGATTTTTACTCCAATTGTGCACTCTAACCTCTCTAACCACTCCAGAGAAATCCTCCATCAAGTACTTTAATAATCATCATTACCTATAAATTTTTTACTTTATATCTGGAGAAATTGGTAATATGTTTAATATAAAGTTGTTCTTATGAAGTAGACTTCTAGCTCATAAAATGATTGAAGGACTTGGCATTCTTCTTCAGAAAATGCTAAAGGCCACCCCATCGAGAGCTTTAGTAATCAGACTCAATTTGGCTTTCCTTGGTTCTTTCCTTCTTGTCTATGCCTTTCTTCTTCTCCGACCATCTTTATCTCTCTACAATGACAACACTGCCTCTCTTGCTAGGTGCTCATTGCAAGAATGTCATCACAAGGTATGGAAGCCTGATCTTCATATATATATTTGGGTTTGTTTGGTTCTGAACTTGTGAAGGCATTTCTAATAGCAAAAAATCACTTTTGGACCAAACTGATAAAATTTATCATAAGCGTTTTTCAAGCTCAAAACGCATATCTTATGCTGGCTAACATAAGCACATTATATATTATTCTTCTTAAAAATAGTTTGCTTTTAAATTGTTTTTATTTGAAATTACATTTAACATAAACACAAATAATCATTCCCTAAGAAATGGGTACAATTATTGCTAATGATGATTTGGCTTTGTGGAAGGGAACTTTTCGAAAAGTATTAACCAAATGTAATATTCACTTTAGTCTTTTCTTGACAAAGCTAAATTTTCTTTTGCAATACTTACATTCAAAATCTAGAGTTCATAACTTTTATAACTCTCAAATTAAAGAACATGCTACCGATTTATGCATAATATTAATTGTTGGGAATTTTTTTCTTGTTTTGATTGGATATGAATACAGGTGGAAAATAAGGCACATAAGATGAAGGCTGTATTGGAGAAGAGTCAACCCAAATTTTCAAAGCCTAAGAGAAATGTGACCAAACTAAAAATGCCTAGCTTTTTACATGATCAAATAACTAAAGGGAATAAGAAGATTGGTATGGTGAACATGGAAGAAGAAGATTTGAGTGAATGGAAAACACAATTAGGAGAATATAAACATATAACTATCGAATTCGAACGAGTGTCAGAATTATTTAAATGGGATGATTTGTTTCCTGAATGGATCGACGAAGAGGAAGAGAGTGACGTGCCTATTTGTCCAGAGATTCCAATACCAGATTTGAAAAGATACAAGAAGATGGACATAATAGTTGCTAAATTGCCATGTAAGTATCCGAAGGAAGGGTGGGGGAGAGATGTGTTTAGGCTACAAGTGCATTTGATAGCGTCAAATTTGGCAGTAAAGAAAGGGAAAAGAAATTGGAGCGGGAAGACAAAAGTGGTGTTTTGGAGTAAGTGTAGGCCAATGTTGGAGCTATTTAGGTGCAATGACTTGGTTAGAAAAGAAGGTAATTGGTGGTTTTTTCAGCCAGAGATGTCAAAATTGGAGCAAAAAGTGTCATTGCCTGTGGGCTCTTGCAAATTATCTCTGCCTCTTTGGGGTCAAGGTTTGTAGTACATCTCCCTATTTGATCTCCTTTGTTACCACAAAATATTTTTTTATAACAATTTGATGCATACATTAATTTATATGGCACAATTTAATTTGTATCTTGTTAATAAATGGTCTCACAATTACATCATTTCACATCTCAATATATATGAATAATTACACAAGATTTTAATATAAAGAATGATCTTATATATTATATACTTATTTTAAAAATGTCATTTAAGTTTTATATTTATTTTTTGTAATATTTTAATCCTATTATTATTATTAAAAGTGATCACATAAGAACAAATAACTATTTTTAATATTTTTAGTTTATTTTTATTTAATTTTTTTCTTTAATTATTTTAATTACAATTTATTCAAGTTAAAACAATATTTATCTAATGTAATTAAAAATATCAAAAATTGATTTTGTTATTATACAATCACTTTTTAATAACAATAGTATTAAATTATTATAAAAGAATAAAAATAAAATTTTAATATCATTTTTATAATAAAAATAAAATATTGACGATTTTTTTTGCCTTATTAATATTACTAATTAGTGGAATGTAAGTTTGACATCCCATGAATTTTTTTTTTTTTTTTTTCCAAATAATAAGATTACAATAAAATAATTATAAATTACGTGAGATACTCAAAATCACAACTAAAATATAGTTACTTAGGGTACATTTTCTACTTTGTAATGAAAATATTTCGATCCATAAATAATTCAATTATTTTATTGATTTTATATTTAATCTTTTAGTAAAAAACATATGTATATTTTGTTGTAAGAAAAATAAACATATGCTTTTTTAGAGGATGTTAAAAATAAAATTTTATGTATAAAATAGATTATGTTATATAATTAAGAGATATTTTTGTAATTATATATTGTAAATTTAGAAAAGGGAATCAATAACAAGACAAAAATAGGAAAATAATTAATGAAAATGACTTATAAATTTATAAAAAAAAATTATTTTCTTTTAAAAAGTATATAATGGAATGAAAGTGACTATTTTCTCTTGTTTCTTTTATTGATTAGGAAATATACACTTAAAAGTATGGACAATGGATATGGTTCGTACTTAATCATCAATACATCATTTTTTTTTTTTTTTTTATAAAAGAAAGTGAAATGTGATTTTATTAATTTGCATTTAATAGATAATAAACTCATTCAAACAAACAAAAATGCAATCAATACAAGGGTCCATATCATCATGGAGGTGAAATGTGATTCTATTAATTTGCATTTATTGGATAATAAACTCATTCAAACAACAAAATGCAATCAATACAAGGGTCCATATCATCATTCCATTCCATGAATCTACACCAATAGTTTGTTTAATTTCATTGAAGGTTGTGACTTTTAATTAATTTTTTAAAAAATATTTTTTATTACAACTTAAACTATGCATAAATTGTATTTATAAATTATTAAAAAAATCATTAATTCATATATTAAAATATAATTGACATTTATTTATATGTCTTACCACAATTAATTCAATATTTTATATTTTAAATTTAACATTTAATTTAATACTAACATTTGATACAGAAATAGATGAAGTATACGACCTCTCCATGATCCAAAGTAAAACAAGAAAAGTCAAACGAGAAGCCTACGCTACAGTCCTCCACTCATCTGAAGCTTATGTTTGTGGTGCCATAACTCTTGCCCAAAGCCTCCTTCAAACAGGCACAAAGCGAGACCTTATCCTCCTCATTGACAACTCTATCTCTGCTCCTAAACGCGAAGCCCTCAAAACTGCCGGTTGGAAGATCCGACTCATCAACCGGATCCGAAACCCAAAGGCAGAGAATCACACCTACAACGAATACAACTATAGCAAGTTTAGACTTTGGCAACTAACAGAATATGAAAAAATCATCTTCATTGACGCCGACATCATAATTTTACGCAACCTCGACCTTCTCTTCCACTTTCCTCAAATGTCAGCCACCGGAAACGACATGTCGTTATTCAATTCAGGCATAATGGTAATCGAACCGTCAAAATGTACATTCCGTATATTAATGGATCATAGAAAGGACATAGTCTCTTACAATGGGGGTGACCAAGGGTTTTTAAATGAGATATTTGTGTGGTGGCATAGATTACCTAGAAGAGTGAACTTTTTGAAGAATTTTTGGTCTAATAGTTCTAATGAAGTTAGTTTTAAGAATGGACTTTTTGGAGCTAACCCACCAAAGCTATATTCAATACATTATTTGGGTTGGAAACCATGGCTTTGTTATAGAGATTATGATTGTAATTGGGATGTGGTAGATCAACGTGTTTATGCAAGTGATGTGGCTCATCAAAGATGGTGGAAGGTACATGATGGTATGGACGAAAAGTTGCAAAGGTTTTGTGGGTTGACAAAGAAGAGGAACACTGAGCTTAAGTGGGAGAAAAGGAAAGCTATGAAGATGGCTTTGCCTGATGGGCATTGGAAGATCAATATTACTGATCCTAGGAGCAAACATTTTGTTGTTTAAAATTACGTACATATATACTACCTTTTTTAGAAGAAAAATTTATGGACAGTTTTCTTACTTATTACAAAAATAACACTTAAATTTTGTATTTATTTTTTGTGACAGTTTAATTTTATTGTTATTAAAATGTGACAGTACAAATATAAATTATTTTTTTCATATTTTGTTTTTATTTTTTTTAATTTTATTAAACAGAAATTAATTTGACTTAAATAAATGTAAGTTAAATAGTTTGAAGAAATAATTAAATAATAAAAAATAAAATGGTTATTTGTTTTTATCACAAAAACAAATAATCACCCAATCCCTTTATCTCCATAATCACCAATTTGAATCCCATATCATTCTTTTCACCTTCGATTCTATTATTAGATTAGGAAGAAAAGAAGAACTAATATCATTTACTGTCTCGGTATTGTCAAATTTAATCTACAAGTACAAATAGTCTCTAAAATTGGTCCTTAAGAAGAAGGACCAATATTCTCTCTCTCTTTTTTGGTTTTTTTTTTTTTTTTCTAGGTGAGTTCTGGGCAAAAATTATTCACAAGAGGAAAAACTTAAAATAAAACATCATACCCACACGTAAGGAAATGTGGAAAGGGAAACAATTATTCTCTAGTTTTTGAACTGCCCTTTCACTCGAAAAATTCCTGTATATAACATATTGTATGCTTCTTATAAATTTGAATCGTTGATGTTGTCAAGATGTCTAATATTAATTCTCATTTTCTAAAAATTAATAATAGAGATTTATTTATTTTACTACACATATACAACAATTATATACAATACTTTATCCTACCACTCCCTGTTTTTTTTTTTTT
The DNA here is from genome assembly GCA_029378325.1 of Elaeagnus macrophylla. Taxonomy (NCBI): domain Eukaryota; kingdom Viridiplantae; phylum Streptophyta; class Magnoliopsida; order Rosales; family Elaeagnaceae; genus Elaeagnus; species Elaeagnus macrophylla. Next base: position 22,075,925 of record CM055650.1, on the reverse strand, counting down.
TTTTTAATATTTATTCATTTAAAAATGAAAAAACAAAAGAGAGAAAAAAATCAAGTATTAAATTTGACAAAAAATTAACAGATTAATATTATCAAATTTAAAAAAATTATAAAAATCAAAAATTACAAAAAAAAAAAAAAATAGTTAGAAGACTAAATTATAAATTAAGAAAAAATTAAGGAATCATAGATGTTATTTAGTTTAATTTTAATATAAATAATGTTCAATTAAATGAGATAATTATAGCTTGTTTTAATATATGAGTTAAGTATAAATTATATTATTTTTATAATTACATGTTTTTAATGGTATTACTTTTGTTTCTTTTTAGTAAAGTGATCTCCGTCAAGATATAATTTTTTTTTCATATATAAACTAACATATTAACAAAATATAATCTAATTGAAACCATTTTTCACCGTTACATTCTATAATTGTTTTGAAATGTTTATTTAAATTTTTTTTTTTTTTTTTTTATAAGTTGAAACAAACCGATCTTTGTTTCTAAAAGTGGAGTACACAGTTGAGATTAAAAAAAACAAAGTGGAGTACACATACCCAAGCTCTACCTGCAGTCGAAATGGATCAAAAAATTTCGTCGTCTTTCTTGTCGTCCTCGTCATTGTCCCCAAAATCATCACACAAGACCTCCATTGTTAAGCTCAATCAGACTACATAGCATTTGGCTAATTGGTTACAATAGCTGTTATAAATTGACGCTAGCGGAAGCGTAGTTTGGGTCCAATTTAGTTGCATAAATAATTAATTATGGATAACAGCAAAATAATAAGCAATAAGAAAAATAAATGGTACACAATGATTTAAGTGGTTCGACCTTTCAATGTGAAAAGTCTACTCCACTGACGACGGCACACCGAGGAAAAATTCACTATCAAATCCAAATAGAGAATACAAACACCAATATTCAAAAGCCACTCAAAATACCAAATCTCCAAATACATCCAAAATTACTCTCTATCAAAATTAGTAATCAAATAGCAAAATTAAATGACATAATTTTGCTAATATTATAGAAAGTAAATCTGATGGAGAATTGATGAACTCACTTGAAAGAGAGCTCTACAGTAGCGAAAAACGATACAGAGATGATGAGATTAATCAATCACAATTCTTCTTGGCATAAATCCAAAAGAGCACTATGCGCAATTCCTTTTCTTCTCCTCTGTTTAGTTTGGCCTTTTCTTCTCACTGTTTTTCTTTTTCGGCAGCTTCAATTTGCAATTGAATTCAAAACCAAAACCTACAGTCGGCAGACCATATAAAGCAATATATAGATATGATGTACTAGGGTTTTGTGGGAGCTTGCAATTACAATAATGTCCTTTTATTTAACTTATGTTTTGAAGCCATTTAAATAACAAATCTCCACCTTGGCTCAAAACGGAACCAAGTTCTTCAAATTTAGGATTCCTCAAAAAAATACCAAATGGCCGTCGTCCAAAAGCCCCAAAGGGCGATCACTTACTACAAACACCAACCAAGCTCAAGCAATGCTTGAACTTGTTAACTGGAATTGGCTTGGTCAACATATCAGCTGGATTCTCTGCAGTAGCTATCTTATTAATAATAATAGTACCTTGAGACACAATGTCACGAACAAAGTGATATCTGACATCAATATGTTTAGTCCTCTCATGAAACATGGTATTCTTGGTCAAGTGTATCGCACTCTGACTATCACAAAATACAACAGAAGTATCCTGCTGTAAACCCAAATCACAAACCAAACCTCTAAGCCAGATAACTTCTTTCACTGCTTCTGCTGCTGCCATATACTCTGCCTCTGTAGTGGACAAAACAACTGTAGACTGTAAAGTAGCCTTCCAACTAATGGCACAATGAGAAAGAGTGAAAACATAACCTGTCAAAGATCTTCTCTTATCCAAATCTCCAGCATAATCGGAGTCTACATAACCAATAACACTGCAACCAGTATTAGAACTCCCATCATATACCAAACCAAAACTAGAAGTGCCTCTCAAATACCGAAGTATCCATTTCACTGCTTGCCAATGACCCTTTCCAGGGTTACCCATGTATCTACTAACAACACTAACTGCATGTGAAATATCTGGACGAGTACAAACCATAGCGTACATCAAACTACCAACTGCACTAGCATATGGAACCTGAGACATGTACTTCTCTTCTTCTTCTGACTGTGGTGACAAATCCAAAGAAAGTCTGAAATGTGCAGCTAGTGGTGTACCTACAGGTTTAGACTCTTTCATACCAAAACGTTCAAGAACTTTTTCAATGTAACTTTTCTGAGACAAATAAAGCTTGCCCGCTTGTCTATTCCTGTAAATTTCCATGCCCAAAATTTTCTTTGCTGCACCCAAATCTTTCATCTCAAACTCACCACTAAGTTGAGACTTTAATTTATGAATCTCAAACTTATTCTTAGAAGCAATAAGCATGTCATCAACATATAACAACAAATAGACAATTGAACCATCAGAGAACCTTTTATGATAAACACAACTATCATAATCACTCCTAGAGTAACCATGATCAATCATAAAAGAATCAAATCGCTTATACCACTGCCTAGGAGATTGCTTCAAACCATATAATGATTTTTTCAATAAACAAACATGATCTTCCTTATCTGAAATAACAAACCCCTCTGGTTGATGCATGTAAATTTGTTCCTCAAGCTCACCATGTAAGAAAGCTGTCTTGACATCAAGTTGTTCTAATTCCAAGTCAAACAGCGCAACCATAGCAAGCAATACACGTATGGAGCTATGTTTCACAACGGGAGAAAATACTTCATTGAAGTCGATACCCTTTTTCTGAGAATAGTCCTTTGCAACAACACGTGCCTTGAACCTAGCTGCTTCAACCTCAGGTATACCTTCCTTTTTCTTGAAGACCCATTTGTTTCCAACAATCTTCTGGCCCTTAGGCAGTTTTACTAATTCCCAAGTATGATTCTTATGAAGTGACTCAATCTCTTCATTCATAGCAACTAACCACTGAGCAGACTCATTACAAGTGACAGCTTCATGATAACTAGTAGGTTCATTCACCCCAATAGTCTCTGCCACAGACAATGCATAAGAAACTAAATCTGCATCTGCATACCTCTGAGGGCGTCGAATCTCTCTTGTTCCTTTACCCTTAGCGATACTGTATGGTTGCTCTTGTTGCTGCTCTGCTACAATAGGAGCAGAATCATCTATCTCATCCACAGATGGCTGATCTGAAGTGCTCTCTTGCACCTGACTAGGAGCTCCACTCTCAAGCTCCACCTGTTCACTGACACCGTGGTCTTTACCTGCAACAACAGATTCCTTTTTCTTTTCCAACATGGAAAACTCATCAAATTTAACATCTCTGCTAATTAAAAATTTAGGTGACTTGGGTTCAACACACCATAGTCTATAACCCTTCACCCCAGAAGGATACCCCAAAAATATACATTTCAATGCCCTAGGCTCAAGCTTACCATCATTAACATGAGCATAAGAAGGACAACCAAAAACTTTTAAATCAGAATAATTAGCAGGAGTACCAGAAAATACCTCAAACGGAGTCTTCAACTCAGTTGCAGTTGATGGAGACCGATTCACCAAATAGCAGGCATGGTTACAAGCTTCAGCCCAAAAGGATTTATCCAAACCAGCTTGAAAGAGCATACAACGAGCTCTTTCCAAAAGAGTTCTATTCATACGTTCTGCAACTCCATTCTGTTGTGGTGTATTACGCACAGTGCGATGTCTCACTATGCCATTCCTTTCACAGAACTCATTAAACTGACCCTCACAAAATTCCAAACCATTGTCAGTTCTCAAACGCTTGATTTTCTTGCCAGTTTGATTTTCAATACAAGCCTTAAATGTAACAAATCTTGAAAACACATCATTCTTATTTTTCAGAAAATATACCCAAACATGACGAGAGAAGTCATCAATAAAAGTCAACATATACCGGGCACCACCCTTGGAAGCAACACGAGAAGGACCCCAAAGATCTGAATGAATATAATCAACAATACCTTTCGTTTTATGGATGGTTGTATTGAACTTAACTCTGTGGTGCTTTCCATAGACACAATGCTCACAGAAATCAAGCTTCCCAGTCTTCTGACCACCAAGTAAACCCCGCTTGCTCAAAATGGACATTCCTGCCTCACTCATATGCCCTAACCGCATATGCCATAAGCGAGTCGTATCTGAATCTTGATCTGAGGAGGATGAGACTGAAACACTGCCAATGACAGTGCTACCCTGAAGCACATAGAGACCACGAGATAATTGCCCTTTAATAACCACCAGAGCACCCTTAATAACTTTCAAAACTCCACCTTCAGCTATGTACCTATAGCCCTGTGAGTCAAGAGTACCCAAAGATATCAGGTTCTTTTTCAAATCTGGAACATGGCGAACATCTTTCAAAGTCCTGACAATACCGTCATGCATCTTAATCCGGATAGTACCAATACCAACAACCTTACAGGAAACATTATTTCCCATCAAGACAACACCCCCATCAATGGACTGATAAGAAACAAACCAATCCCTATTAGGGCACATATGGTAAGTGCAACCCGAATCAAGAATCCAAACATCTCTTGAAGAACTAATAGATACTGACAGAATATTATCACCTTCGGATCCAGAACTATCTGCAACACCAGCAACATCATTAGTACCAGAAGATGTTGTGGTAAATTTTCCTTTACCTTTGAGTTTCGGACAGTTAATTTTCCAATGCCCTTCTTGACGGCAATAATTACATTTGTCTTTTCTCTTTCTAGATTTTGATCTAGACTTACCTCTATTATTGCTTGATCCTTTATCTTGCGTTCTACCTCTGACAAACAAACCACTGCTACTATCGTTATTACCTGTAGACACCTTTTTCTTCAACTCTTTGGAATTCAAAGTTGCTTTGACATCTTCGAAAGAAATAGTGTCTCTCCCATATAGCATGGTATCAACAAAATGTTCAAACGAATGAGGTAAAGAACATAACAAAACTAAGGCCTGATCCTCATCATCAATCTTAACACCAACATTTTTCAGATCACGAATGATTTTAGTAAATTCATCAAGGTGATCGTGCAAAGGCGTACCTTCTGACATTCTGAAAGTGTACAAGCGTTGTTTCAAATATAACCGACTTGTCAAAGACTTGGTCATATACACACCCTCCAATTTAAGCCACAATCTAGCAGGAGATCTCTCATCACCAACCTCGCGTAGTACCTCATCAGACAAGAATAGCTGAATTGAACTGAGAGCATTTTCCATCAATGCGTCCTTTTCTTCCTCAGTTAATTTTTCTGATAATTTATCATTGCCTTCAAGTGTCTTAACGAGCCCCTCTTTAACCAATATGGCTCGCATCTTCATTCGCCAAAGACTAAAATCATTCCTACCATTAAATTTCTCAATTTCGTATTTTGCCGCCATGACGGAAAACCCAAAATTAAATTAATAGAAGCACAACCCAAAAATATGAAACCAACCAAATAACCAAAAAAGCTCAAAATAAATCCAAAAGAGCAAACTTGATTAGTTCCAATAATTAACAAAATAACCCAAAGCTCTGATACCAATTTGTTATAAATTGGCGCTAGCGGAAGCGTAGTTCGGGTCCAATTTAGTTGCACAAATAATTAATTATGGATAACGGCAAAATAATAAGCAATAAGAAAAATAAATGGCACACAATGATTTAAGTGGTTCGACCTTTCAATGTGAAAAGTCTACTCCACTGACGACGGCACACTGAGGAAAAATCCACTATCAAATCCAAATGGAGAATACAAACACTAATATTCAAAAGCCACTCAAAATACCAAATCTCCAAATACATCCAAAATTACTCTCTATCAAAATTAGTAATCAAATAGCAAAATTAAATGACATAATTTTGCTAATATTATAGAAAGTAAATCTGATGGAGAATTGATGAACTCACTTGAAAGAGAGCTCTACAGTAGCGAAAAACGATACAGAGATGATGAGATTAATCAATCACAATTCTTCTTGGCATAAATCCAAAAGAGCACTATGCGCAATTCCTTTACTTCTCCTCTGTTTAGTTTGGCCTTTGCTTCTCACTGTTTTTCTTTTTCGGCAGCTTCAATTTGCAATTGAATTCAAAACCAAAACCTACAGTCGGCAGACCATATAAAGCAATATATAGATATGATGTACTAGGGTTTTGTGGGAGCTTGCAATTACAATAATGTCCTTTTATTTAACTTATGTTTTGAAGCCATTTAAATAACAATAGCTAGTAAGTGTCTTTTAACAAAAGATATATTAAATAGTTAGAACTTTTAAAAACGAAATGTTATGTTTAAAGGTTGTGATTTAAGTAAAATAGCACGATTTTTTGATAATTTATAATTATTATGAACAATTATATATGTTTTAAAAGACATAACTTTTGAAAAAGTCACAACTCATCAAAAAGTTGTAATCCAATTGAAGGGGTGCATGAAATTTTATAAATAGGTCATTTAAAGATTATGGAGATTAACATTTAACAAGTTCACGAAATTTTTTTCAACAATCTTAATACGCTATTTATGTCATGTGAACTTGTTATTAGCTTTACAACTAGTAAGTAATTTAATTTCTAAATTTTATTTATTTGTGAAGCAAGATTAGAAGTCTTTATGAAATATCTTCAATTTAATATCATTTTAAAGGTATGTATGTTGGAATTAAGATAATGCATATATGTACAGTTATATGCACATATCAAATTTCATGAAAAATCAGGATATAGGACATAAGACCAATCCAAGTGTCAACGAATAAAATAACATTGGAGATGACGAAGGCTTATATATGAAACATATCCAATTAATCGAATAAGGTCAATGGTTTAAAGGCTTGCCTACCATGCTACTTTGGTTAATTTTGATGTATTTTCACTAAGAAAAAGTTCAAGTCCAAAAGACACATTTATTTATGCTTAAATCTTCGGAGCATACTCAAGATAAAAAATTTCAAAATTATATTTCATTTTTGAAAATTGTGGGAGATTGTTGGAACATTTTTGAAAATAAAAATACATAGTATTTTGCTAAAATGTTACAATAATTGGTAAGTGCCTTTTGGCAAAAGACATATTGAATATTTGTAACTTTTGGAAGTGAAATGTTATGTTGAAAGGTTGTGATTTAAGAAAAATGACATAATTTTTTGATAGGTTATAATTATTATTAACAATTACATATGTTCTAAAAAACATAACTTTTGAAGAAGTCACATCTCATACAAAAATTTTAACTCGTTGCATGAAATTCTATAAATAGATAATTCATTTAAGTCATTTAATTATTATAGAGATTAACATTAAAAAAAAAAATTCAATAAAATTTTCCCAACACAAAACAGTGGTAGATTGTTAGATTGTTATAGAACTGAGGATGAGGAATCCAAAGAACTTAAAATATTGATGAACGGAGTAAGAGAACACCAACATGCAAGTTAGTTGAAAGGTTTTCTTTCTAATTTCAGTCAAGTTTTGCCCATTTTTTGGGTGATTCGTAAATTAAAAAAAAAAAAAACAGATTTTTAATAATTAAGTTATATATATATATAAAAAAAATTATTATTCTAAATAAAATTATCTTAAAAGTTAAATAAAAAAAAAAAAAAAACGTCATCAAATAACTTGCGAATAATTTTTATTTATTTTTTAAATTATTAAATGAATTTTTTTTATCAAATATATTCATTATTATTTTAAAAAAAAATTACATGTTTAAATTAAAATCATAAAGTATAATATTAAAATTTAAATAGTTGAATTGTCATTGAAATTTGCAATAAGAAAGAAAAAAAAATACAATAAAATATAAAACTATCATTCCGTTGAAAATGTAAAAACAAGAAAGAAAGAGGAACAGATGGATCTAATCTTTGTACGTGTTTTGTATGAGGTAGGCTCCACCAACCCGTAATCAATCTCCGTTATTTTTGCTTCCTATTTTTAGCTAATGTTTTTGCCACCACCTTTTTTATATCTATTTGTCTCTCTTTTTTCTTTATTTTTTGTTTCCAGCTAATTCACCATTCGAATTAATCTCTCTCTTTTTGTTCTGGTTCAATCCGGGTAAGCTTTCTCTCCCATTTTTCGCTCTTTTTTTCTTTATTCTTCTTTGATTGTTTTTATTCATGGTATTTACAAGCTTAATTCAATTAATGCTGTTTATAATCTTTAAATCCATTATTAGAGCTTTCTTCTTCAGTTTTCAAATTTTGAATTGTATTCCATTGTGAGCTAATGATTCGAGGTTCTCATAATCGAATCACTGAAGTCTAATTTAGATATAAGAAAGAGAAATGCTGATTCTTTAAGTGAATTTGTGAGATCTTTTGAATCTGTTTTCTAGTTTTATTCTTCATCTGGTTTTCTCTTTATTGATGTTAGATTTTGTTTTCGTTCTTTTTTATTATTTCCCCAATTTTCACAAGGTTCAAAACTCAAACCAGCTTCCACCACAACAAAATCAAATATGGTATCTTAGGAAGAGGTTTAGAAATGTTCTTCGGTTGAAGACCAAAGTCTTTAACTGTGTTTAGCTTTGATTCTGATGGATCGTCAAAATATGAGTGGAACTTTTTTCTGGGAAAAAACATGGATATGTAGATTGAATTGGATATGTTTGTGAATGGGTGGTGATATTATGTCATAATTACTTTTTATTAATGATAACTTTATCGACAAAAGTGACACTAATGTGTAATTAATTATAGGAATGTAATAGCAAATTCATACATTTTTGTTGTGGCAATAACAAAAGTGATTGTGACAAAATCATTACTCATTTTTATTATAAATTATAATGCCAGGTCATGATTCTCAATTGAGATATTTTCCATTTTCAATTAGAAAAATGGCAATCTACCATTAAAGTTAAAACATGAAGATAGGTATTATTCAAAATGTGGTGGGTTTCTTACAGGTCATAATTGTAATGCGTGATTCAGGTCATGATTCTCAATTGATATATTTTCCATTTTCAATTAGAAAAATGGAAATCTATCATTAAAGTTAAAACATGAAGATAGGTATTATTCAGAATGTGGTGGGTTTCTTACAGGTAATATGAATTGGCATGATGATGAATGTTCACACATAGTAGATCATATATAGGAATGTATTGTTTATGGTCGTATTAGGTAGTTAATTTAAGCTCTCTAAGAAAGTGAAATAGATCTTTATTAGTTGGTCGATTGACATATATACTTTGTTACCTCTTATAGAACGGTTATTCTTCTAAGTTGCTTCTCATCGGTATAAATTATATCATATTTGCAAATTATTATTTCAATTGTTTGGGAGGAGGAACACGTCTTATATGGTTTTAAATTTCATCTTTTAATGATCCAATTTCTCTTTTCCTGGATAATAGATTCTTTGAGGCACTTCTTATAATGGAGGATGTAAAAATTGTTGAATCCCCGTCTCCAGAATCCTCCTCATCCACCAACCGTGAGAATCATTCCACCAAAGAAGCTCCAGAGAACCTGGTTGTGGGTGGACGGGTTGATACCAACAGTCAATTATTTAAGGACAATTGTCAAACGGCCTCTACACAGGGTGCTGCTGATGGTTATTCTCTTGAGCAAAACCAATTTCTTTCAGAGAATGCCGAAGCTAGCTCAACAAATGCAATGGTGAATCTATCTGTAGGAAAGAACGAAGTTATTCCATCCGATGCTCCACCTTCAACCTGTGGAACTGGAACGTATAATAAAGATTATCAGGGTACCGTGAATAAAGATTTCGGAAATGAAAAAGTACTTGTTTCATCTGATGCTACAGCAATCAATAAATCAGAGACAGATGATCAAGTTAAATTAGAGGAAGCTTCAGAAAATGGATGCATAAAAAATGCCTGTGAACAAGAATCTCTAAAAGATAGTTCTACTGAGAGTGTCCCTGCACATGTTGATAAAGTGGTTTCACCCTCTGCTGCCTCTCCCGCTATAGATCATTCTAATAGTAATGATCATGTAATACAACAGAATGAGCTTACTCTTTCCAACACAAATGAAATTGCAATTAAAAAACAGGAAGTCTCTGGTTCTCCTAGAAGTGCTAAGCAGTTAGATCCAAACAGAGCCCTAATTGATACCAGAGCGCCTTTTGATTCTGTTAAGGATGCTGTTTCTAAGTTTGGAGGAATTACTGATTGGAAAGCTCAAAAACTTCAAACTGTAGAGGTAGTTATACTTTGCCTTTGTGTTTTTAGGAATACCCTTTTTAATTATCCTGAAAACCTTCGTTGGGTGCATTTTGACCGCTTTTTCTATTGAATTCAGAACTGTTGTTTTGCTTTTCTATTTGCATGTTTCTTTCTGGCTCTAGGATAAGAATATTCTTGTCAGATTTTGTATGCTTCCATGTTATGGAAACAATTAATATGATTTGACTAGAATAATTTTGACATTTGGCTCGGTTATTGATAGAGCGGCCTTTTCTTGAAATCTTTCTTCTGGTTAAAAAATCGTGGTGTAACGTGGATTTGTCTAGTAAAATTATAGTAGAGTAGAACCATTCTTTCTCCCTTACTTGCTTATGACATGCATTAAACTTATCTTCTTTTTTCAAAAGTGTAAAGAGTGGCCTTAATGTTTCTTAATGATTTATATATTTTTCTCTTGCCATTCAGAGACGCAAGCTGGTGGAACAAGAACTTGAAAATGCACAGAAGGAGATACCTGATTATAAGAGGCAGGCAGTGGCAGCTGAAGACTCTAAAATACAGGTACTAAAAGAGTTGGACAGTACTAAGAGACTCATTGAAGAATTGAAGCTGAGTTTCGAGAGGGCACAAACAGAAGAGCATCAAGCAAGAGAAGACTCAGAACTTGCCAAACTAAGGATTGAAGAGATGGAGCAAGGTATTGCCGTTGAAGCCAGCGTTGCAGCCAAGACTCAACTTGAGGTTGCTAAAGCTAGGCATACAACTGCTGTTGCAGATCTGAAATCTATTAAAGAGGAGTTGGAAACACTGCGCAAAGAATTTGCTTATTTAGTGGCCGATAAGGAGGAGGCTGCAAAGAAAGCTGCAGAGGCTATTTCTTCATCCAAAGAGGTTGAAAAAACGGTGGAAGAGCTTACCATTGAGTTGATTGCTACAAAGGAGGCGATGGAATCTGCAGACATTACTCATTTGGAGGCAGAGGAACAAAGAATAGGAGCAGCCATGGCAAGAGAGCAAGATTCTCTGAACTGTGAGAAAGAGTTGAGACAGGCAGAGGAAGAGCTTCAGAGATTAAACCAACAAATGTTGTCAGCCAAGGATCTCAAATCAAAACTCGAATCAGCCTCATCCCTGCTAATTGATCTAAAAGCTGAACTAGCTGCTTATATGGACTCAAAGTTGAAGGATGAAAGTGATGCACCCTCAAAAGATGAGATTGATGAACCTGGAAAGAAAACTCATTCTGATATACATGCAGCAGTTGTGTCAGCGAAGAAGGAACTTGAGGAAGTGAAGCTCAATATAGAGAACACTAGTGCTGAAATAAACTGCTTGAAGGTGGCTGCCACATCATTAAAATCAGAACTTGAAAATGAGAAGTCCATTCTTTCCACCATTAGCCAGAGGGAAGGAATGGCATCGGTGGCTGTTTCATCTCTTGAAGCCGAGCTGGAGACGACTAGATCGGAAATGACATTAGTACAGATGAAAGAGAAAGAAGCCAGAGAAAGGATGGTGGAGTTACCAAAGCAATTACAACAAGCTGCACAGGATGCGGATCAGGCTAAGTCACTAGCTCAAGCAGCTTGTGAAGAACTCCGCAGGGCAAATGAAGAAGCAGAGCAAGCAAAGGCTGGAGCAAGTACTATGGAGAGTAGGTTACTTGCAGCTCAAAAGGAAATAGAAGCTGCCAAGGCTTCTGAAAAGTTGGCTATACAAACAATTAAGGCATTGCAAGAAAGTGAATCAACAACATGCACTGATGGAATGGATTCACCCACTTGTGTATCACTTTCTCTAGAAGAGTACTATGAGCTCAGCAAACGTGCTTACGAGGCAGAGGAAAAGGCCAATGTGAGGGTTGCTTCTGCCGTTTCCCAAATTGAGTTAGCAAAGGAGTCTGAGTTGAAAAGCTTGGAGAAGTTCGAAGAAGTTAACCAGGAGATGACTGCAAGAAAAGAAGCACTAAGAATGGCAATGGAGAAGGCTGAGAAGGCCAAGGAAGGGAAACTGGGAGTAGAACAGGAATTGAGAAAGTGGAGGGAAGAAAACGAGCAACGACGTAAGGCAAGTGAATCTGGTGGTCAGGGAGTGGTTAATTCCACCAAAATTCCGAGGGCTAGCTTTGAAGGGGGGAAAGAATCTGTTTCTTTTGACAAGGCACCTGATGCCTCTGTTCCTACCCATAATGATTCAAGCCCCAAGGTGCATGTGCGTGCAAATGAAAGTGATTCATCCACGGAAGCAAAAACTGGAAAGAAAAAGAAGGCGTCTTTCTTCCCACGGATTTTCATGTTCTTAGGAAGAAGGAAGAAGCATACAACCAAGTCAACGTAATCTCTCTCAATCAAACAAGTAAACGATTTCATTTTGTTACACACACTAACCATGGATTTAGAATTTGATTTTACTGTTATGTACATGTCCGAAAATTATAATGTATATTAACTTGATTGGATTTTTACATGTGTATAACTCCATATTATGTGATCCTACTCTTATAAAACTACTTCAATTGAAAACCTTGAATTACTTAACTTTTTTATTGCTCCCTGTTTTTGACGGTTTTGGGCTAATATTTACTCTGGCGATATTTTAGTGATGTAATTATTAGAGTAAGTCAATTTAGTTCATAATTTTAAGTTTGAATCTTTATTTTCATAAAATGTCATATTTTTCATTAAATGAATATATACATATCATATGTGCCAGGATAAAAAAAAAACACATATGACATGCATATTTTATTTATTAAAAAAATCTTACACTTTTAAACAATTATCTTCAATACCCAAGCTAAAAATTGTTAATCTAAATAAACTTAATCAAACTAAATACATAATTAAATCGAACCCAACAAAAAAACATTTCGAAGTAAAAAGTATATCTACCCAAATCAAAACCAACTTAAATTCCTACAAAGGAAATCTTAAACAATTTTTTTTTAGAATATGAATAAAAGTAATATTATAACAAACACGAATCAAAAAGTGTAAAACTTTGATTTGATGTGGTAGATATAGTCCATTTGTCTTGAGCAAGGTTCAACAAACAAACTCAGTTGCCGCCATTGATGGTTTTGTCATCAAAGTTGACTTAACACTATATCTTAATTTATACTCATTTAGATATCATCATTAGCTTAACCATAGTTTGATAGATTAGTTATACCATGTTTGTTGGAATCATATTTTGATTTTGTGAGGACTTCATTAATTCTAGGTTTGATAATTACCTCTAGATATATTTTAGAGCAATTTGGTAAACTATGAAATTCAGGGAGGTAACTGATATTTATGATATTGGATGTTTTGAAATACCACAACCAAGGTTGTTTTTTTTTTTTTTTTTTTATAAATGTGGAATCACCCAATTTGAGTGAAATTTTCACATTAGATTGTTTCAGCCATATACGACATGGATGCCCCTATGATACTATTTGCACGATCATAGTTAATAACCCAAAAAACAGATATCAGATTCAAAATCATTGAAAACACATCAAGTCATTATGGTTGGAAGACAAAATTGCCTGAAGTGACACTGCATGATGTTCAAGGAAAACCCTTACGATTACCGGTACACTACTTAATATCACTTGTATATCATAAATCTAATGACCCTTTGCATTTTAAGAAATCTAAGAAATTCTATCCACCTAAATGATTTGTTGCCCCATTGGTGCTATCTTTAAACATATAGAGGAAAATGTTTCAAGTATTTTTCTTGGTTCTATGGCAGATTTGGAATAAGGAGAAAGGAAAAGGAAAAGGAAAAGGAAAAGAAAAAAAATTCAAACTTAAAAATGAACTTAACAACTCTTTTTTAAAGAAAATGGTGTTTATGCCTGCCAAGTCCAAATCTCCTGTATCACTTTTAGCGCACCAACTTATTTATCACCGATACATAACATATATATGGGCAAAAATAGGTGAAGTGGGAAGCAAAATTACTTAAAATATGAAAAATTTTGTCTATTTATTTACCACTTATTGGTGATAGTACACAAAAAATAATACAAGTGATTTAGAGCCACGCCTATCTTCCCCCTATTAAGTCTCTCTCCCTGTATGAAACTACCACCCCACTTTTTACATGATGAAGAAACGAAGAATGGTTCCCAAGACTATCACCACCCTTATATTCGCCCCTTCAAGTAGGAATCTTGTTAACCTGGTTTTGTATAACAGTTTCTATTTGCATAAAATGTGCAAGAAGAATATAATATTACATGCTCCAGTTCTCAAGTCTCCTGCTTAAGCACGCTCTCTGTCTCTGGTATCACATCTTCGTGCAAGTCAATCCGACCTGCATCATAAAACACAAAAAACTAAAATCAGTCAAAAACATCATTTTAAGGGAGTTTTGTAGCAACCTAAATCTCTGTAGAGCAAGAAGAGACATTCATTTTGCACATGTAATTTGCTGGTTAAAAGGTAATGCAACACACGATTAACTAGTTTTTTCCTATTTTTATTGAAGAAAAAGGAGTCATATACGTCCTCTAGATTGGATTAGTGGTGTAACAAGGGTCCAATTAAATATAAATTACATTATTTTAATAATTTTTCTAATAAAATATTATTTTGTTTGCTAAGTGATTAAAACGCAACCAAAACACACTCATTTAACAAGGAAAATTGAAATTTAATATTAAATTATTTAAGGAAAAAATAACAATAATAATATTCTACCATATATTATTTAAATATATGTTTTATCTTCTTTTTTTTAAATTAAAAATTAATAAATTATTAAAATAAAATAGTGGTAATTAACAAATATAAAAATAAATACTATGTAAAAATAATAATGGTCACTTTATCATTGTTAAAGGCAAGTGATAACTTGAAAGAAAAAAATATATTTTAATTAAAAAAATTATTAAAATAATATAATTTATTCTTAAAGCATGGCACTATATAACACTCTTTATAATTTATGGGAGCATAGGACAAAACGCTACCAAAAACCTAGAGATTAGGACCTTTGTCATACTTTTTTCTCTCTATTGAAATTAAGGAACAAATGCAATCACATTTCACAAACTTTTGCCTATGGAATACCTCACTAATAATTTTTTTAAGCAATTTAGTAAAAGAGTTTCGAAAAATTGACACGATAAGGACACCATTTTGTATGTTATTCATAATTTTTTCTATTTTTTTTTTTAAATTTTACATAAAAAAACTACTTCAATAATTATTCATAATAATACTTCTTTGTCAAATGTAATTGAAAAAAAAAAATACAATTAAAAAAGTAGCTACTAGATCTAATGCACTGTTATCACTTTTTTAAAACAGCTAGACTAAATTACTTACACTTACAAAAATAGTTCATGTAGCCAAATGCTCTAGTTGCAATAACTAAAGGACCAGAACGGTCACCCACCCTAAAATTAATAGCAACATATAATACATTTAATCCAGTTTCATAATTGAGATGTAAGTAGTATTTTGAGGTCCATAAATATTGACAGTTTTGCAGACATAATTTTCATGTTGTAATGTTTTAGTCATTAGGACTTCTCCCAACAAGTATCGAGATATCATAGCTTTCATAGTGGTCACAGCACTTTAACGACTAATATTCAGGTATCTTGCATACATATCTAAGTGCATCTCATATAGACTTTTGTTTGACTAATTTATTATATTCATGATGACTTTTATAAACCTTTTTAAATATACGGATCGATTCCTCCTTGAGACGGATCAATCCAAGTACAGATCAATCACAAAACGATTCCATACAGATCCTCCCCTCGCTGCGTAAAATTAAATGGGCAATCTTTTTGATCTGGACCGATCCCCTAATAGTTGGATCAATCTCATTTCGATCCTCCACTAATCCTGTTCAATTTGCGTAATTTTATTTTGGAGGTCTGGAGAGAAGGATCGATCCAACCATTCGATCCAAAGTCTCGCTGGCGTAACTTTTTTATTAACGAATCGATCCCCCTTCATGACGGATCGATCCTGCCGTCTGTA
Source organism: Elaeagnus macrophylla (assembly GCA_029378325.1). Lineage (NCBI taxonomy): Eukaryota > Viridiplantae > Streptophyta > Magnoliopsida > Rosales > Elaeagnaceae > Elaeagnus > Elaeagnus macrophylla. The sequence continues at coordinate 22,059,722 of CM055650.1, read as the reverse complement.
ACTAAGTTTTTGCACTCAATTTTTAATCCTAATAAGCTCTAAATTGCCTATTATATTTTGACACATCAACAAGTAACGTATTTTTATTAGGTTTTCACAAGCCAATACATACATCACTGTTTGCATATAAATAGATATCTATGCTTTTGATTTTCTCAACTTGTTGATTTTATGATTTTTGTTGCTAGGCTTAGATTCATCTTTCTACATTTTACATCTATGCTAATTCATGCCTGCTTCATTCATTGATCTTTGATCTATTATATTTTTATGGTTATGTTAGATTTAAGCCTATTCATAATATCTTAAATCATTGAATACAAATGTGTGCTTAAGCTTTATTTGTTTTAGATTTTCAATTTGCTTTTTGCATCTGATTATCTGACTGAAGTATTTGATAGGATTATTCATTGCATTAGTCCCTCTAGAACACGCATTGCACTTATGTTATTTGTACTAACCTTTCAGGTTGTTCCGTGAACGTGTTCGAGAGCTTGAGAAGAGTTAATTGAAAAGTTGGTCCAGATCCATTCACCTACCTTGAAGAGATTTTGAAGAAAAGAACGACAGCTCGTAAGTAGAGTACACAGGGGCTTTATTACTGTAAGGGTAATCTAAGACCTATTGTACTTAAATATTTATTTTTTTCATAATGAACAGGTTAGGTGGTCCCAGTGAAATGATGGTTTTTCTCTTAAGTCGTGTTGACCTAGGTTGTTTCTATCTAAAAATCTGCGTGTCATCTTTTCATTTTTACAATTATTTCGTAACTGCATGTTTGGCAGCCATGATTAGTTTAGAAATTAAAATTAGTCATAATTGTTATAATAAGCTATTCACCCTCTTTTTAGACTTATTAGATCCATAATTAGAACTTTCAATTGATATCAGAATTTACATTAAACACAATTAGTGATTCAATTCATAGAAACACACATATGGACCTTTTTATTTATATTTATAATAATAATATAAAATAATATTATTTATATTAATTTGCAATCATTAATTATCATAAATACTAGTAAAAGTTAGTCTATATAGTAAAGAGGTGGTTCTTTTTTCTGCAAAAATGTTATGGTTAATTCCAGCTATCTTGAAAAAGAGTTTTTTCCACACACGTATTATACAAATAGATAAGTATAACACATAAAGTAGATTCTACTTGTCTTTTTCTGCAGATCTTATCTTGATTGCTCTCGTATCTTGTTCTGCAGATATTATATTGATATTTCAAACCATCATCTCCTTATGATGTATGGGAAGAATCATAAAATATCAATATAACTGTAGAACCAAACAATAGAACAATTAAGAAAAGATCTGCAGAAGAAGACAAGTGGAATCTACTTTATGTGTTATACTTATCTGTTTGTATAATACGTGTGTAGTTATAATAATGTCGATATGTAATATTAAGTGTAATAGTGACACTTATTCATTCTTTAGATAAGTGCTACGTATAAGTAAAAGTTAGTCAAGATATAATAAAAAGGTAGATCAATAGGTGGCAAATAGTAATTAACATATAAGACAAAATAATGAATAGTGATAGTGAATAGTAAGGGCAAATATCTACTATAAATAGAAAAAGCATGTATCGAAGAGAAGCAGACTTGGCCTTCTCTTTAGTTTGTAATACCAAGTTCTCAATATAATATAAATAAAGAATTGCTTGCTTGTATTATATTTATAAGAGCAATTCAATTTTGTGTTAGTATTTTGTTTATGGTATCAAAGCCTATCACTATATTTCCATAAGGGTTGGCAATTTCTAATACAATCCGATAACACGAACCGAACACGATACAACACAATTTTTTTAGTAAGAATTGATCACTAATTTTTTCATATTCTTAAAAGATTTTATTATTTATTACTATTATAAATAGGCAACACGAAAAAAAAATTTGAGTTAATTTTTTCATATATCAACTGACACGAAAACTCGACACGAATAACACGAAACAAACCCGGTACCAACACAATAACACGGAACAAACATAACACGGATACGGCTAATACGACACGATTGTCACCTCTAATTTTCATAGCCACTATTCCAAACAACCTCTATATAAGAGTCTATTTCTTACATCTTGTTTCATAGATACTTTTCTTATGTACGAGTCTTCTAAAGAGTCTAACAAAGAGTCCATTTATATTTTCTTAATAGCCTAAACACCAACTCACCAAAACCAAATAATTTCTCTACATCCATAACTATTATTCAAAGTATGCTCTATGGCTGCAGCTAAAAGCTGATCTCCCACATCATAAAAGATATATTGGCTATAAACTCACAAATCTACCCAATCCCTATTTCTCTAAACCTATATGAATTGTCAAGTGGTTGTATAAGAAAGAGTTTTGGGCAACAACTGTTTGAAGAGTTGAGGCGCCGTAAGACCCTACTAGACTCTCAATTCTATACTGTATACTCTGCTCTATTATAAATCATCTTAAGGGATTTAAAGATCATATCAGGAGAAATCATTCAAGGTAGCAATTCTGAATGCATAGTCCAAGAATCTCATCTTTCTGATAAAGATATCAACTTTCATGTTGAAGAAAGAGCTTATGCAGATGCAGAAGATTGAAAAATTCTTCCACCAACAATTGATTCAACACTAGGCAGTCTCTAAAAACTAAGGAATAACAATGAAATTCTGAAAACCTTTATCCAAAACCTTCCATAAAAAATTCAAAATTCTGTGATTGAACCCAAATTAAAGGACATAATAGAAAACCTCAACCGTATCAGGAAAAAAAAAAAAGGTACTCACCAGATTCATACAATGCCAAATATGCATTATTCGCACCAGCAAGATATTGGATTGTCAAAAAAATATGGTCAATCGAGCATCCTTTCTTTGAAGAAGTTGAAGATCCAGTTACCTACTATGTAACATGGTCATGCATCAACTTGTATCCAATGGCCATCATGTTTGAACTTCAATTTTTTCCATATCTCTAGCATGAAGGAAAGTCTTACATTTCAAAAAATTGTTTAGTCTAATTTTTAAGACATTGATCAGTTGGTACTCATTAATGGTCACAAAATAGAAAGAGAAACAACTGTCATTTTTCAACTGTCAGACATGTGAGATAGAAGAATTCCTCCAAAGGTTATTGCTTATAAATCATTATCACGATAGTCCATGGAAAGAAAATGAATATGAATGAAGTTCTTGTGCAACAATGAGAAAAAAATTAACCAAATTTTGCAAGAATCAAATCTAAATCTCAATTCTAATGCTCTTTTCTTTTGAAGAACACATTAATTAGGGATGCAGTTGATGGTATCCAAACTCTAGTATTAACTTTAATTGAAAGTACTCCAGGAAATATCCCAACTCCTGTAAAATCAAGTGAAAAATTCTGGTCCAATAATGGATGGGATTAATTAGAGTCGCGGAAGTGTTGTGAAAATATCAATATATCTACAGAACAAGACAAGAGAGCAATCAAGATAAGATCTATAAGAAAGGACAAGTAAAATCTACTTTATATGTCATACTTATCTTTTTGTATAATACGTGTATGGCTATAATAATGCCAGTATGTAATATTAAGTATAATAATGAACGTGTCCATTCTTTGGATAAATGCTATGTATAAGTAAAAGTTAGTCAAAATATAATAAAAAGGTAGATAGATAGGTGGCAAGTAGTAATTAACATATAAGACAGAATAGTGAATAATGAATAGTGGATTAATAAGTTCATCCTCTCTTCGATACAGGCTTCTTCTATTTATAGTATAGATTTGTTTTACTAATTACTATCACTATTCACTATTCACTATTCTATCTTATATGTTAATTACTACTTACCACCTATCTATCTACCTCTTTACTATATCTTGACTAATTTTTACTTATACGTAGCACTTATCCAAAGAATAGACAAGTGTCACTATTACACCTAATATTACATACTAGCATTATTATAGCTACACACGTATTATACAAACAGATAAGTATGATACATAGAGTAGATTCCACTTGTCTTTTTCTGCAGATATTATAGCAAAAAACTATTATACTTTCTTATGTGAGAGATCAACTTCTAACTGCAACTACAGAGCATACTTTGAAAATAGTTATAGATGCAGGAAAACTATTTGGTTTTGGTGAGTTGGTGTTTAGGCTATTAAGAAAATAATATAAGAGATGGACTCTTGGTTAGACTCTTTAGAAGAACATAAAAAATGTATCTATGAAACAAGATATAAGAAACAGGCTCTTATATAAAGGTTGTTTGGAATAGTGGCTATGAAAATATATTGATAGGCTCTGATATCATAAACAAAATACTAACACAGAATTGAATGTCTCTGATAAATATAATACAAGCAAGCAACTCTTCATTTATATTACAGTGAGAACTTGGTATTACAAACTAGAGAGAAGACTAAGTCTGTCTCTCTTCGATACAGACTTCCTTTATTTATAGTAGAGATTGCCCCTTACTATTTACTACTACTATTCACTATTCTATCTTATATGTTAATTACTACTTGCCACCTATCTATCTACCTCTTTACTATATCTTGACTAACTTTTACTTATACGTAGCACTTGTATTATATTTATCAAAGCAATTCAATTCTGTGTTAGTATTTTGTTTATGGTATCAAAGCCTATCATTATATTTCCATAGCCACTATTCCAAACAACCTCTATATAAGAGTCTGGGGTCAATCACAGGTTCTTCAATGACTTTTTCAAATATTGAATTCTGAACTTCTTCTGAGAGATTTTGGAGGTGGGCCATCTATTCGACCCCCTCTCTTTAATGAATATAATTACCTTTACTAAAAAGCTTTTCTCAAACAAGATGAAAAAGTTTGAGACTATTTTTGATGGTTGGGAACCATCTTCAGTAACAAAAGATGGTGTAACCATAAAGAAAAGAAATGAGTGGACCCCTAAAGAAAGCATCATTAGTGGATCAAATCAAAAAAGTCTAAACTCAATTTTTGCTGCAGTATCGATAGATGAATTCCGTCGGCTAAGAGTGCTTGGGATGCTCTCGCGTTAGCACATGAGAGTACCACTCAAGTAAAACAAACAAAACTTAGAATACTCATCACTCGATTTGAATATCTCAAAATGGGAGAAAGTGAGACGTTTAATGAATTCTATGCTAGATTTTATGATATTTCTAATGTTTGTTCGAATCTTAGAAAAAAAATTGAACAGGCAAAACTAGTCAAGAAACTTCTTAGTTCTCAAACATAACAATTCAGGATGAAAGTAATAGCAATAGAGGAGAGCAAAAATGTTGATACATTAAAACTGGATGAGCTAGTCGAGTCAATACAAACTTATGAATTGTCCCTTGAACTACCAAGGAAGAACAATAGCATAGCCTTCAAAAGTACAAAAAAAGAATTCTCTGATAGTGATAATGACATGAATGATGAGCCACTAGTCATATTAGTACGAAAATTCAATAAATTTTTCAAGAAAAAGAGTAAACAAGACCATCAAACCAGGAAAGGACATTCAAGTCGTTTTAGAAACCGAAAAAACAGAGAATCCAAAGCTCTCAACACAGAAGGTTAGAAATCTAAACCCACTGATCTACTTGCAGTGGTTTTGAACATATTTTTGCAAATTGTGCAAACAAAAAAAAAAGGTTAGAATAGCCTTCAATGCTACACTCATTGACATAGAGAGTAAGGAGGATAATCTAAGTGACTCAGAAGATGGTGACACCAACTATCGAGCCTACACTACAACAACCAAAACAAAAAACATTGATTCAGACTCTAGCTCAGATGAAGATAATGAGGGAGTGGATTATGCTTCTTTACTATCTAAATTTAATATTTCAAGTTTTGATGAATTATTCATGGACTATTTAGGTGCTAAAAAGGAAAAAAATAAATTACTTATTAAAGTAACTAAGCTTAATGATACAATAAATTCTCATAAGGAATACTCCTCTAACTTAGAAAAAGAGAAGAATGAACTATTAGAACATATTAATTTTTTAAATCTGAGTCTTACAAGAAAAAAACATGAAAACGACAAGCTTAAGCAAGAACTCAGTACTGTTAAAGACGTGAAAAACTTAACCATAGGTGCTGAAAAATTGAAAAAAGTCCTAAACTATGGTAAGCCATATGTACATAAGCAAGGCATTAGATATGTTGATGAACACTCTACACCATCATCGAAATCTCTATTTGTCAAATCTGTTGCCCCTTAAGCGAGAAAGGTAAATTATGCATCTCTCCATTCTGAAAAGAATCTATTTATTCCAATCTGTCATCATTGTAATAGGAAAGGACACATTAGACCTAGGTATAGATTTCTCTATAGCCATCGATCTATTATGAATGCACATGTTCCTAGTACCTGTCAAGAAAATAATTTCATTTTCTCTAGAAACAAACAAATGAAAAAATATGAAAAAACTGTAGTTCCAACTTCTAAACCTATTCCAATTGATATTTCCAAAACTAAAAGGGGATGGGTCAAGAAGTCTGAATTACACTACTTTGTTGTCCACGTAGCTTTTAAGACTAAATCAAATACTGCCTGATATTTTGATAATGAATGTTCTAGACACATGACTGGAGACCGTTCCTTTTTTAAAACCTTTGAAGAATACAATGAAGGATCACATGACTGGAGACCGTTCCTTTTTTAAAACCTTTGAAGAATACAATGAAGGATCAATAACTTTTGGAGATGGTAAAGAATCAAAAATTATTGGAAAAGGTTTGGTTCAAATGATGGACTTCCTAAACTTAATGAGGTACTATATGTAGGACTTAAAGCCAATTTAATTAGTATCAGTCAAATATGTGACAATGATTTTCACATACAATTTACTAATAATTGCTGCATAGTGACTGATAAAATGAAAAAATGCATGTTTAAGGAAACTAGATCACAAGATAACTGTTACTGCATAGGCACACAATCCACAATAACATGTAACTTATCTAGAAATGATTCAATCACCTTGTGGCACGAAAAATTAGGACAGATGAACTTTAAAGATCTCATTAAAATAAGCAAGAGTAAGATTGTGCGTGGTTTACCCATTCTCTCCAAAGTTAAAACTACTATATGCGGGCCATGTCAAATGGGTAAATAAACTCGGATCGCTCATAAGAAGATTAATAGCATCAATACAAGTAGAACACTTGAATTGTTAATTGACCTGATGGATCCTATGAGAACCGAGAGCATTAATGGTAAGAAATATATTGTGGTTATAGTAGATGACTTCTCTCGTTTACTTGGGTAGATTTTCTTAGAGAAAAATCAAATGCTTTTGACTCTTTCATCTCTTTTTGTACAAAAGTGCAAGTTAAAGCAGGTAGTTAAATCGTAACCATCAAAAGACTAAGAACAGATCATAGAAAAGAATTTGAGAATTCCAAGTATACCAAGTTTTGCAAAGAACACGACATTTCTCATGAGTTCTCCGCACCTATCACACCACAACAGAATGGATTAGTAGAAAGAAAGAATATGATACTTCAAGAGATGGCTAGAGTAATGCTACAAGCAAGAGGAGTTCTCAAAAGATTTTGAGCTAAGACTATAAGTACTGCATGTCACATTATAAACCGTGTTTATCTCCGTCCAAGTACGAACCAAACATCCTATGAAATATGAAGAGGTAAGAAACCAAACTTAAAATACATGCATGTCTTTGGTAGTAAGTGCTACATTCTTAGAGATCGAGAGCAATTGGATAAGTTTGATCCTAGAAGTGATGAAGGTATTTTTGTAGGATATTTCTTAAATAGTAGAGCCTACAGAGTTTATAAATGTAGAACTAACATTATAATAGAATCCATAAATGTTGTTGTAGATGATGTAGGTAAACAAGTTACGGCTGATGAAATTGCTTATGAAGAAAATGTTAGAGACTCAAACTATGTTTTTGAGTGACATTGATGAAACAAAGGATGAGGAACTTAAAGAAAAAAAGAAGAAAGAAAACAAAAAAAACACGCACATCAAAAAATATCCTCTTGAGAACATAATTGAAGATCCTGAGGCAAGCATAGTAACAACGAGACGACAAATAAGTGAGGTAACTCACCTATGTTACATCTCCCAATTTGAAAAAAAAAATTTAAATGACTCTTAAAGATGAACATTGGAAAATGCCATGCAGGATGAACTACCTCAATTTGTTAGAAATAATATGTGAAAATTAGTACCAAAGCCTAAAGATAAAAATATTATAGGAACTAAATGGGTGTTTAAAAACAAATCTAATGAGGTTGACATTGTTGTTAGAAATAAGGCTAGATTGGTAGCTCAAGGCTACACTCAAGTAAAAGGAGTTGATTTTGATGAAACGTTTGCATCTGTAGCTAGATTAGAGTCGATTAGGATTTTTCTTGGAATTGCTTGTTTCTTGAAATTCAAACTCAATCAAATGGATGTTAAGTCCGCCTTTCTAAATGATTTTCTAAATAAAGTATACGTCGAACAACCGAAAGATTTTGTTGATTCCAAATTCACAAATCATGTTTATAAACTCAACAAAACACTCTATTGTTTGAAACAGGCCCCTGGAGCCTAGTATGAGAGGCTTACCAACTATCTTTTGAACAATGAATTTGTTCGAGGGAGAGTTGACAAGACCCTTTTTGTTAAAAGATGTGCTAATGATATCTTTATTGCCTAAATCTATGTGGATGATATAGTCTTTGGATCAACCTCTAACCCAATGGTGGAAGATTTTGTGCATGTTATGTCTAATGAATTTGAAATGTCCATGGTAGGAGAATTGAATTTCTTTCTCGGTTTGCAAATCAAACAATCACATGATAGCATATTTATCTCACACACCAAGTATGCTTGTAACCTTATAAAAAGGTTTGGCCTTGAATCTAGCAAGCTTTTAAGAACTCATTTAGGCACCAATACAAAAATTACAAAGAATACTCAAGGAAAAAGCGCTGATCAAACCCTCTATAGGAGTATAATAGGTAGTCTACTTTACCTTACTATTAGTACACCTGAAATATATTTTAGTGTTGTGTGTGCTCGCTATCAAGCTGATCCTAATGAATCCCACCTAGAAAATGTAAAAAGAATAATCAAGTATATATGAGGAACAAGTAATTATGGTATAAGCTTTACTACTAACACTACTTGTGAAGTAAGTGGTTATACAAATGCTGATTGAGCTGAAAATCAAGATGATAGAAAAAGCACTTTTGGTGGGTGCTTCTACATTGGAAACAATCTAGTATCTTGGCACAGTAAGAAACAAAATATCATCTCACTTTCTACAACTGAGGTGGAATACATTGCTGCAAGAAGCTCCTACACACAAATGCTTTGGATGAAAAACATGCTCAAAGACTACGATCAAAACCAAGGTACAATGCCCTTATACTATGATAATTCTAGTGCAATATACATATCTAAGAATCCAGTTTCTAAAACTAAGCATATAGATATTAGGCATCAATTCATTAGAAATTTGGTTAAGAGACAACTAACTAATCTATTTACTAAACTTGTGGACACCCAAAAATTCGAATTGCTTAAGAGTGCCTTGAAAATTTATCCTTCAACTTAGACCTCAAATCCCTTTCTCCTTAATTTAAAAAAAAAAAAATTGTTCTTAATTCTTTTTGTTTAAGGAATCAATTACTTTATATTTAATTGTATTTAACATGTAATGACCTCTATTAATTTATCACTCACACACACAAAAGATCCATAAATATGCCTTACATATAATCTAATGATAGTCATTTTTTCTTACACAAATTGAACTCTCTCTGAAGTGGGACCTCTCACCTCATTCACTTAAATTTTGACATACCATGAGAGGATATTATAATTGAGAGAACTATTTACTACGATGTGTGAAGCTAACATAGTAAACGGAAAGAGCTACTTCATAGATAATATGAAAGTCATCTTTTATGGTGAAATGCTCGTACAACTTAATAGTGAAGTAACTACACAGAAAATAAACAAAAAAGATAAGGATGATCTTTGTTATACAAAAAGAAAGAGTACGTCACATAATAAAAATTTACTGCTAAATATAAAATATCTCACTTGAGCCAAAATAAAATCTTTAAGTATTATGACAAAACTATGTTCTTCTGCGATTTGTGCTTTTATGTACTTATCTATTGATATATCATGGATGAACCAATATGACATGTTTATATAATCTTCTTTTATTTCTTAATCACTTGTGAAAATTGATATGCTTTATATGTTTTACATATTGTTTATATGAAAATTGAATGCTTAAAAAAATTAATTTTTTTTAGTGATCACATTTAGGGGGAGTTAGATCGATCCATCTTGAACACAGATCGATCCCACTTGAACACAGATCGATCTATGTTCATGATAGGTTTGCCCTTATTCTAAAATCTGATCCCAATGGCTCCCTGATGCACTCAAAATTCTTGGAATACCTCCACCATCACTGGACCTCACAACGAACGCTTTCTTCATTCCAACGGTGCTCAAAGGTACAAACTTTTCTGTACTCGCACAATATCTATTGAGCACAAAATCCACATGTATTGGATCGATCCAAAGTCTCGCTAGCGTAACTTTTTTCATTAACGAATCGATCCCCCTCTATGACGGATCGATCCTGCCGTCTGTAACTAAATTTTTACACGCAATTTTTAATCCTAATCAGCCCTTAATTGCCTATCATAGTTTGACACATCAACAAGTGACGTATTTTTGTTAGGTTTTCACAAGACAATACATACATCACTGTTTGCATATAAATAGATTTCTATGCTTTTGATTTTCTCAATTTGCTGATTTTGTGATTTATGTTGCTAGGCTTAGATTCATCTTTCCACATTTTACATTTATGCTAATTCATGCATGTTTTATTCATTGATCTTTGATCTTTAGATTTTCAATTTACTTCTACTTGCATCTAATTGATAGGACTGTTCATTAAATTAGTCCTTCTAGAACACGCATTATACTTGTGTTATTTGTGCTAACCTTTCAAGTTGTTACGTGAACGTGTTCGAGAGCTTGAGAAGAGTTGTTCGGAACGTTGATTCAGATCCATTCACCTACCTTGAGGAGACTTTGAAGAAAAGAACGACGGCTCGTAAGTAAAGTACACAGGGACTTTATCACTATAATTTTTTTCATAGTGGACAGGTTAGGTGATTCCGGTGGAATGGTGGTTTTCCTCTTAAGTCGTGTTACCTAGGTTATTTTCACCTAAAAATTTACGTGTCTTTTCTTTATTTTTACAATTATTTCGTAACTGCATATTTTGCTGCTGTGATTAGTTTAGAAATTAAAATTAGTCATAATTGTTATAATAAACTATTCACTCCCCTCTAGGCGTATTAGATCTTTAACTTACAACTTTCAAGTATAAACCTTGCCAATAAATGATAACTACAGCATGTCAAAAGTCTACTGTTAAATTGTTCTCTTTTAATGTATTTATGTTTCTTATCGCACCAAAAGACAAGAAAGAAGCAAACGGAGAGAGAGAAGATTTCACTTTGCTTTCAGCTGCCGTGATGTCAATTGCACTATAATGAAGCATCTCTAAGGACAGGATAACATCAAATACATACCTAACAAGGAGACCAGAGAAGGACAGCTTCTAGATCCACTTGATTTTGCTTCTGTACCTGAATAATTTGGCAAAAATTAGAGTCATATCGATAATGTGTGACATCATAGAAGAGTTTCTTCATCCCAAAGTTCTCTCTATACACTGTTTATATTACTCAAACTCATAATTTAGTAATAAAACAAGCCCAATTCATCACATTCTTATAAGGACCCCATACTGCAATTTACAGCTAACTTTTTACATTGCAGATTATTAAAAGAGTGTCATGAAATTCTCATCTCCTGTGCGACAGATTACGTTTTCTTTTCTCCTTAATGACACTTTCTTTCCTACGAATAAACAACTCTGGAAAACTAACTTCATTTAAGCATTAGATCTGGCTTAGAATAGTATCTCCTAATGCAACATATGTGCCCCAATGGTATCTCATGTAAAACAAGATAATCAGAAGATGTTTGAAGAAGTAATTGTAACAAACCTGAACTTTCAAGTGAATTGAGTACATCTGATTTCTTGAAAGTAAATCCAATGAAATTGGTATCTTTAGATGTTAACATCTGCAAAATCAAGCAAGAAACACATATAGAAAGGAATTAGTTATAGTCTTACGAAAAAGGGAGAAAAAGAGAAATAGATTGAGATTTGCTTGGTATAAACAAGTGTAGTGGTAAAGAAATGAAAATAGTTTTACAGATACAGAAACCTTATAAACATAGGTAGGGCTCAAAGTAGGTCAAATAGAATCTGATGAATTGACATTGAAAAAAATATCTCATCACAAATTTCTTCACAATTTTGAAACTCTTTTCTTTTTTTGGTTGAAAATATATTTTTCAGAAGTCTTAACATATAAAACGTTCCATATAGTTGGGTTTTGAACCTGTAATATAATCAACTTGTTCAAAGTGCTTTTGTTTTGCCTTTTAAATTATTGTGAAACATTCAATATATTGCAATAAAAAAGTTCTTGAAATGGAATATGAAATAAGGAACATGTTTACTTATCAGTAATGGGAATTAAGTTATTCGTAATGATTACAATTACTTCATCTACTTGTTAAATAAGATATTCTGTAATTAGGGCCTCACAGAGAAATTAGCAATCAAATTATAGATTTTGGAGTAACTTGATTCCTATTTAAAAGTCATGAACTTAATTATTGACTAACTAATTTTTTGTCTTCCAAATCTATCCTAACTAATCATTTTTTTATTTATTTATACCAAATCAAAATTATCTTCTAATAAATTGAAACTAAAAAAAATCAACTTACACGACTACTTTTTGATTCCATTCAACAATAAGGAAATATTGTTGGAGGTAAGTTAACAAATTTTTCTTTTTCTTTATCATTATGAGTAATTTATTTCCTTCTTTTTCTTTAGCAATTTCGAAATATTTTTACCAATCTCAATTTTTTTTCATTAACAGATTAATTTTCTTGAGTAATTTAATATGTATAATTGCTATATATATCTCTGAGAATTTTATACATGCATAGTCAACGATTTTTCGTTTTATGCTATGTAGTAAGGGAAAATAAAGTGTATCTTTTGTTTCCAAATTCAAGAAACAAGCTTAAGACGAAACATATTTAGTATATTATCTTAGTTTTCTAACTTTATAAAGTAAAAAAAAAAATCTTGGCTTAATTGATATGTGTTCCATAATTTTTTGCCTGATTATAATTGAATTCCAATTATTTGATAAAAGTGTGGTTGAAGCTTTGCCTTTTTGTGTATTTAATTCTGGGGATAAATATAAATAAAAATAAAATGTTAGATTAGTTTTTATGGTGCATTAGGATGCTTTCATGCCTACAAGTTTGAAAGTTTTTCATGTTTCATATTCTTATTGGTTATGTTGGTGAGTTTGATATATTTTTATCTAGTCTTTATCTGATCTCATTCATGCTATCTTCTTTCCTTTGCCTTTGCTCATTATGAAGTTTTAATATTTATTATAGATGTAAGATCTTACATTATATATCCTCACTTAGTCTCAATTTATTACTATCATTTTGATATTTTGATACTTTTATATTATGTATAGGAATAATGGCTCATTTAAATTCGCCAGCAAAGAAGAAATTACTTGCTACTCTCAATTTATTCGTTGCAATTCTTCAAAAAAATAATTATTATATGTTCTGTGAATTACATATACGCTTGTTTATTGTGTAAAAAATGCATCAATAATTCTCCTCATATCACGAGAATTTGCCAACAATATGCGTACTTGTATAGGATAGTATATGAGAGTGATATGGCATGTGTAGCCCAAATACGCATGGATAGACAAACATTTCATAGACTATACATGATTCTTTGCACCAAAGGACAACTAAAGTGAACACGAAATGCACATGTGAAAGATACGGTAGCAATCTTCTTGCATATCCTTGCACATCATGCAAAGAATTGTGTTATAAATTTTAATTTTTGAAGGTACCACGATCAATTAGTATATATTTTCATGAACTTTTAAAAGCACACCTTAGATGTCAAAAGTATTTTTGGAAAACTCCTAAGCCAATACTTGAAAATTCAATGGACTGATATAGAAAGGTATGTTCATCTTTAAGTTAAATGAACATTTTGTGTTTGGATAGTTAAATAAATAGATAAGTTTGATTTTGTTTATTTAATTGAATGCAAAATTGTCTAGGAGCTCAAGATGGAATATATTGAGGTACATGTATCGATAACTATTTTCTTTTCCTGAAGATTCTTAAGGTTTTTGTATTAAAAATTTGATTTTTTTTTTTCTTTCAATTCTAGGTTGCTATTATTTGGTTGATTCAGGTTATACCAATGAAAATGGCTTTCTTGCCCCTTTTAGAGGACAAGGATATCATCTTAGTGAATAGAAAAATGGTCGTCCCAGAACACTAGAAGAATATTTTAACATGAAATATTCAAGTGCTAGAAATGTCATTGAAAGACATTATGGACTACTAAAAATGTGTTGGGCTGTTCTTAGAAATCCATCATTTTATAACATCAAAACCCAAGATCAAATTATTTCAGTGTGTTGCATGCTTCACAATTTTATTCGTAAAGAAATTGTGGTGGATCTTATGAAAAACGAGTTCAATATTTTGAACCCCATCATTGAGAATAAGGATAGTCATCACAAGGGTGGAATAATTGGAGAAAAAATCTTGCAAATTAAATGTTTAATGCATGGCAAACAAGGAACTAGAGAAAGACGAGCTAGATAATATCCACTTTTTTATTATTTCTTTTATCTTCTTTTTTTCCTTTGCTAAATTGTTTTTATAAATATGAGATTATAATTAGTTGATGCTTTGAATATTAAATAATTCGTTCTACTTTCTACTAGCGTAAATTTTGCTATGCATTTATGAGTTTAATTATATGATGTCTACAAATTTAAATGCTAGGCAAAATAGAGGAAAGGGTATGAATAAACACTTTTGGAGACTATGATGGAAGAAAAAATACTTGGATGTTTAGCTTAGCTGGAGACTATGATGGAAGAAAAAATACTTGGATGTGGGTTGAAAAGCTTCTCCCCACATTAAATCACAAGTTAGAACCTTAAAAGGTAAATACTATGTTGTATGTGAGATGTTGTCTCAAAGTGGAATTAGTTGAGACAATAAACATATGATGTTGTGTGAAAAAAGTGTATATGATGACTATGTGAAGGTAATTTGTACAAATCATTATTTTTAGTTTTTTGACTAATATTAGTATATAACTTGGTATTGCATATCTTTTAACATGTTTTGCAAAAACATAAAAAAGCAAGTGGGCTATTTGAAAGGTCATCCCCTTTTTATAATGCATTGGGTGACATATATGGAAAAGATTGTGCAACTGGAGCAAATGCAGGTAATGGTGAAGATGATGATGAAGAAATAGGTACTCAAGACATAAATTATGAACAAAACGTAAACATGAACGTTAATTTTGGGAGCATGAGTTCAAATAGGAATAAATAATAAAGAGATGACAGATGATGATCTTTAGCATTCATGGAAGAACCACAAAATCAAGGACATAGATTGACTGAGACTGCCCCTTATATCCTAAGCGTCGTCGTAGTGTGCAATCTAAAACTATGGATGAAATGAATATGCATTTAGGCAGCATGGCAACCTCTGTGGCATCAATAATACCTGAGCTTGATGGCTTAATTAACGTTTTGTCTATTGAAAGGGAAGTAACTGATTTACAAGCCAAATTAGATACTGAGTTAAGCAAAATTGAGGATCTCAACAAAGATCAAGTCTTCCGTGCCACTCACATTTTAGCAAGAAAACATGACTTGCAGAGAGTGTTTTTTGTCATGTCTGAAGAAAGAAAATTTGCTTTTGTTCAGAATTTGTTGAGGCATGCAAAAAGTTCGTAAATCCTAATATCACATTAATAATTTTGTTGGAATGCATTGTCTGGACGTTTTAAGTGTTCAAACTTCATTAGCTTAGTTTTAGTAAAATAAGAGCATATATCAAGTATATTCTGTTGCTATTGTAATATTTTGAAAAACTTCTGTTTTCAAATTTTTTTCATCTCTTAAAATATAAAATAATAAAGTAAAAATAAAGTTATGAATGCAAGAGTATTTATCTAAAATATTAATTATTGTTATACATTTAATTAATTGAAGTAGTTTTCAACTACGGGATGTTAATAATAAGTAAAAACAATAATGAGAAAGATACTTCTTATTACGTTTCCTTATGATTTTGATTCTTTATAATTTCAATTCCTTCTAAATTCCATTAAGAATTAGTAAACCTTACAAACATAGGTAGGGCTTAAAGTTGGTCAAGTAGAATCTGACGAATTGACTTTGCAATATCTCATCACAAATTTCTTCAAAATTTTGAAATTCTTTCTTTTTTTGATTGAAAAACTATTTTTCAGAAGTCTTAACATATAAAAGGTTCCTTATGGTTAGGTTTTGAAACTATAATCTAATCAACTTGTTCAAAGTGCTTTAGTTTTGCCTTTTAAATTAGTGAAAAACTGTCAATATATTGCAATAAAAAAGTTCTTGAAATTGAATATGAAATAAGAATCTTAAGAGATGATTAGATTAAAATACATGCATTACTAATCTACTATGAATGCTGGGGAATATGAGGATTATTACCCAGCAATTAACAATAAAACAGGTCATTGCAATGCCAAGGAAAAAAATCATTTCAGTATGACAATAAATTAATTTAATGACTTGATGCTCTAAACAAGCTTCTGAAATTAAATTTGATAACTAAATATAAAATAATGCCATACCTTTCTCCAGGGTCCCATTGCTGGTGTTTCAGATGGTGGGCCCTCTACCTGTAATACAATTTTTTTTATTATAGAAAAATGAAAAGGAGAGACAACTAATATATGATTCTGTTAACAGATTCAGCTATGAATGAACGGGTTCAGGATGCACATAAGATATTTTTGAACTTTTGATTTCATAAATTGATATCAAACCAGAGATCAGTTAAAACTTGTTAAAGAAAAAAATTCAAATTTTCCATGGATCTCATAATATTACACATACGTTTCTTACAATTCCAAAACAAAGGACTAATAGTTCAATTGAATACTCACTTCAGAAAACTTATCAAAGTTCTGAGTGTCCAAGTCTCCATTTACAGGAGGTTTGAATGCAGCTTCCATTTCATATAGCTTATCCCACTGGACGCCTTTAAACCATGGATGGGCCTGAGAAAACATTAGCTAACATGAGAATACAATCCCAACTCCAACACACAAAAATAAAGTTAATAGATAGACACGGAATACAATCCCAATTACATAATGCAAATACTTATCAAACTTGAGGATTGAGGATAACGTTATACACCAGGACCAGTAAGAGAAATCATATAATTAGCCGACTCATTGTCTAAGGGTATATTATCACCCATCATAGCATAGAAAGAGAGAGAGTTTTCTAGAGCTTTTTAGTCAAAAGAATATTTAGGTTTAACAAAAGGTGGTGTAGGAGATGATACCTTTATTTCTTCCACTCCTCGAGTTCCAAGCCTTGTTTCAACATCACATAACAAGTGGCAGATAAGATCCCTAGCTTCATCTGATATTTTTGGTTCCTCTGGAAATTTCAGGCATGTTCTCCAATTGATTATCTGCAGAAAATAGATATCATACATGATATTGATCTGAAAAGCTGTTTGCAACATTACATTTAACACAATTAAGGTATTACCTTGCGGCATGTCATCCTGGGATCAACGGAGCAGAAGGGAGGGCAGCCTACAAGCATCTCATACATAATTGCCCCTAGTGACCACCAATCACACTCCATGCCATAACCTTTCTTCAGCAACACCTCAGGTGCCATATAGTCAAGAGTTCCAACTGTTGAATAAGCCTGCAGGATTTATAGAGTTCAATATAAATTAGCACTCATCAGGTATTATAATGATAGAACTGTTTGTGGAAACTTCAGATATTAAATAAGAAAATAGAATGAAGCTTGAAACAGAGATATAGTACCAGTGCACGGCGATTACGTTTCCATTGTTGCAGTTTTTCTCTTGGCATCAACCAAGGGGCTTTATCACAACCAGGTTGTCCAAGGTTTTCACATGCAGAATCCTCAGTAGTTAAGCTTTCATTTTCCAAGAGCATTGTTGAGTACTTATCATCTAGTGGTTTACACAAACCAAAATCTGAAAGCTTCAAATGGCCATTTCTATCCAATATCAGGTTATCTGGTTTTATATCCCTACACACAGAATACAAACAGAGTCAGGTCTTAGCTTATTTGTTTTTCATGATAACAAACATCCGTCTGCCTACTGGAGAGAACAGACATGATAAAATCAACGAAAGTCATAGACATAATTGGTCATTTGTCTGTGAATCATAGCCCCATTAAATTAAGAAATAAAATAACTATTCCTCTTACCAAAAATGCAATTTCATATTTTTATAACTTAAGTATAATACAAAGAGAAAATAAAATTATTAAAATGTTTATCAAAGAAACTATATAAATTTTTCTTAGTTTTGTTTCAGATCGGAGAAGTCTAAAACCATACCAACCCAAACTTCATCAAATCCTTTGACCTTCTTATACTTTTCAGTTGTATGGTATATAACTGTGAAGTACAATGGCAAACTATAGAGTCATGCACGGTCTAAGATATTTCAGGCTAACAAAAGCAATTTTGCAGATGCTCAGACCATTTTACCGCAGAGTGAGGCTTCACCTGGCAAAATCTATGGCCTAGCAAAGTTGACCAAACTTTGACTATGGAAATTATTTTCTCTTATTCCATAAAGAGGAAGTAATTCAAGAATACATATTAAAAGAAAGAAATAAAAAGGTGATCTACCAAAAGATTTAGACTGGGGTAGTGGGGTCATGCTAGGTTATTCAGGGAGTCTATTCCAAGTCAACATTCGTATGATATAGACATAAAGAAAAACAGTACGTCAAAATCAGCATACCTATGTATATAATTGTGTTGGTGAATTGAGTGAATGGCTAGGACACTCTCTGCAATATAAAAACGTGTAACATCTTCGGAAAGAATATATTCTCTAATCAATAATGTCATAATGTCACCTCCAGGTAAATACTCCATGATAAGGTATAAGAAATCAGAATCTTGGAACGAATAAAAAAGTTTAACAATACACCGACTATCAACCTCAGCAAGCAAGTTCCTCTCAGATCGAACATGCTCCACCTGATTTGTCAAAGGAAAAATGAAATCAACAGTTAACAATAGCATGGTGAAGAAAGGACACAAGTTGACTTTTAAAGGTCAAATTAAGTCAAACAAAACAATGTTTGCAATAACTAAATAAAATTTTCAATATATTTCCTGATTATGCCTGAACGAAGCTGTTTATTATATTGGCCTGTTTGGTGTTTTCCCTTTGAACAGTAACTTTCTTGGGAAAATATTCATGAAATAAGAAGATATTGAATAATTAAGCAGTAGAATTAACAGTAAGTACGACAATGTAGATAAGAGAGATTCTTAATAAGTTATCACATGTCCACGGCTTAGCATTTCTGATTTCTTCAATTTCTTCATAGCAAAAATCTCCCCTGTACTTTTTGCACGACACAACCTCACCTGAATTTTAATGTAAATATCAGAAATACTTCCTATGTAATATCTCGTACACATATATATTTGGGCGAGGCTGAAATTAATTCATGAAATAGACAATGTCAAAGCTATTTTGCTGAGAAGGACTGGAGGACTAGCATTATGGTTAGAAATAGAATAGTAATATTCCTTCGGAAGATAAATACAGTTGTTGACAAATAATATCCGTGATAGTTGATAATTGCTAAAGTCACAATATTACAATGCTTTTATTACATACCTCACCAAATGCACCTCTACCAATAACTGTCAATTGCTCAAAGTCATCCATTCCAGTTTTTCTTCTTTGTAGCCTCATATATGCAGTTTCTCTTTGTTCCAAATTCCTCATCATCTTCTCTTGTTCCTCCTCTGATATCTGAGCTTCTTCTGCTTTTCTTTGAAGTGCTTGACGTCTGGAAAAAACATGGAATTGAATTGCCAAAAGCTTTGCACAGAACAAAATTTCATCTAGTGCTAACAGAAAGTCGTCTATTCCATGCTTACTTCACTTAGAAAACTTCCATAATTTTCAATGCTAACATTTGCTACCCAAATATTTAGAAATTAAATGCTATTTAATTTTATTTCCTCTTGTGAAGGAAAAGGAAGTCAATGCTTCTGGTTATAATTGAGCTTATGGCTGCCTTACTAAATCTATAAACCAAAAGAACCAAAGTTCATGAGTCTTCAAGAAAATGAAGAAAATAATTTAATAACTAAACCATTATTGTTACATTATTCCTCTTCTAATAGTTTGATCTAACTTCTGATTGGCGAACATAACTTTAACTAGAATTCCAAGAACATTGTCAATTAACAAAGAATACTTTGAATTTTCTGAACATTTACCGAGTTATGCCCAACGCAAGTTATATAAGTTCTAGTCAAGCCTACTTCGTGTAAAAGGTAAATATCAGCAAGAAATGGAAACGAATACTGGTAGGTAGATATCAAGTCTGAAGTAGAAGGAATAAACACTCGTGGTTTTTATTTTTTATTTTTTTTATCCCATTGAGTACTGTCATCAATGATGAAACACTCGCTAAAATTTCATTACCGCGGCACTCAGACTAACGTATTGAATAACAGGCAATAAATTTTCCACAAAAAGTAAGAAATCTTGAAGGCAAAGCAGCAGCCAATACTGAAATTGAACTAATGCAAAATACACTGTCAAATCCAAAAGAAAATTCTTCAGTAATATATATTGGAAGCTTCCTAAATAAACACAAAAAAATTAAGAAACATAAATATAAAGTTGACCTGTCTTTGCGGTCCTCTAACCTCTGTAGATAATTCTTGTAATGATTCTCGATGAACTGCTTAGCAGCAGCAGCTTTTTGCCTAGTAACCGGCGACGAAACGGATACATCCGGATCCATATCAAGGCCTTCTCTATACGCCTTCTTCAAATTCAAAGCACCAAACCTCACCGTTCCATCAGCTCCATCTTCCATTGACTCAAGAACACCAATCAATCAATAATCAGATCAATCTTGAGCTCCACACCAAAAAAGAATCAATTCACCAAATCATTTCCAAATATCAAAGAGTAAGAATTATACTCAGCCAATTGAAGAAGTTTCTAAAATCAGAGTTTCGCGAAGAGATCCAAATCGCAGAAATGTCAGAAAGAAATAGACGCCCAACAAAAAGAGCCAGCTTAGAAAGGTCTGAACTGGCATTGGCATCCAGTATTTATACCTGCTCTGAAGCTTTCGCGTAAGCTGTCCTAATTATTGAAGGGGTTTTTTCGGTGCTTTTGTTTTGATCGGTATGTGTAAGGTGATATTAATTAAATGTAAAATTAGTACGTAATATAAAGAAATAATTATATAATTTTTTATTAATAAAGATTAATATCATCTGCATCGTATTAGAATAAAAAGAGTTATTTTTTGCTTTTGGCTTCTGGGAAATAGAATACGATCAAGTATCAACGCCGTCGTTTTGCTCATATGAAGAATCTTGGAGTCAAATCTTTTTGTTTTTTTTTGTTGTTGTTGTATAGAGAGAATGGGGAGACTACACGAATTGCGAAGACTAAGCTGTCAGCGAAGATCCAATGGAGTTGAAAGCTGAAAGATTCTTAACGTACGGTTGGATAAAGTAGCGTGATTTTGCTAGTTGTGTGCTTGACAGCTTGAGTTGGTGTAGGAGCTTACGTGTTTGTAGGAACGGTGAGGATTCGCTTTGAAGTTGTTATGATCGGCTACGCGCTTAAGGAGAGCGTTGAAGACAAATGTGTTTTATAGAGGAATGACTGTTTCTCATGTTAGTGGATGCTGGGGCTGAGAGGGTTTGAGATTTTGATTTTGAAAATGCTAACGAAAACTTGTAAAGAATAAAGGAAAAAGAATAAGGTTATATTTGGTTCGCTAAATGTAATCATAATTGTAATTATAATTGTAATGGAATGTAATATAAAAGAATTAGTATTATTATTACAGTATTTGGTTTAGTCACTGTAATCAAAAAAGAAATCAATATTACAGTTTTTTGGTTTAATTACTGTAATGTAATGGAATATAAAAAAAATTATATAATTATTTTAAAAATACAATTTCAGAAAATAAAATTTCAGAAAAAATACAATTTCATAACAACAATTAATAAAAAAATACAATTTTAGGAAAAAAAAATACAATTTCAGGAAAAAAATACATTCAGAAAAAATACAATTTTATAACAATAATTAATAAAAAATACAATTTTAAATACAATTTCAGATAAAAAATACAATTTAAAAAAAAAAGGAGCCAAAATTGCGTTAAGGGCGGCCATGACATTGGGCGACAGAGGCTGGACGGACACGAGCTGGACGGAGGCTGGACGCGATGAGCTAGAGGCGACGCGATGGCTGGACGGCGATGCGAGCTGGCGGCGAGGGACAG
Organism: Elaeagnus macrophylla; assembly: GCA_029378325.1. NCBI lineage: Eukaryota > Viridiplantae > Streptophyta > Magnoliopsida > Rosales > Elaeagnaceae > Elaeagnus > Elaeagnus macrophylla. The sequence goes on along the minus strand of CM055650.1, from coordinate 22,037,126 downwards.
CGAACGCGAGGGAGAACGAACGGCCCACGACGCGAACGGCAGGGAGATCGAACGCGAGCAGACTGTTAGACGACGGTGCACGAAGGAGAGGGAGAACGACGGCCCACGACGACGCAGGAAGTCTCTGCCCACTACACGATGACGCACCCTTTCGGTTTCGCAAACGGCTGAAGTGGATGGAGGCAGCGTGAAGAATGAGTACGCAGCGTGAAATTAGGTTAGGGAATGTAATCGCAATTCATAATATTAGATTGTGTAATAGAAATTACTTAAAGAGATGTAATGAATTATATTACATTACATCTCTTTAAGGAAACCAAACATTATAATGAGCTGAATTAATTACATTACATGTGTTATTACACCCAACCAAATAAAGACTAAGTATTACAATCCTTTGTCTATTACCAATTTACCCCCACCAAAATATGCTCAGGTAGTATCGTCAAATCATCTAATTGGGCAAACACCCATCAACTCACTTCTCCTTCCTCTTCCCACTATCAATTATTGGGCTAGTTTGGAAATATTTTTTTTTAAATAGTTTAAAATAAACTAATTTTATTAAATATGCCTTTAATATAAATATTTAAATAATTAGGATAAATATTAAGTAATTTTAAATAACATTTTAATATTATAGTATGTATTTAAAATTAATTTTCTAAGTATTATTTATATTAAAAGTATAATTTTATTTTTAAAAATGCTTTGATATTTAAAAAACGGTTTCAAATTCACTATTATTTTTCTATATTCAACCTAATCATTTTCTTAGTGATACTCGGCAGTCTTCTTTCCAATTTGAGCCCACCAAGCACTATCGTGCTTATGCTTTAAAGGACCAGTTTGAAATTCGATTTTTTGGTGAAGGCAAGATGAATAATAATGAGGAAGATGAAAGAAAATGGGTTCTACTCTTTAATGTTGTATCTAGTCCATGCAAAAACACAATTACGTTGTACTATAGTATTAGTCCCAAATTTTTGAATAAATTTACACATTAGATCTCAAACTTTTAAAACGTATCATTTAGTTTTTAAACTTTTAAAACTTCATATATAAATTTTTAAATCATGCAATTTAGTTCCAAAATATTTAAAATTTTACACATAAATTCCAAAATTTTGATTCATAAATAAATATTTAAGTAAACAAGCTAGAGATAAGTCGCTTCCATGGGTCATCTCTTTAAAAAATAATTCAAATTTATTTTCTCTCATCTCTCTCTAGGTTTCAGCCATCTTTTCTCTTGGCCGGTGGCAAAGATCTGGCCTGCTGGCCTTGCTATTTGGTTGTTGTTTGTTGTTTTCTTAGTTGTTGTTTGTAATTTTTAGTTCTTTTCTGGGTTTTCGTACCCTTTATAAAGTTTGCCATTTGTAGAGTTGTGTCGTTGGTCGTTATCTAGTTTTGTTACTTTTAGTTGTCATGTCGATGGCCATTGTGTGGTTTTGGTTGTTGTTGCTGTCGTTTGGATCTAGTGTTGGTGCTGTTGTTGTCGTCTAGTTCTTGTTTGGTAGTTGTTGCCTAGTTCTGGTATGGTGCCAATGTCACCGCTTGTAGAATAAGGCCATTTTTTATTATATTTTTGTTCATACACATTGTTTTGTTGTGAAGTTAGTGTATGGTAATTGCATTGGAGCTATTTGGTATTATAAAATATACGAAAATTTTTAAATTAGTACCAATAAGTTACAATAACACTCAAGCATATTAGAATGAGGTTTTTTTCTTTTATCTCATGGCTTAATATTTAGCTTAAAATTGTTTTCAGTTTTTTCTTTCTTTCTTTCTTTCTTTCTTTTCTTTTTTATATTTTTAATATGTCAAATTTATCTATTTTGTTTGTTTTACAATATTTTTGTCTTAGACCTTGTTTTGTTTCTTTATGTAATTATTGATGAGGTTTGATATATTATCATTAACCGATGAGGTTTGATATAATATCATTTTTAGATTGCTTATAATTTATTTGTTCATGATTGCTTTTTTTTTTTTTTTTAATGTACTTTTAAGTGTACTTTGTTTGAATATTAATGAAATATTTTTATTTTAAAAATAAAAAAAATAGTAAAATTATAAAAAAAAAAAAAAAAAAAAAGTAATAAATTTTAAAAATTTAGAGGTTTAATATTAAAATTTTAAAATATAAAAATTTGTAAAGAATTTAAAGCGAAATTATATGATTTAAAAATTTTAAAACTTTTCTACGGTTAAAGCCTAATAGAACATTCTTATGATCAATAGAATCCAATTCACAAATCACAATACAAATATTTGCTTAATCTTATGAGATTTGATAAATTTTGAAAGAATAAAATAAGTTGTTGAAGGGAAGCTCGAGAACTGCTCCAGTAACGAAGAAAAAGGGGCAAGCACTGCAAATTGCAGCTCTTGCTCGAGGTTGCTACGATTTTAAACTTCTGAGCTCCAAGAGGCTTGGACCTCTCGTTAGGTGTGGTTATTTGCAGCACTGCAAGAGAGGGAATGGCATCTATGCATCTCGACACCACGACGTTCCCAACCACACAGCACTGGACTGCAATTGAGCAGTTTCGCCACCGTGTGTTTCTTGATGGGTTTCGGTGGGTGTTGGGTATTTTTTTTATAAAGAGCGCAATGATAATACCCTAAAAAAATTGCACTTTTTGTGCCCTTTCTGTTTAATAATTCTAATCTTCCCCTTTTTCCATGGATTGAAAAGACCAGAAAAGGAATGATTTTACATTTAAGACAGCAAAATTTTGTACATCTATGTAGTAATGAATATGAATGAGGTATGCTATGCCTAGTAATATATTATGACTTCCCAATACCATTTACAAAGCTTAAAATTTTCAAAATTGATCTGTGATCGTTGACAAAGATAGGATCTAACTCTTCCTTTCCTTGCATGAGTTACTCTCATGTTCCAAATAAATTGGTTGAAGCGAGGAGGCCGATCAAATCACATGCAGCAAACTGAGAAGTTTCCAGATAGCATTGGCTATCAGCTAAGCATCTAGCATGAGATTTTAAAGTAAATCATACTTCAGAAAAACAAAACTATGCAAAACTGAAATTTTAACTTGAGGAGGATATTTGGTTACACTGTTTCAAGCTATAGCTTCTCTGCTCGAGTTTCTCAAAACTCTTCAACTTATCCAAGTGTTAAATTCAGATTTACCTGAATTATTTCACGACTCAACCATCCTTTCTTCTTTACGTGTAGGTTGGCAATAAATTCTTCGTTGACGACTTCAAAAATTTATATCCAAAGGTGTAATTTTCCAGAAATTCCAAGAGTTGAAGTCCTCCTGCAATGAATTCAGATCAGAAATTAAAAAACCAAATGAATGATTAAAATATAAATATAAAAAACAACATAGGGTTCATATTCAGTTTTGAGATATGAATTAATGGAGTGAAGTACCCGGGCGTGTGTAGCCCTGTGGCATTTCCCTCACTTGTGTAGGTTGGGACTTGAACCCGAATAAGGGGGTGAGTTGGAATTGGTTTTGGTTAGAGCAAAAAACAAAAGAAGAATCAATGGAGTGAAGTCTAGCTATGAAAAGAACCAATGGCGTTAAAATGCGACCGATCAGCTCAATAGATACGTTATGGTGCTTCTCATATGATGGTAGAAAAGTAGCAGTTGGGGACACAAGAAAAATCATTTCCTTAAAAGTATCATCAAATTTTCTGCAACCAAATTTTGGTTATGCTAAAGTGCAAAAATGTAGTGCTGCAGGAGATGGGGTAGGCCCCCACGGTTGTGCTTACGAACTCAAAATTCAAAGTTTTATTGGATTTTTATTCAAGGACTAGCACACAGTAATACTGAATTTAAGATAAAAACAAAACATAAAGCAGACCTGCTCAGCTACAGGAGTTGACGGAAACATGCTGTGCACAAGAGCATGAAGAGATGTATATGATCTTGTGTCGTGACGTCGGTTCACAGCAACCTCACCCTACAAGCTCAAAACTATCAGGCAAGAAACTATGATATCTAACGTCCTAAACCACACTTCTTTTTTTAAACACAAAGTTATACCAATATTCTCAATCGAGTTTGAGTTGGCCTTATTTTATAGCATGTTACGGTCAGTCGTTCACTATTCATCTTATCTTATTATTCACTTTTCCAATTCTCACTCCCATGCAACTGGCCACCCGTGTAGAAATTCTACAAAGACTTGTAATTGCAAGTGTGTGTGGAATTTATACACAGGTATATATAGAAATTCTACACCCATTTAACTTCCCCTTTCCACATGGGTGTGCGGAATTACAAGCGTGTGTGAAATTTCTACACAGATGTGGAAATTTTCCAACCATTTAACTTCCGCTTTACATATGGGTATGTGGAATTACCCGAGTCTACATTAAAAATTCGCTTAAATCGTCTTCCTTTATGAAATATGCTAAAATTGGATGTAAACGGGGTAATTTCTGTCTTTATTTTTATGGGACATAAATTATTGCTATTTGGCCAATGATACCCTTATTACCTTAGGATTAATGATGAAAATTTTCCCTTTTGGAATTCCAACTTTAAGGTAACTAAACTCATCAGTATCTCTGTTTCCAAAACCAGCATAGAATGGACTGCAATCAGGAGGAAACAATGACCTAATTTCCTGGAAAAACAGGACAAATATATTATCAAACACACTCATCAGAGAAGATATTAGATCATAATCTCTCTCTCTCTCTGCATAAGTGCTTAAAAATACATTAATTTATACGCATTAATCATCCACCACAAATCATAATGGACATTTTGAGACACTTCTATTCAGAAAACATGATTTTTTTGAACCTCTCATAAAGTGATACATGCTTTAACAATAAGACCTATACATTAAAATGATGAGCGTGTACACTCCATGAGAGTAATCATCATAGCATCTCACAGAAACATCATTAACCAAATATAATTAGTGATACAGGTTGGCATTATATACCAAGCGTAGACAGAAGGAAACCAAAGGGTTGGGGTGGGCCACTATCTTTGGGGGAAAAAATCAAAATTACCACGAATTAATATATAATGTGAATATAAATGCAAATAAGGGTAAATTGTCATTTGACACCCCAAATTAACATTTCTGCTTCCGCCTCTGATACCAAGAGTTTACTCAGTTTGAGGAACATAATAAAAAGTCAGAGACTCAAATCTTTAATTTATTTTTTCTCCCACTTGATTCAAACCAAGTTTCTCAGAACCCTATAAACTCATATACATATAGGACAACCAAACAGATGAAAATATACAAATACCAAAAAAGAATTCATAAAACATGCGTAACATATTTGAACCTTTTCGGGAAGGAGAGAAGAAACAAATGGAAACAAGATACTGACCTCTAAGCATGCAATCTTGAATTCATGAGGAGCTCTTCTGATAACTGAGAAAGAGAGAGAAAAAAAAAAAAAAAAAGCTCAGTGAACACACTAATAGTTACAAATAATTATGTAAACAAAATGTTAGTGGATATAGAATGACAACAAAAAACATAGGAATTCCAGTTTTTAATCTTAGATATATGCCTAAAGTGATTTTGAACCATATATACCAAGAAGGGTATACATATCATTCAAAAAGCTTCTAACTACCCTGAAATGCTTACGCAGACACTGGGATCACCAGTTACAGTAAATATCTCTGAACCACGCTAGAAATTTTGTATGCAATCTCTATATCCCTATCAAGTGCTTAAATTACTTGCTCTTTTATTTGTTTAATTGATTACATACACTAAACAATGTTGCTTGTTGGCTGAGTATATTGTTCGGAAAAATGTTTCTAAAACCAAGAAAGAAACCATTTTTACCATAAACCCAATCCACCGCTCCTGGGCTGCCTGCCTCCTTTATAATTATAGTAGATGAATAGTGAAAAAGAAAACTCCTTAAACATCGCAGTTTATGAAACCAACAATTGAGATATTTAAAAGACTAAGCAAGTAAGTTGGTGAAAATTAAAATATAATGAAAATAACCAGTTACCTTCTCGAAAAAGAGATGGAAAGAGTCCATCTGGTGAAATAACCATTGGCCCATCTGGCAAAGCCTTCCCATCCTGCAAAATGACAAAACTTATAATTCCCAAGGCTCTTTGATTTTATTTAATTAAACACAAAATGAAGATTTAATCATGAATTCTTTACAACTGACCTGCTTGAGGTTAAAAAGAAATTGTCTAGTGATAGAGGCCTGTGAAATTGCACGTGCACTCAAAAAAAGTAATTGGTATCCATTTTCCTGAAACAAAACAAATACTTTGGTGCTTCAGAAATACAGTGTTGCTTGCTAGTAGCAAATTATGCTCTATGCAAAAACGATATAAAGTTCATTAGAACCCCAGCTATAAAAATGACCCGAAGTATAGTACATTGAGGGCATTCTGGTTGCACTCACAAGGATGTGAAACCATTTGACAGAATAAGTTGGCAAAAGAATAGGACCAACCAATTACATTTGTGGGGTCACCAACTCGGATGCTGACTGATATGTCAGCTAGAGAGAATGCTTTAGATGGTATGGAACCAACAATATTTCAAAAGGGATTTTCTTCCACTGAGGCAATGCATAAGCCTCAAATTTTACTACAAAAAGACGTTAAATAAATAAATAAAATGTACATATAGGTATATGTAATTTTAAATAAATAGGAGATAAATTATTTTAAGAAAGAAATGGAGAAAGAAAGTTCAATTAGTTAGTATTTTTTAGAGAAACAGTAGAATAAGATATTTGCAAGTTCTAACTTTATTTAAATTTACTCTCTTTATCCATCTTTTTTCCTTTTTCAACTCTTTATATCCATCTCCTTCTATTCTTTTTATTCTTTCTTCATTATCTTTTCAGAAACAAGAGCCTCAAACCCATGATCAATGACACCAAGATATATTTGGCCAAGTCATAGACAAGGCCCAACCAGTGAAAGCTGTAGAAACTTGAGGTTTAAGCCCCAATATCCTTGAGGGGAGAAAAGTTATGAGGCATGCTTGAGGCTATGCCTCATACCAAATAGGCGTAAGCCTCTAATATGATAATTTAGGATTAAGCTTAGAGCCTCGACCTTAGGCGAGCCTCAAATTTGAGAACCTTCTGAAAAGTCAAAGCTAAAAAAAGTTTATATTGCATGCAGTATAAATTGACAAATATATTACGAGAAATGGTCTATGATGCATTATAAATACAAAATAAAAAGTAAAGCAAACCTTGATAGCTGAAAACAAATGCGTAACACCCGTTTGTGACCAATCTACTCCGACCAAGGGCATGAACTGACCAAGAACGTCTGATCTGTAATAAATTGAACAATAAAAGCAGATTACACAAGTATTGATAACTTTGGTAAGTAGCAAAGTGACAGCCAGGAGGAGAAATGGATCATAGAAGTGATCTATTGTTCATGGTTACAGTTTCAGAAGTAAAAACTCAATGCAAAGGTCACGTAAAATTAAAAGCAGAGACCACAAACAATATTAAAGTTAAAGCAAGTTGCAGACCAACCGTCGCAACTAAAATATTAAAGTCAATTGGAACATTTTGCATGGAATTAAGAAGGAAATGGATTAGATTACTTTGTTATAGTCCCATCCACATCTGAGATTACTATACGAGTGTTCCATTTCCATAAATAAATTCTGGCATCAACCTGTTGAGAAACAGAACTAGAAGTAAGCAAAGAAGAAAAAGAATACAATAAAAAATGGTATGAAAAAATCTGTAAAAGAAAACTTAGATCCAACTCCTCAAAAAATAAATAAAAAGAAAAAGAAATGAAGTCAGATACTCTCATAAATACAACAAAATACCTGTTGATCCCCTAACATTGCAGTAGAGTATGTGAATGTAACTGTGTTCCTCCCGTCCTTCAACTTGAGGGATTCAAGCTGCTCTGATGTTGGACTGACAATCCTTACCAATTTCTTCACCACCCTAGGCTTAAGCTTATCCTCATTTCCATCCGTGTCTAGTTTTCTCTCTGACTCCTTATCAAGAAAAGAATTGCTGGTATTGTTTCCATTTGTGCCAGTTCCGCTCTCTGAAGCACCATCAGCACTAGGATCACTGGTTTTGATTTGATCTGTACAAATTTTGCTCGTCGAGGCATTATCAGTATTAGAGTTTTCAGAAGCTCTTGGCACAGCCTCATCGGATGTTGATTTGCCAAAACGGAAAGGCCACAGGCTCCAACTTCCAGCAGGGGGAAGCAACTTTTCTGATGAATTTCCTGTAACACATTAAGTGGCTGTCATGCCCTTTGGTTCAATAATTATGCGTGCTCACAAATAAAATCATCCTTAAATTTAAACCATAAGACTAGTGCATCTCATTTGAAACTACAATTGTTTATCCTGACGAAAAGCTTGTTATCTTTGATAACTCAATGATCTCTGGAAGTAATTCTATCATTATCTTGTTTTACAGTATCCGTTTGAGATGAAGTTTCCACAGAAAGAATCTCTACATAGAAACAGCTAAATTTTCACATATTCACATGAAATAAAGCATTTCCTTCTGTTTAAAGTTGCAAATACATGAAATTTGTCAAACTCAAGTGAAAATAATTAGTCATTGGTCTTTATCTCAGTTGTAGATAATTAACGTCACTCAAGTGAGAAAACAAAAGCCATTATTAAGAAGGAGATTATCTACTTTGACACACATGCCAAAAGAAGTAGAAGCAGTTTTCAATTCCAGTACCCATCTAAAGTAGCTCAAATATCCAAATTGAAATTTTTGTGTGTCTATACCATACAGGTTTCTTACCAAGATCGACCTTAGCAGGGACAATTTCGAGCTCTGTTGGCACTGAAGCATCCTTTATATCTGGCACCTCCGATGACAACTGTTGAACTTCCTCTCTATCTAATTTTATAGATTTTGAATCCAGTGAATGGCTTACCTGAAAAATGTCATGTACACCAAAACTTTCAGCACAAGGTCCTACATTGGGCATTGACTCTGCCAGCCGCTCAACTTCACTGCCAGTAACTGTGTGATTTCTTGGAATATCCACGGGTTTCGATGATTCCCTTGAATTTCCTATTGAAGTCTCAGAATTAATCAATGGATTTTCACGAGCATACATCTCTGGTAATGAGTATGGCTCATTGCTTTTGTTCACTGATTCGTTTGGCACTACAATGCATCCCTGAGCATCTGAGCAACGATTTTCTCTATCCACATTTAATGAAAAATTTAATTCCATCTTCTGAATCTCACTGATTTTGGACTCATCGATATCACTGAAAAGAAATTGTTCTTCCCCAGCACTATTTGATGAATGTAAAGTTAGTTCCTCTGCTGTGACACGCTCACCAATGGACTCAGGAGAAGGTTCTGACTTGATTGTACTACTTTCATCATTTATATTTTTATCATCTCGAACTAGAGAACCTGAATCACCAACATTGGAAATGATACAGATGCTCTTTGATTCGATTACTTGGACAGAACCCAGCAATGGGCTCATCCGTTCCATTTCAGTGCAGGAATTTGAAGATGCTGCTGGATTTTCAAGAGCCACATTATCACTCACGCAAAAAGGAGAAGGATTTTCTTGGTGAGTGTACCTCTCCTGTACATCTACTTGTTCTTTTGTCAATCCAACATTATCTGCAAATTGCTCCATAACGACATCCTGCTGAAGAACTCTGTCAAAACAGGTCTGAATAAACTCTTAACAGCATATTTGTTACACAGTATTAAAGACCCTGACTATATAATTTTTATACAGTCATGTATTTGGCTGTAAAATCAGACTGTATTGTACAATTAAGTAAAAATTTAGTATGAATATAGGGTGTGGGTTTAAACCGTATTGGACACTTAACTTAGTCTGTCTGAACTTTCAATAATAAAATTATGTGCTCAAACTAAAAATAATATTTTTTTATTTTTAAAATGTAATAAAAATGTAAAAATGAATTAAATATTGATATAAATAAATTTTATAATAAAAAACTATTTTAAACATAAATTATTTTATTAAAATATTTATAATTAATTTTGTCTGACAAATAATACGATTTTTCACTAAATACTGTACAAGACTAATTATAATACAATTCAATACAGTGCAGTCCAATATGACTATATTTAACCTATCTTATATGGTACACTAAACATGTAGTAACAAATTAAGGCAAGTTCTTATTTCTCACTAGTATCATCGGTCATAGTATCCTAAATTCTAGATTACCAAAGGGTCAATGCTAATATTGCATAAATAATTTCGAGATTACCTTGGAAAGCGGTGTTGTTCTTGCTGCTAGGATTCCAGTGTGAAAATAGACTTCGCCACATTTTCCACCAGAAACGCACGGTGTTTCCTGAGTTTGTTTGTTGGAAGCATCTTCCTTCCTTACCATCAAGGTCTTTGATGATTCACAATAAAGAATGGTTTGTACTTTATTAGTTATATCCTCCTTCAGGCAAATACTACTACTACCTTGTAATACAGCATTCCTTTTATGAGAATCCTCTTCATCAAACTGCTTATCAGAACATGCTTCAAGTTCCATTGGATATAAAACTTGAAAATCAGAACCACTGATCCCAGACAGAACTCCCTCTGAATTTCTCTCATCTTTAGCAACCAATAACATAGATTCATCTACAATTTCAGACACTACCTCACATTTCCTTTCTAAGTTGCCTTCATCTACAGTGGATGTCTCAGCGTTATTCTCTGTGGTGCTCAAACATGCAACTTCCAAAGTAGTTTTCTGAACAAAATTCTCTAATACTTGGTTGTCCTCTTGCAGAGAGTAGGAAAATCTCTCCTGATTGATACTATTATTTGTGCCATCGAAAAAACTCTGTTGACTGTTTTCAACATCTATTTGTGTTACATTATGAGCTTCAGAACCCAGCATTTTGGAATCAGAAAATGTGGGCACGGTATCTTTTGTATATTTATCAGAGTCCAGATTTGTAGACCATTTTGCTTCCAAAAGGTTAACAGGACACTCTACTCGCTCAAGTGAATCCGTCCTTCTCAGCATGCTATCATCAATCTCTCCCTCATTTCGATTCTCCTTCAATGAATTCCTTCCAGAAACAACAGGCAACTGCTGTGAAGTACTCCTGGTCAACATCTGCTCTTTGTTCAGGACATTTTGATCAACAGGATACAATTTATCAGCATCAAAATTGCAACTTTTGGAGTACAATGTCCTCCGGTTATCCAGGGGAATTACACCCCTTTCATCACCAGAAGCAGAAGTTAATGCAGAATCGTCTTCCTCAAATTCTACCTCCTTAAGAAAGTAAGCTTCCCCATTTTGATCGAGGTACATGTGAAAATCAGCATCGACTCCATTTACACAAATGTTGACCAACTTCTCTTTTGCCTTCAAAACCCCTTGAAACTTTCCAAATCGAACATACCAAGGTGATGATTTGAAGCTCCCATCTGGCTGTTGAACTACAATAACATCCACAGCACCACCAAACGGATGTAAGGTACCAGTTACGGTGTACACGCCTCGGGAGATGTAGCTCCCTATCTTCCCAACAGCATACATCCTCCAATAAAAAGATTTCTCAGATCACCTAGTTTCACACAAAATCTCCTAATACAACATTTTTAAAGAACTAGTCGAATTGCCCCACATAACGTGAGGCCACATTAGCTCAGAACAACAAACCCGCAAATCACATAACACTTCCTCAAGCCACCACAGAACTCAATTCAAATTTCAGAGACAACCCAGATAATGAATCCTTAAAACTGCAGTTTAATTCAATCACCTGATCGATCATAACAAAAAAGGTCAAAACTTTTATTAATTGAAAGAAACACCGACATAACCCAGCTCAATAATCGGAATCAATCAATGATGAAAGGAATAAAAATCCATTGGTTGACGGAACCCAATAGCCACAAAAAAAAGGAACCATAAAGGCATAAATCATAGACCAAAATTAAGAAAAGAGATTACGTTTCTAACTTAAAAAAGACAAGCCCGTTAAAGAAAAGTCTGTGGATGAGCCAAACTTAATAAAACAAAACGGAGCCGTCAAGCAAGCAAAACGGTTAGGGAAATCAAAAGGCACACTCGGTCATAATTATTCGAATGAGCCAAAACCATTCGTCAACAAAATCAACCAAGCAGATTAGCAGATGATAACGGACAATGACACTCTTATTTTCTTATTTATTAGTACTATAATTGTATATGTATAAAATAAAAAACACAATAATAGAAAACCCAAAAATTAGATTTTAAAAAGAAGAAAAAGAAAATACGGAAATGGAAATGGAAATGGAAATGAAAATGAAGATATACCTGGAAAGAAGAAGGCCATGTCCAATATAAATTGTCAAGAGAACAGTTATATAGGCTTCATAGCAATTAAGTGAGAGAAAAGGGTTGTTGTTCTTTGGAAATGTCGAAGAAAAAGAGAGAGAGAGAGATGGGAAATGGAAATGACACGCAAGCAAAAAGGATGTTAGATAGGCATGTGTTAATTGACTTGTGATCACAACTTTTGATGAAAACATCATTTCATTTGGAAAAATTATACATTTGTAAAGTCTTGGTGTTTCATTAAGATTGATAAACGTTCTAAATTGGCTTACATCCCAAGTAATAAGCATGCATGGAAGTGGTGATGCTTTTAAGATACATATTTTTAATATAAAATAAATATTTTATTTATAATAATATGTTATATTTAATTTTATGTATATATTTACGTACATATTAATAATATTTAATATACGTGAATAAAAATAACATAAATTATACATAAATTGATTAAATATATAAACATTTTTATGTATTTAATAATTATTAATAACATAAATAAAATTATAATTGTACATTATATAAAATTTATTTCATAAATTGAATAATCCAAAAAGAAAAAAAATAAATATTCAATTATTTAATTTTAGACTTAATATTATAAAACAAAAAATTTAAAAATAAGTTAAATAAAGTTTTTAAGTTTTTATAATTTACGTTTTTAAAGTTTATCATATTTTATTTTAATTAATATTTTAACTTTATTTAATATTTATTTTAAAGATTATATAAAATTGTTTTTAATGCTTGGCTTTTTGTAAAATACCTCAATATTTTAGTAATGTCAACATTTATGTAATGTTTAGTAGTTAGTCGGGTAAAATACTTAATAGTCAATTTTTAATGAAAATGAAAAAAAAAAAAAATTAAGTGTTAATGAAACTAAATATGGTGATATTTTTGTAAAATTCAAACTTTATGACCGCCTTCAAACATTAAGATATAAAATATATTTAAACTTTAAATCTGTGATATTTTATAAATTTAATATTAAAATAATGTAATATGTTATTAATTAATTTCTTAAAAAATAATATTTTAATTAAAAAATCATTAAAATCGTTTATTTTTGTTCTTAATTGGCTATTTTTCTAAAACTAAAGGACCAAATAATATCACTTATAATCTAATGAATTAAATAACACAAATGACATAATCTGAAGAACCTCCATGATACTTTTATCTATTTTTTTATGTGTTTTTTTTTTAATATTTTTCAACTATATTTAAAAAAATATTGTTTTGACTTGAAATAACAATATTTTAAAAAAAAATTAATAAAAATAAAAGATAAAAAAAATAACGTCTAATCATTTTTTAAGTCACCGTTTACTACAACTTGAATTTTAAAAGATAAAATAAACTTATGTCTATTAAGTTAAGTTTATAATTAAAGAAAAATTATCAAATTTATTTAAAAAGTCTCAAAACAAAACCAAAGGTACTCTTGATTGTCACATGAGGGGCTAAAATAGTCCTATTATTATTTTTAAAATTAGTAGTGTGGTTATGTTATTTTTAGTTTCGGATCAATTGATCCCAATATTTTTAAGGAATGGTCAAAAGTTTAAATTGTAATTTTTTATTTAAGTAAGAAAGAATTATACATGTGAAAGATATTTGATCTTCTTTTTCATGAACATTGTATTTTGTCCATTTTTGTGGCAAATAAAGTTATCATATTATTAAAATTTCTCATTAAATTAATATCATTTTTTTTTTTACCGTGAAAAAATATATTTTAACCTTCTTTTTTTTTTTTATTGTATATGAATATATTTTATAAAAAAAAATTAATTGCTCTAACTTGAAAGTTAATTAAACATGTCCTTAATCATTAAAGTAAATATTTTATTAGCTTAATAGTGTAAGTCTTCAGTGGCAAATTAAGATAGCAAGTTTAAATTTTACTTAGTGATAAAAAATAAAAAATAAATTCACATAACCATTATTATTATTATTATTATTTTTTATTTATTTATTTATTTATTTTTGAAGTAATTGGGTTGGTTTGAAGTGAAGATGTAAATTGGAATGTTTGCTGCATATATATGTAAAATAAAGAGGAACGAAGTTACTAATATACTGAAATCATATTATTTGAGTTGGGTCGCAGACTAAGTCGCTCTTTTTAAGATGTTTTGCAACTCTGCTTAAAATTGTGCAAGCAAACACAGCCTCGTCGTCCCCAAGATAAAACAACCCAACAAAATTCTGTCTCGAAACTACACTACATTGATAAACTCCAGAATGCTACACCTTATAAAATACTTTTGTTGCTTGGAAAGTAAAAATAATATTAATTTTGTACTCTGGAAAGTATTTCTGAGTTTATGTGTTTCTGTATTTTTTTAGAGTATCTGAAAAGCTCATAAGAGAGTAGAGAGGAGAGAAATTGAGAGAGAGTTGAGAGATGATGGTGTGTTTGAACTGTGAGCTCAGAGGCTCTATTTATAGCTGAGGGTTGTCACAAAAATTGAGGCCAGTGGATGAGAACGTGCAACATTTATGAAGAAATGGTCTACAGAACGTGCAACGTGACGTCCACAAGGAAGCAGTCAAGAGAACGTTCTGTAAGACTTGGTCTGGAACGAAATGCTATTGTAACGGTCACATCGTGGGTGACGGATAAAAACGAAACTATTGAAAAAAATAATTTTTAATAAATAATTTTTTTATTAAAAAATAAAGTGCCACCTTAGCTCACACACACGCACTCGCGCTCAGCTTGGCACTGCGGCAACACGTGTGTGTGTGGTGGACCCATAATTGCCTAATTCTTCTCCCCTTTCACAAAAGTAGGTGCCCCTTTGGGCCCAATAAACACCTCCTAAGAGATGTAAAAAAAACAATGTGGGACTTAATATCTGGGAGTGTAAACTTTTTGCACTTTTTCTCTTTCTTTTTTTATTTAAATTCATAATATTTCCAGCAATTCTCCACTTAAATTTTATATAAAAATAATTTTTATCGAGCAACCGATCAATCAAAGATATAAGATTATGAATAAGCAAAAGGTGTCTATCAACTTAAACCTTTGCATAATGTTGATGCTTTAGAATATACTAGAGTAACTCGTAGTTTTGAACTCTATCTCTAACAATATTACACACACAACCTTTCCAAGGTGTAGTTCGAAAAGTCCGTGTTTTATAGTCATGCATGTGTATCCTAATATAGTGAATGCTCTAGTAAATTTTGCCCAAAATTCCATAGAAAGCGAGCACACTTCCACATTCACATAGGTGAGTCTATCAAGAGTACTGTTGTAGCTATGTACTCCACTCCACATAGAGTATAGAACTCATTAAGAGTTAACAATTAACTCGTCATTCTGTCGCTTCAGGAATTCATGCTTCTAACAATATAGAATATGACTCATAATAGCATGATTCATCTCATATCACTTCATAACTTGTTATTACCCATTGAACTTATTTCTTGGAATCTCCAGTCCATAAGTCGGGTTACCATCACGAGTGACTCTTCATTCTAAGGGCATTAGTCCAATTCCTTTGGAGGTTTTAATAACCTTCTCTCTTTTGCTAATCTATTGTCAAAGGATCAGATAAATTATCATCAATATGATCCACTCTTACAACTCCTGTAGAGAGAAATTCTCTAACAGTGCTGTACTTACGATGTATCTGTCGTCTCTTGTAGTTATAATAACGGTTTTGAATCTTTGCAATAGCTGCAGTACTATCGCAGTGGATCAAGACAGCTAGTATTGGTCTTTCCTATAAAGGGATCTCAGCTAACAGACTTCTTAACCAGCCTGCTTATTCACTAGCAGTAGCTAGTGCTATCATTTCAAACTCTATCGTAGATTGAGCCAAAATTGTCTGTTTCTTAGACTTCCAAGAAACAGCTCCACCAACAATGCTAAATATATAGCCGCTAGTTGCTTTGGAGTCTTCTGAAAGGGTGTTCTAATCAGTATTGCTGTATCATTCTAGAACAACGGGAAACTTTTTATAATGTGATCTAAAGTTCATAGTTCTCTTAAGGTACCTCATGACCCTTTCAATTGCATTCCAATTCTCTATACTACGTCTACTGGTAAATCTACATAGTAGTCTCACAACATAAGCTATGTCGGGCCTAGTGCAATCAGTAGCATAACGTAAGCTACGAATGATGCTCGCATACTCAGTTTGTCTAACACCGTCTCCAGTGTTCTTGAACAACTTTACACTAGGGTCATAAAGAGTACATACAGGTTTGTAGTTAAAGTAATTATATTTCTTTAAGATCTTCTCAATATAATGAGATTGATCTAAAGAAAGTCTTTCTTCAGACCTAGTAATCTTTATACCTAGGATTACACTTGCTTCACTGAGGTCTTTCATGTCAAAGTTATCACACAATAAGTTTTTTACATTATTTACAACATGAATATTTGACCCAAAAATAAGCAAGTCATCCACATATAAACATATAATAGTGCAAATGTCATTTTCTGTTTTATGATAAATGCATTTGTCACTTTCATTCACTTTGAATCCATGTGAGATAACTAGATTATCAAATATTTTATGTCATTGCTTAGGTGCTTGTTTTAGATCATAAAGAGATTTATCTAGTTTACATACTTTATTTTCTTGACTTGGGACTACAAAAACCTCAAGTTGGTCCATATAAATATCTTCTTTTAATTCACCATTTAAGAAGGCAGTTTTAACATCTATTTGGTGCACTACTAAATCATAGATAGTAGTAAGGAAAAAGAGCACATGTATGGAAGTTATTCTTATGACAGGTGAAAATGTATCAAAGAAGTCCACATTTTTCCTTTGTCTATACCCTTTGGCTACAAGGTGAGCCTTGTACTTTTCAATAGTACCATCAGGTTTTAATTTCTTCTTTAGTATCCATTTACATCCTATGGTCTTGCAACTAGGAGGCAAGTCAACTAAATGCCAAGTTCTATTAGACTCCAGAGAGTCCATTTCATCATTTATGGCTTTTTTTTCATAAGTTGACATCTAAAGAAGATAAGGCTTCTAGAAGAGTTTGGGGATCTTCCTCTAAGGTATAAGCATAGAAATTAGACCTATAATCCTTAGAGGTTCAAACTCATTTACTTCTCCTAAGTTCAGAAGACGAGCCTCCACTATTATTTAATTTTAAGGGAAACATATGTTCATAGAATTCTGCATCATTTGATTCTATAATTACATGCTCATTTAAGTCATAGAATTTATAAGCTTTACTATTAACTGCATATCCTATAAATACACATTCATATGTTCTACTAGCAAGTTTATTTCTTTTAGGATCAGGGATCTTAACATAGGCTAAACAGCCCCAAGTTTTAAAATAAGTTAAGTTAGGTTTCTTATTTTTTAAGATTTCATATGGTGAAATTTGACTAGTAGATTTAGGCACTCTGTTTAGCACGTAACAAATAGTTAACAAAATTTCTCCCCATCAGTGGGAAGCAGTACCAAAGTTTAATAAAATTGCAACAACTGATTCAGTAAAAATTTTATTTTTTCTTTCAGGTTTGTCATTCATTTCAGGAGAATAAGGTGCAGTTTTTTCATGAATGATTCCATGAGTTTTATAAAAGTCATTAAAAATATTGGAATCATATTCAGTGCCTCTATCACTTAGAAATCTTTTTATTTTTTTGTTAAGTTGATTTCAATTTCAGTCATAAATGTTTTAAATATGTCAAATGCTTCACTTTTATTTTTCATTAGATATACATAAGTATAATCTGAACAGTCATCAATAAAAGTTATAAAATAGCATTTACCATTTCTTGTTAAAATACCATCAAGTTCACATATATCATATTGTATTAAATCTAACAGTTCAGATTCTCTAATTACTGATTTATGTGAAGTTTTTGTTATTTCAACTTGACTACAAAAATCACATTTTTTAAAATCATTCAAAGATAATTTCAGAATAAGTTCTAAATTACTAATGTCCTTTATTATTCGTTTATTAACATGGCAAAGTCTAGCATTTCGAATATTAAAAGAACACAACATATAAGCATAAGAAGATGCTTTATTAATTTCAACATTCAATTTAAACATGTCATCAGTGGTGTACCCTTTTTCAACAAATACATTATTATTTGTTGTTGTATACAAATCAACCCTTATTATATAAGTAAACCCAGTCTTATTGAGAAGATAGCCCAGAAACTAAGTTCTTTCTCATCTCTGGAGTATGCAGGACATCCTTCAAGATAACAGTCTTTCCAGAGGTAAACTTTAATTCCACCTCACCAGTACCAGCAACTTTAGTGGAGTGGGAGTTACCCAACAGCACTTTCTTATCCTCAGACACAGAATAAGACTTGAATATGTTACGATCATAGCAAACATGGCAAGAAGCACCAGTGTCCACCCACCATCCTTCTAATCCACCAACAAAGTTGATTTTAGATATCATAGCAATAAGCTGATCTTCGCTAAGGTTCGCCTGCGAGGTAGGATGATTCCTATTCTGGCAGTTCCTAGCCAAATGGTCAGGCCTATTATAACTATAACATATAAATGTGTTATTTCCTAAAGGGGGTTGAGGTCCAGGTCCATTTCGTGGAGCATTTCTATTTTTATTCTGGTTGTTACGGTTCTAGTTATTATTACGATTCTGAAATTTCATGTTTCTTCCTTTAGGTTTCAGAATTACAGAGGAGGATTTTTTATTGGCATTGTTGTTTGAGACAACGAGTATTTCATCTTTTTTATCTTGTTTTCGGGCTTTTTCTTCTATTCTTAGACGGGTTATAAGACTTCTAGGGAGAATTCTTTAGTTTTATGTTTAAGAATATTCTTGAAGTCTTTCCATGCAGGGGTAATTTATTTATAATAACAGCAACTTGAAATTGTTCATCTAAAGCCATACCTTTAGAAGTTATTTCATCTGCTATCTTCTGCAATTCATGTACTGAGCTTCCACGAATTTGTCATCAGTCATCTGGTACTTCAGATATCTGCTGACAGCATACTTTTTTGTTCCAGCTTCCTCAGTGTCATACTTCTTTTGAAGTGCATCCTAAGTTTCCTTAGCTGACTTACCAGAGTTATAGTAGTTATACAAATCATCAGCTAAACCATTAAGTATAAAATTCTTACATAAAAAATTATTTTTCAGCCAGTTATTTAAATCCTTAGTTGTAGCTTCAGTAGGAGGATTAGGCAGTGTTGATTTTTCAGTAGTAAGAACATAGACAACTTTTTTCATGGTTAAGAAAAACAACATTTTTTGTCTATATCTTTTAAAGCGTAGTCCCTCAAAACAGAAAAGTTTGTTTAGATCAATAGTTAACATTTTAGTAGACATGACAGATTATATTGTCTTAAAATTGTCGCTGTAGATATGTAAAATAAAGAAGAACAAAGTTACCAATATACTGAAATCACACTACTTGAGTTGAGTCACGAACTAGGTCGCTCTCTTTAAGATGTTTCCCTGCTCTGCCCAAAATTGTGCAAGCAAACACAGCCTCATCGTCCCTAGGATAAACAGTCCAGCAAATTTATGTCTCAGAGCTACACTGCACTGATGAACTCCGGAATGCTACACCTTATAAAATACTTTTGTTTCTCAGAAACTAAAAATAATATTAATTTTGTACCCTAGAAAGTATTTCTAAGTTTATGTATTTCTATATTTTTTTTGAGTATCTGAAAACCTCGTAAGAGAGGAGAGAGAGAGAAATTGAGAGATAATTGAGAGCTGATGGTGTGTTTGAACTGTGAGTTCAGAGGCTCTATTTATAGCTGAGGGTTGTCACAAAAATTGGGGCCAATGGATGAGAACGTGCAACGTTGATGAAGAAATGGTCTACAAAACATGCAACACGACGTCCACAAGGAAGCGGTCAAGAGAACATTCCGTACGACTCGGTTTGGAATGGAACGGAACGGTATTGTAACGGTCACGTCATGGGTGACGGATAAAAACAGAACTGTTGGAAAAAATAATTTTTAATAAATAATATTTTTATCAAAAAATAAAGTGTTACCTCACACACACATGCACTCGGAAGGACGGCGACAGCAGCTCGCGTGTACGGTGGACCTATAATTGCCTAAATCTTCTCCCCTTTCACGAAAGTGGATGCCCTTTGGGGCCCAATCCCACTAGTAAATTCTTTTCTATATCAATACCTCTTAAAAGATGTAAAAAAATAATGTGGGACTTAATATTTGAAAGTGTAAACTTTTTGTACTTTTTTTCTTTCTTTTTTTATTTAAATTCATAATATTTCCAATAGGATGTTTCATTTCATATGTTATTAAATGTTCTTAATGGATTTAAAGTTTAAATTTGTCTCATCATATTTCTTTTAAAATTATCTTTAGTAAATTCATGAATGCTATAAATAATCATATTTTATTTTATTTTGATATTTGTGTTTATCTTATTTAAACTATTTAAGATAGGTGTGATATTTTGAGATCTACCTTCTAAATATTATCTCAATTCATAAAAAATATAAAATTAATTAAAAAATATATAATGAGATGATAAAATTAATAATTTGCATCATATTCATCCAATTTCAATTATGCCTCTAATTTAATGCATGAATTAATATATCCATAACATCCTTAGTATTGGGAGACTTATAAAATAATTAAGTTTTTCACTTTAAGATATAAAATACTCTCACTAACTAGTTGTTCTAAATTATGAGATTCAAAAATAAAATTGAATTAGACTAATATTAGCGATCTAGATTTTAAAATAATTTTATTTTACAATATATTTTAGTTAATATTCTTTTTTTACTGTTATTTTTCAATTTTTACTTCCACACTACCTTGCATACAAGTATATGAAAATTATATGCATAACTTCATTTGCATTAATATGTGAAAACTCATTAAAAATTTCACTTAATTTAATATGTTCTTTTCAATTAAAAAAAATCAAAATGTCTTTATAAAGATACGTTAGAAAGCAATCAATATATGAAATATCTGTTGGTTTTTTTAATAATTTTTTAAACTTTATACATTTTAGGTTAAATTACAATAATAATTCTTATATTTTTAAATTTTATATTATAGTTTCTTATTTTTTTTCGTATGATTTAATCATTTTATTATTCATTTTAAAAAAATGAGTCCTAAAATTAAATATTATGGGGCAAAATTAACCACGTCCTATTCCCATTGGCAGTAGGAGGTTAAATTATCTCTAAGTTAAATATTTGATGTATATTTTTTATTTTCATATTTATTTTATTGCCCAAATAAAATTAAAAATAATTGTTTAGTAAACTGAAAAAATATGTAAAGTCAAAATATTTAATTGGGCTAGTTTAATCCCCATGTGACTAATACGAGATCAATTTTGACATATGATATATTTCATATTTGAGAATTAAAGTTAAAGTTGAGAAAAGATCTCATTAGAAAAAATATATATTTTTTTTAGATTAACCGGTACTTAGTGTTGTATACACATTTAATTTGAAATGAAGAATAAATTTTATAGCCAAAATACTAAGGGCTTGTTTGATTTTTAGTTTTTTTTAAATAATTTTTCAATTAGGTATATTTGGTAATAATTTTTTATTTTAATTTTTACATTTTTAAGTAATCACTATTAAAATAAGGGATGATTCATAAATTTTTAAAAAGAAAATTTTTCAATCTGATTTATAATTTTTTTTCATTTTAACCAACATTTTTTCTAAAGAATAAATCAAGTATTTTAATATTTGTGTGATTAAGTATTTGAAAAAAACTGATTAAAAACTTAAAATTTATTAAAAATAACCAAAAAATTTCTTTATTTTTAAAGTTTTTTGAAAAAAAAAAATAAAAACCATTATCAAACAATTTAGAGGTAATTTTTGATTTTTTTTTCTTAAAAATCTCTAAATAAAAATTGTTATCAAATATATTTATAATTATTTTTATAAAATAATTAAAAATTATAAAATTAATTATTTAATTATAAATTATAAGTTAAAATCGTTATTTGCAAAAAAGAATGATTAAATTAAGTATGAGAGCATGAGTGGTAGTTTGTTAATCTTACTGGCAGCGCTCTTAATATTTCCTTCATTTACGTATATCACTCCAGTTCTAGAGAATCTCATATTTTGGCTGTCAAACGTATTATGAAGTATGTAAGACTATAGACTAGGGCAACTGGTATCCTCAAGATACAACTGCCACTCTGCCAGTTTGATTGTTTACTAAAGTACTAACTGTGTGCACATATTCTGGTACATAATTTTATTTTAATCTTTTTAATAAAAAATATATATATTTATATACCTTATAAAAAAAAAATATTTTTTTATGAGATTAAAAATAAAACTTTATTCATAAAAAAAATTATATTATATAATTAAATCTGAATTTATACATAAATATATTGGACTTAATTGTATTACAATAAGTCTTTACAATGGTTGATGATAACAAGTTATATAATATAGTAGATAAAATTAATTATAAATATTTTAATGAAATGATTTATATTTAAAACAGTTTTTATTATAAATTTATTTAAATAAATTTTTAATTTATTTTTATTACATTTTTAAAAATAAAAAAAATCAATTTTAATTTGAGATGAAAGAAAGTCAATACTCATAATTTTATAATTGAAAATTCAAACAAAATAAGATAAATATAATTTATACTGCATCCTCTAAGCGTACAAAATTTATTCATGATCGTAATATTTTTATATTATATGATACTGTCTGATTTTAAAACCAAATATATGATTATACCCACAAAATAAGATAAATACAATTTATACCCACATCTTCTTGGCGTACAAAATTTATTTATAATCGTAATATTTTTATATTATATGATACTAATTTTATAACCAAATATATAATTATACCCACAAAATAAGATAAATACAATTTATATCAACATCTTCTAGGCATCCAAAATTTATTTATAATCATAATATTTTTATATTATAAAATATTGTCAGATTTTATAGCCAATAATTATATAAAAATTATACGATTATAACATTAAACACCTTGTAACAAACATGCGTAATTAGGCAGGTTATGTGGATAACAAATGTTTTTGGAAGCTGTTTTTACCTTGCTATTTGCCTAAGAAACTCCATCCAAACTCAAGTACAACTAACTAATTTGATCCAATGTATGACTTATTTTTATTTCAGTATTATATATAAAAATCTAAATTACATTTAAATAAATTTTAAACAAAAATTTTCTTATACTTCAGAATAATGACACATCTTACCCTTTAATATTTATTTTAAATTTTTAAAAAGAAAAAAATTAAGCTAAACATCTCAAATAAAAAAAGATTTTTTATAAGATTAAGGAGTTTACAGTTTAATATATATTTTTTTGTTGAAGTTATTAGGAAAAAATGTATGCACACATCCATTTTCGATATGCACGTACGTTTTTTATTAAACTATTTTTACAACAACCAATTTTTAATGGATTTACTCTTCATTTATTTGTTATATATCAGATATATTTTAAATATGCCGTGGAAATTAAACAAGATAAAAACTTTAAAAATATTTATCATATATAAAGTAACCATTCCCCATGAGTATACTTTATAGTTGGCTACCACTAGACAACTCCAAATGATATAAAGATATACATTCAACCTCAATTACTTGATCAAGACCAAAGCCAGCCAAATGATGCTAACAAATATATTTTCCATTAATAAGCT
Organism: Elaeagnus macrophylla; assembly: GCA_029378325.1. Classification (NCBI taxonomy): domain Eukaryota; kingdom Viridiplantae; phylum Streptophyta; class Magnoliopsida; order Rosales; family Elaeagnaceae; genus Elaeagnus; species Elaeagnus macrophylla. The sequence continues at coordinate 22,013,128 of CM055650.1, read as the reverse complement.
ACATGGTGAACATCAACTTTGTCAGTTGTGAAACTACAGTCTACACTACAGTAGCGAAATGCAATGCAAGAAGATAGAATGTACAAATGAGAGTCGTTCACCCAGTCTACAGATTACTACGTCATCCGCATCGACCCTTTTATAATTGAAATGTTTCCTGGAAAAGAAAAAAGAATAATCTCCTGTTTTGAAGGTTTACCTTCACAGAAGAATCAAAACATATAATGGCTGATTAAACAAATTCATTAAGAAAGCTGACCATATGAATTTCATATAAGGCCACACCAAACTCCCCTATATATGTTAATATTACAACGAAGTCGCTTCGTTGATGTTAGCACTATGACTTGGTACAGTGTGGATCCACAAAGCAAGTAAGTAATTACCTTACGCATAATTGGGAACATGCCTGCATGCATGCTTACAGTTCGTCCACAACTCTTTTGAGGGGAGGCTGGCATCCATTAAATTTATCTGGACACAAAAAAGAATATCATCCAAAATGTCAGCAGCAGAAAGTGGGGTAACTTCTCGGATCGTGGAAAGACTAGACAGATATCGGAATCAGGCTGAAAAGTTGAACGCCGTGATGTATCTAGGCTCCAGTTCTCCAATTATGATTAACTTCAAAATAATTGCTTGTGCTCTCAAAATGGAAAAATAGCTGAGGGTTGGCTAGTCACTTCCACTACTATATTTATCTGAAACCAACAGGTTAACAATTAATTCAAGGATGAGACATGGATCTCAAAAACTATACACGCATGGGAAGAGAGAGATATCATACCTCCTGATGGTCTTTTCCCTTCCATTGCCTCTTTCTTCTCATGGCAACTTACACAGAGGAAGGGGCCATCCCAGGGACGCAGCTTTCTAGGGTTACATGAATCAGAATGTATTGAGATACCCTCGACGGGTTTAATTTCTAGTTGACAAACGGCACACATGAACAACTTGAACATATTGCATAGTGGATATTTTGTGTCTAATCTGCATTCCAGACAACCATTAATCACATCATAAGACATTAAACCTGATAAATTACAACTTTTTGCATCTACACCATCAAGAAGATGAGGAAGATAGACAGGATAAAATAAAAAATCCAAGAACACGCCACATAAAATTGAAGTAAACAATCAGATTTATAAATATACCTTTCTGAAAGCATGGCGGACCCTTCCTCATATAATTCCTCCACAACATCTGGCTCCATGTACTCCTTATCAGTATTAGAAGTTGATTCGGTTGGCTTTTTGCGGAACATGGACTTGAATACTTTTTTCCCTGGCTTCTTTACAGGGGGCAATGAAGCAGCTGGTTTCTCCTGTGGTAAAATATCAATAACAATGCAAGTTGTGTCATCTCGAAGCCCCTTTGCCTGCACTGCTTCCTAGAAAATGTACAAAAGAATTAAAAACTAAATTACAAGAGAAGCATACTATGGGAGGGCCACAAACATCAAAATTCAGAGCTATAAGCAATGTGGTAATGTTATCCACAAATGTAGATGTCACATATGAACATTCATTGGTTTGCATGGAACGGAATTTTTATTTGTCAATGTACCTTAACAATTTGTGCAGCTGCAGCATCTGGTGGCATCCCACGACAACAATCTAGAGCAGCTTCAGCACACAAAGCATCCCACACACCATCACTTGAGATGATTAGCCTACCACCGGCAGTAGATAACTGTAGAAATAACAAGATTGAAGAAATATATCAAGCAAGTGTTCATAACATCAATATTCAAGGAAATTTACTAAAGACGATTGCTGAGTACAGAATTATTTCAAATATATCAACGCTGGGAAGCAAAAAATAGTAACATTCTTGCTTCCAGATTGACAAGAAACAGTAAAGGTTACAGCAATGTCACCATTAACAAAGCGTACGCATCAAATGTATATGACCCTTTTTGGCTAAACTTATAAAACCTAATGCTCATATTTACAGTTAAAACATATATATGTAAATGTCAGATCCCAATATCATCATTGAGTTGGTAGCAAAGAAAGGAAACATACAACGATGTGCCACTAATTCAGTCTTGATTGGAAAGCAAATGGAGATTGATAAAAGGAAGATTAATATCACATATAAGATTAAGAATATGACAAAACCTTCACTTGTTTCACATAAGGAACAGGAACAATGAACTCGCCCACATCAACATCGCCAATCGATCGTGAGAGACACAAGCCACCAGGCCAACACCTCAATGGACCAACCTACATAAGAAGAAAATTGTTGCAATGGTTAGCCAGATCAATTATTTAGGAAGTCCTTTAAACATGGAATTTCCAAAAGCTCCATCAGAATAAAATCAATTATCAGGCAGGCTGAGATCACAAAACAGTACTTATCACCAGAGCAACAATCTTTAGATAAAATATTTTAATGTACAACATGAGGCAGAAAATGCTAAGAAAGAAAACAAATAGAAATGCAAAGACAAGATACCTCTGTACCACCACCAGTATTCAGACGACCCACCTCACCCCCACTTGCCGTGATACGCAACCTCCTACCAAAATTGAAAAAAGAAAAAAAAGAAAAATAGAGGGCATATAGTTCACCGATATGATATTGAATTATTGATCTTTAACTAAATTGCAAACACATTATATTAATAACTTACTCTTCTTCGTTGCAATCAAGCCTATGATCAGCAGACAAGTAATAAATACCATCTTCGGCAGCCTCAAGTATGCAACGAGAATCACCAACAGAAGCAACACTTATGACCCACCCTTCAATAATTACGAAAGTGACAGTTGTTCCTGACGTTTGTGCTGAAAATTCAATGACCATACATTAACATCAAGCATAGAAAAGAGCTCAGAAGTAATGACTAGTTAATTGGGCCCTATAATCTAAAAAATAAAGTGTTAATATTGGGATTGGGGCCTTAATGGCACCCATGTTTAACTTGGTACCCTAAATGTCACAGAATTTTAAAAGTACCAGTTTAGTACTCATATTTTAACTTTGATGCCCTAAAATCCAATGTTTTAATATAGTTCCAATTAGTACCCATATTTGTTTAAAAGTTCCAATTTGAATAGTAATTACAATTTAATTAAAGATTTTGTCACATGGGCCTGTGGGGGAGGGTATTTCTGTCTTTCAAACCATTTCCCACCAAAAAGATTTACATTATCCTTCACTCGCCATTTTTTCGGCTTAAAAATTCCCATAAAAAGGAGACAAGTAAAAATTGTGAAATTTACCTCTCATCAACTCCCCAATCAACTACTCTCCATCAACTCTTTAGGCTGTTGTCTGTTAAATATGGGAATGGAAGAAGAAATCAGAAGTGGAAAAGGAGGAGATGATGAACAATAGTTGATTGGGGAATTGAATAGACTGAAGGTAAGTTTCACAATTTCTGTTTGTCTCATTCTCTAATAAAAGCTGTAAATATGGCAAGTGAAGGACAAGGAATTATTATTTTTGGCAGGAAACAAAGACAAATATACCTTTCATTTAAGGCCCACGTGACAAAATCCCAAATTAAATTGAAATTACTGTTCAAATTGGGAAAATCAGAACTTTTAAACGAACAAGTAATAATCACATGCGTTACACGTGAATAATTATAATTTTCATTACGTAATATACTTGAGCAAAAAAAAACTTATACTAAAATTTTAGTATTAGTTTTCTATTTAATTTATATGATATAAGTTACAATTGTTAATTAGTTTGACATTAAAAAAATTGTTTCTTCTTTAAAAAAAAAAAATCTCTAGATTAAGTAAATAAAAAAAATATTATAATTAGTTTGAATTAAAATGACATGCATAAAAAAAATTGGTTTCAATTGCATTGATGTATATTTCTCTTTTAATTTACGTGCATTATTTACAAATAATTTTTTTGTTTTTGACTAAAAAAATCACCTATATTTAAACAAATCTTCGAAAATGTGCTAAACATATGTTTTTTTAAAACATAATGAACATATGTTGTCTTTTAGAAAGAGATAAAAATGAAATTAGTTGAATAAGTGAATTATATATAAAATGGAAGGTAAATTAAATGCGAAGGAATTATAAGCTCAAATAATGAATGGCATAAATAACCCTGTTTTGCTGAATTTTTACCACACAGCAAGAGCTCATGTAATGCAATACAGTTAAAAGGAAAGTATCATTTATTCATACCTCTTTCTTGAAAATCTTTGTCTGTCTTGACAAAGCCTGCAACCAAAGCCCGTGGCAAAGCTGCAATCCATTCATCTTTATTAAGATCTGAAGGAACAGCACTTAAAACATTATTCAAAAGATTCTCCTTCGTGTAGATAGCAGCCGCCGACCCATTATGCCCATCAAACAGCTGCAAGTGACATATCGTTTACCAATCAATAAGCTCTGAACTTTACCTTAATTCACAGATAGGAAAGTAGGAAATTTCATACTTCATACAAAATTTGGAATTTGTAAAATGCTTAAACTTGAATAAAATTGAGGCAGAAGAAAGTAATACACAGACTTCGAAACGAAAGAGAAAAAAGTATAAACAGACTGAATGATGGTTTGACAAAGTTAAATAAGGAGACACTACACAAGCGCAATGATTCATGAGCTGATCATCAAAGAAGACAAAACCCAAATGCAGAAATACATATGTGGATTGAATAAGTGAAAGAATACTAATTCTTATTGTATTTGTTATGATAAAAAAATTGTACAATATGTTTCCTATTTATAACGACTCTAAGAAGTAAATCATAAATATAAAGATATCTAATTAAATCCTAATAATCTAAAGAAAATATTCTCTAACAAATCAAAATATATAGACACTTAAATGAAACTAAAAAAATATTACAAAATTCCACAAGTTTCGGGATTTTCACACTCTCTTTCAAGTTAGATAATAAATATTAATCATCTCCAACTTGCAAACTAAATTATCGAAACTTTGTCATGGAAGTTCTTTGGTAAAGATATTTGCCGTTTGTTATTTGGTGGGAAGATAAGTCATGCAAATAATTCCGTTTTCAACCTTTTCTTTGATATAGTGTCTGTCCACTTCTATATGTTTTGTCAGATCGTGTTGAACTGAGTTGGGAGAAATACTGATGACAGTTTTATTGTCACAATAAACCTTGAACGGAGTTTTAGTCTCAATACATAGTTCTTTCAAGAGTTTTATTAACCACAATTCTTCGCAAACTCCTTATACAATTGTTCGAAATTCAACTTCAGCACTACTTCTGGTAACTATATTTGGTTTCTTATTCCTCCAGGTTACAAGATTTTTCCATACATATGTGCAATATTCAATAGTAGATCTTCTGTCTTCTATAGAGATCCTTTGAGGTATCTGAGTATTCTGTATACAGCTTCTGAGTGTTCTTATATTAGTGAGTGCATGTGTTGGCTAACCACACTAACTGCAATGCAATGTCAGGTTTAGTATGCAATAGATAGATTTTGATATTTTTCTTTGTCAACCAGTCTGTTATTAGTCTCTATTTTCTTTCCTGCTTCAATAGAGGTGTTACTAGGCTTGCTTCCAAACATACCAGTTTCTGTCAAGAGATCAAGAATATATTTTCGTTGAGATACACTAATATCATCTTTTGATCTAGCAATTTTCATACCCAAAAAGTATCGCATTTGCTCCAAATCTCTTACTTCAAACTCAATGACTAGAGTTCTCTTAAGCCTCTCAATTTCAACTAAATTATCTCCAATAAGAACTATATCATCAACATATACAATCAAAATTGTCTTCAATCCTTCTTTAAATTGGTGAAAGAACAGAGTGTGATCAATTGTCCTTGTTGATACTCCTGCTCTTTTATTACCTTTGCAAACCTATCAAACTATGCCCTGGGTGACTATTTTAGACCATAGAGTGACTTTTTAAGTTTATAGGTGATGTTTTTCTCCCCCTATTTATAAAAACTTAGGGGTAATGTCGTGAAGGCTTCTTCATCTAATTTTTCGTTGACAAAGACATTCTTTATATCAAGTTGCTGGAGTGTCCAATCTAAACTTAGGGGTAATGTCCAATCTAAATTTGTTGCTAATGATAATAGTACTCGGATTGTGTTTAGCTTTGCCACGGGCGCAAACGTTTCTGTGTAGCAACCCTATAAGTCTGGATAAATCCCTTAGCAACTAGGCGAGCTTTGTAACGTTCAACTGTCCCATCAGCTTTATATTTTACGGTGAATGCCCATTTGCATCCTACAGGTTTTTTCCCATGTGGTAAATCAACTATATCCCAAGTGTCATTTTTAATCAAGGCCTGCATTTCTTCTATTATTAATTTTTTCCACTCGAAAATTTTCCAAGCCTCCTAAATATCCTTTGGTATTCTTATCCTATCAAGGTTAGCAGAAAAGGCATGGAATCTAGGAGACAAAGTATGTTAGGACACAAATTTTGAGATGAGATAAAGTGTACAAGAATGAGGTTGTTTTCTAAGTGCAATAGGTAAATCATCAAAGGAAGTTTCCAGATTACTTGTGTTGGAAGATATAGAAGCACCAGGAGCTATCACCGGGTTAGACTCTTGTAGTGTTTCAAGTGTGGGATTCCTCATGTATTTTGAGTTCTGCCTTTGTGAATACACAAGTATCTCTTTACCTTTATGTGTACTTGTGTTTCCTAAGTTCAAGTTGTCTTCTGTACATGGCCCTTTAGAGTGATGTGGTGTGGAAGGATCAGGAACAGAAAATTCAAGGACTAAAAGTTCAGAGAGTGTAAGGATCAGGAACAGAAAGTTTAAGAACTAAAAGTTCAGAGAGTGTAGGATCAGGAACAGAAAATTCAGAGAAGAGATCAAAGTTACAAACTTGAGCTTTGTTACTGATACTCTCCCCCTGAAGGGAAGGTTTGTGAAAGAAAGGGGTTTTTTCAAAGGTGACATCCAGACTAGTATAGACTTTGCGAGTAGATTGATCGTAACATCTATAACCTTTTTGAGTGGAAGAATATCCCAAAAACACACATTTGAAAGCTTTGGGACCTAACTTATTGAGATTAGGAGAGTGAATGTGCACAAATGCAATACATTCAAATACTTGGAAAGGTAAGCTAGATAGAAGGCGACGGGAAGGGAAAGACATTTGAAGGTTTTGAATGGGTGTTTCAAATGAAAGGATACGACTGAGCATTCGATTTATAAGATAGGAAACGGTCAAGATTGCATCTCCCCATAATAATTTAGGCATATGTGTAGTGAACATTAAAGCACGAGCAACCTCTAATAAATGTCTATTTTTTCGTTCGGTAACTCCATTTTGTTAAGGAATGTCGACACAGGAGCTTTCATGAATTATCCTCTTTTGTAAAAGATAAGTGCCTAAGGTAGTATTGAAATATTATATACCATTGTCAGTACGCAAAATTTGAATTTGTGTTTGGATCATATTATCAAAATTCATAAAGGCAATACAGACATCAAATTTTTTATTTAATAAATAAACCCATTAAACTCGGGTATGATCATCGATAAAAGTTACAAACCATTTTGTATGAATACGATTTAAAGTACAAGATGGACTTCATAGGTCAATGTGGACAATAATAAATGGTTTGGAGGGTTTATATTTATCAGGTAGAAAAGATGTACCTCGATGCTTCGCAGGTTCACAAATTTCGCATTGTAAGTCGGGCAATATTTTATTTGAAATAATAGAAGGAAACAACTCTTTTAAATAAACCAAATTGGAGTAACCCATCCTAAAGTGCATGACATTATTTCACTATCCCTAGAAATAGACGCAAAATTACAACTGGCATTTCAATATTGTTCACTCACATTGGATTCCTCAAAATAGTAGAGGCATTCACATTCTTTAGCAATGTCAATCATCGTCCTAGATAATAGATTCTAAAAAATACAAGATGAAGGAAGAAATTGAGCAGAACAATTGGACTGTTTTGTTAATTGACTAATAAATAGTAAATTGCATTATAGGTTTGGAACATGGAGAACAGATTCACAAGTTATAGAGTCAGAAATTTTTATACTCCATTTTCCTGCAAAAGGTGAGAGACTTCTATCTGCGATTTTTGCTTTAATGTTTCCAGCACAGGATAAATATGAAGAAAATAGGTGATATACATCAATCATGTAATCTGAAGCACCAGAATCAATAATCCAAGGAGTATTGATCCAAGATGCAGCATTTAAGGCATTTAAAAATGTACCTTTGTGAGCCAGTGAACCTGTAGGAGTATGTTTGGATGACTGATCAGTGGTATGAAAATTTGAGGACATTTTGTAAAGTTGCTCTATCTGTTCTAGACATTTTGTAAAGTTGCTCTATCTGTTATAGATTGAAGGTTCCACTTGGAGTAGACTGTTGAGGCACCCCTATTGAAAATTCAGTTGTGACCTGATAACTCCGATTTCTATTGATGAACTGTCTTGGTTTCAGTCTGCAAGTTTCCCAAGTATTTTCCAACATGTGTCGTTTGTATGTCCAATTTTACGACAATGTTTATACCAAGGTCGTTGTCTTTTTTATTGATTATGTGTAATATCATTTTGATGCCCAATAGGATGCCCACGAGAAGGGCCATAAGATAGCAGCCCTGTTGGTCCAGAATTAAGTAGCCCACTACCCATAAAATTTTGAGGCCCATTCGGGCCACTTTTCCTATTGTTGATCTCACATCCACTCGACCCACGGTTGGCCATAAACCTTTCAGCCCAGTGGCACAGCGCATCCCTACAAGGAACCCCCCACTCAGATCAGCTGCTCCATCTCCAGTACTGCTTACTTCGCAGCCCATCGTGCGCTGCCGCTGTTCTTCACGTCTAACCTCAGAAAGTACTTCGCGAATGGAGGGGAGTGGTCAACGGCCGAGCACCCTCCCCCTGACATCATCAAGATCACCATTTAGGCCGGCGAGAAACTCGTACACCCTCTCGGTTTCAAGGTTTTTTTTGTGCCAAATTGCATCTTCTTTACACACCCAATTTTCCTCTAAACTTGAATCTAATTCTTGCCATAATCTTACCATCTCCATATAAAAGTCAGTAACTTCACAATTCCCTTGTTTCAATTTCCACAGTTTGGTTTTAATTTCGAAAATGTGCGAGAAGTCTTCAACATCAGAGTAGGTTCACGAATAGCTTCCCAAATGTCCTTGGCTGTCGACAAGAAAAGGTTTTTTTTTTATTGAATTTTGCATCGAATGTATGAGCCAAGCTTTCACCAACGAATTTTCTGATTTCCACTTTTGAAGATTATTGGGTTGTGAAGCTTCTAGCTCTACAATTTCTTCAGTAAGATAATCAATTTTTTCCTTGCCTTCAATTACGAGTTTTATTAACTATGCCCATTTGCGATAATTTTTACCGTTGAATTTTTTGACTGTGAGTTGGATGGATGAATTATCATATCCTCCAGAATTCATGATTGTGGAACCTCTATTTCTTTATCTAGATTTTTAGAGAAAATTGATTATGAATTTGTTGTTTACCTTGGTCATAGTTGATGGGTGTTAAAAAATTTCTCTGATATCATGTGGGTTGAATAAGTGAAAGAATATTAATTCTTACTGTATTTTTTATGATAAAAAAACTGTACAATATGTTTCCTATTTATAACAATTCTAAGAAGTAAATCACAAATATAAAGATATTTAATTAAATCATAATAATTTGAAGAAAATATTCTCTAACAAATCAAAATATATCGACAGATAAATAAAACTGAAAAAATATCACAAAATCCCACAAGTTTCAGGATTTCCACAATAGGCATTATCAACAAAAAGTGGAATCCACACAGCTTAATTTCTTATTTAGGCTAATCCCAAGCCTGGTATTCCCAACATGAATCCAAGATATTTTCAAACTTGACTATTCTAGCATATCTAACCAATCAGCTACCTTTGCTTTGAGCAAAGACCATTGTATTCTGAAGTTTACTGATTGAAAAAAACAAGCACTTTACATCACCTAGATTCTAGAAGAAACTCGACAACCATAAATGACAGAGCTCATCCTGCTTAAGCATGTCAGTCGGTGATTTATGCTTAGTGATGAGCACATAAAAGAACATATTAGCTCCTTTAACTGCAGTTTAGATTGTATACAAACAAACAACAATGCAAATTCATTGTCAAGGTTCACTCTTGCCATGTTTGTGAAATTTGATGAAGCTAAAGACCAAGCTTCCATAGTAAACACAAGTTAGCAAGGTATCTACGGTCAAATGTCCAAAAGAGATGTAGTCATGTAGGTAACCTCTTATCAATACCCTAACCCATACAAATACAAATTTATTAAATGCATAATTTACGACATATCTTCGGAAAAAAATCTAGAATAAACCCGTAATTAGTTCTTGCTAAACAAGAATTTGCTACAAATATTGAAGAGCTCGAAGTCAAACATACCCCATAAACTGAAAATGTAGACACACCATCACCAACTACTCTTCGGCATTCTGTTTTGATAAAAGTGAAATCTTCCCCTTTCTTGCTCTGATTTGCCTGACCATGTACAATTTCTGGACTTTCAACCTTCTCATTGGCTGATTCACGCTTCAGCAACACCGATAATGGGATCGTTTGATTTTCATTCTTATTGGACATTATTTTTGCACAAGAAATCCAGAAAAATAATTCAATGAAAAACTAATAAAACCACCTTTCAATCCTGCAGAAACCAAACAACATTGATCAATCAAAACACACCGTTTCAACATTGATATTTTACAAGTGACTCAACCAAGTAGATGTAGACGATAAATAATACATTGTTATATCCAACTGGCGTTGAATCGGACGATATCACCGAGATCTTTAAAGGAATTGGCAGTCAACAAATATGAGTATCGAAACCAATAGGATTGCATATCAAACAACGGGTAAACATCAATTGATACGAAAACTAAGAAACATTAAGGATCGACATAGAGAGAAAGAGATTGCAAAAAATCAACATCAATGTGGAACATAAAATTGCGATAAAAGCACGAAAAAGAATCTTAGAAAAATTAAGAAAAAAATATATTACAGGAAAAGAGGAACGGTGGTGGTCGTGAATATGGAAATTTCGGCTCGAGACGAAATGAGGAAATCAATGGATCGAATGCTGTGATCGAGAAACGAAAATCCCAGAACCACCGTTCTGCAAAAAATTCATTCCTTCTCCTCTTTCAGTTTTTACATAAATAAAAATAATAATAAGAAGAAATTACGATCCAAAATAACAAAAACCGAATGAATAGCTGTTCTCCTCTCTCTCTCTTTTATTAATTACTAGTTTTAATTACGTGCAACATATATCAATGATAATAAATTAAAAATAATGAATAATAGATATTTTAATTTTTTATACTAATATAATTTTTAAAATAATATTACAGCCATTGCTTTACAACTTCAAAGCAATAAAAATATTATTTAAAAAATATATTTTTAAATAATTTTTAAAAATTTATGAAGCATATTCTTTATTATTTAATTTAAAAGATAAAAAAATAAGTTTTTTATCAAAAAAAAACTTTAATTGAAGTTGCTATAAATAATATTTATAGTACTATATTGTACAAGCTGCAATTGTTCATTAAAATTGTTTAATATACCATAATAATTTAGAACAATTTAAGTCTAATTTTAACACTAAAAAATATACTTATATTTATATTTAGATTTATTCTATGAGAACCTCCTAAATTTAAAAATGATTACATTTATACGAAGTAATATAGACATATAAATGACAAACATTTTATATTATATACCATAAATAAAAAGTAGTAAAAAAATATATGTCAAATAAATGAAATCATAAAGTAAAATTAATAAATAAAAAAACTATAATGAGCAATGATAAACTGATATGACATACTCAATAATCTATTTTAATATATTTTTTAAAATATATATATATATATATATATATATATATATATATATATATTTTAAATATCAAATAAATAAAATAAAAATAAAGAAAATATGAAATAACCTTTATATACTTTTAAAAATAGTCAAAATACCTAAAAGTACAAAAAAATTAAGATAAAGCCTATTTTATAATTTAAATTATCTAAACTCTATTTTAGGTCATACTTAATGTCTCCCTTGTCCTTTTTTAAAAATTAAAAAAAAATTATACATTTTATAATTATTAAAGAAAATATCAAACAAAAGTATCATCAAGAATATTATAGAGCAATTTTTTTTTTGTATATAAAGTAGTATATATGTTAAAAAATATATATAAATTATCAAACAAAATATATTATACAAATAGAAAGTATAAAAATAAAAAATATTATTTATCTTAAAATAAATATAAATTATCATATAAATTAAAAATATGAAATAAATATCTTTATACCAATTAAAGAAATATAAATTACTCAATAAAATATATAAAATGAATAAAATTATAATATATATATATATATATATATATATATATATATATATATATATATATATATATATATATATAAAAGCTTGAAGTGGAGATTAGAGAGTATTAAAAAATGTAACAACAAAAAAAAATCACTTTTGGTTAACAACAAAAAAAAATCACTTTCTGTTCTTTTTGTTAGAATGTCATACTTTTTATAATATCATGCTTAATTAAACCAATGAATTGACAGAAGCATGGGCTTTGACTACAAGTTTTTTTTTTTTTCTTTTTTTATTTGAGTTTTTGGTTTTATATGAACAGTAAAAAAAAAATTATGTAGTTAGTAAAAAAAATTTAAAGAAAAATACATTTCAAACAATACTATTGCAATGATGGTTATTTGTATCATTTGTTGCATTTATAAGAAAGGGTAAAATTATAAGAATAATTATTAAAACAAAAGTAAAATAATGAATTCAATAAATCAAACAAAATATACATTAAATAAATATAACTCCAATTTTTTGGTAATCTATCTCTTTTATATATATATTCGCTCACGATGATTAATATTTTAAAATATAAAATTTAGTTATCAAAATTTTTAAATTTTATAAATTTTTAAATAGTTTAATGTTATATTTTTTAAATTTTACATATATACCTTAAAATTTTGATTTATAAATAAGGTGAAAGCCACCAAAAATCCTATAGTTTAGACAAGTAGTCCATAATTAGTAGACTATATAGGTCTTATTTTGAGTATTTTAAAACTTCACGCATAAGTTACTTAACTTTTAAATCATACAATTTAGTCCAAAAATTTTAAAATTATAAACATAAGTCATAAAATTTTATTTCATAAATATGTATTTTAGTAGTCAAGTTAGGATTTATTTTAAATTTTTAACAATTTAGAGACTAAATTGTATAATTTAAAAATTTAAAGACTAATGTGTAAATTTTAAAAATCTAATAACTAAATTATATTATTTAAAAGTTCAAAAACTTATATAAAATTACTCAAAATTTAAAGAATAATGAAATAATTAAACATTTTTTTAACGTTAGAGCCAATATAATTTTTTTTATTATTCTAATTGTATCCTACAACTAAATATATAAATCAAGTGTGTATATATATATATATATATGAAAAAAATTAGTAATTTTATATTTATTTGATAATTTTTAATTGATAATTTATATTTTTTTAAATTTTATTTATTTTTTATATTTTGTTGAGTAGTTTATATTTATTTTAGTAAATAATTTGTGTAATACAATTTTTTCTTCACATTTTTACTTTTTTTTGTTGTTGATAATTTCACATTTATTTTAGCATTAATAATATTTTTTAATATATTTAATATATTTTGTTTAATAATTTATATTTTTTAGTAGATATATTACTTTATAAATAAAGAGAATTTTCTCTACAATATTTATTTGATAATGATTTTATTTAAAAAAAATTTATAATTATAAAATATAAAAAATTATTTTTAATATTATTTTTAAAAAAGAGCAAAAAAGGCATTAAGCATGATTTAAAATTGAGTTAAAAGAGTCTTAATTGTGGAATAGTCCGTACTTTATTTATTTATTTAATTTGAATCTTATAATAAATGTGAAACAAAAATAGTTTCGTATTTTCTTAATTTTTTTCTTTACTTTATTTATTTTGTTTGTATTTTTTGAGTTTTATCTTTTTATTACTATTTTCTTTAACAATTATTTTTGATTTATTTAATGTATAAATTATAATTTATTTTTTTAAAAAAATAGTTGAAATGGGACAGGTCATATCTATTTATCAACATCCACAGTAGATTTTTTCCTTATTAATTTTACTTTGTGCTTGATTTATTTTACATAAATTTTTTTATTCATTTTTATTTATGAGTATATATTATAAAATGTTGTCACTCATAGGAGTGGACATTGATCAAATTGGCATGATTTTACATAAAATTGAACTCAACTTATTATTATTGGTTAAAAATATTCAAACCAAATAGACTAATAAATGCATCTCAATCCAACTCATTATTGAGTTCAATTAAAATATTCAAACCAAATAGACCAATAAACGCAACTCAACCCAACCCATTATTGGTTGGGTTGGTTTATTGAGTTCAATTAAATTTTTTTTTTTTTGTGTTTATTTTTAAATTAAAAAAAAAAATCTTGGACATCAAGAATATTTAATATTTTGAAAAAATCAAATTTATTTATACAATATTATATATATTTTGTCTAAGAAAATTAAATTTAAAACATGCTTTGTGATTAAAAAAAAATAATATTCATATTTAAATAATTTTAAATATATTATTCATATTTTTTTATTAAATTTCTTAAGATATGTGTTGTATGATCTTTCATAAATAATTTAAAAAAATTGTGACTTATATATTACAGCCTGTTCAGGTTCCATATATTGCAAATTCAAGAACCTAAATAAGCCATAAAAATTCAAATTTATTGAGTTATAAGCCAAATCAATTCATAGAGTTATAAAACTCAACCCAACTGAATTGGTCAGGTTAATTCAAATTTTGTCCACCCCTAATAAATGTTAATTTATATCCATGTACTCGCTTTTTAGCCCATGAATTCTCTTAAAAAGCCTTGTGATAGGGTAAATGTAGTAAAAAGTTCACTTAGCAAAATTTTTTTTTTAACTTGAATAGTTTTAAACATGAGTTTAAAATTATTAAGCTACATTAAAGAATTTTGGTAAATATTATTTGTAGTAACTCTAGTTAAATTTTTTGTTTGAGTTTGAAGTTTTGATTTTGATTGGTTACTTATTTTTTTATCTTTTAGATTATATAATAAAAATTTTACTTCATAATTCTTTGAAAATTGTTTTAAATGTATACATTTTTAAATAATTTTATTGTTGTTTATAATATTGTAGCATAGTAACATTATATCTTATTTTAAATTGTGCAGGATTATTTGTAAATTTTAAAATTTTAAATTAATTAATTTAATTTGTAATTGTTACCGATATATAATTCCATGCTATGTATGTCACCAAAATTAATTGTAAGATAAGTAAAAGCCTCGAAGTTATCTCACATTGGTTAAGTGAAATATTTTTGTACGTAATATTTACTTAATGTTACATTTTTATCTCTAGCATTTATTTAAATATAATAATTAATATTTTATGTACTTCATTACCTCAACTAAAAAATTTATTTACCAATCATTACTAATCATGTAGGTCGTCTCATATATTTTTGTGTCACTATTTTACTTACTAGTTTATCCATTCTATGTGTACTTTGATTTTGATAACACGAGTAACTAAAATCCATTGTATATATATAATAAAGTTTTTAATTATCACATATTGATAATCATAATTTCACTCTAATTTATCTTTCTAAAAACGAATCATCCCATCAATTATTATACAGTAATTAATTAAAAAGTACTTTTAAAATTAATTTAAGGAATATTAATAAATTAAATATATGTAAGCCAAGTATTTCATTATAAAATTGGAATGATTTGAGTATAAGAAAATTAAAGTCTTGAATATAAATTGCTCATAAAAATATATAAAAGGGTGAGAGGCTATAGAAATATTTTTGATTATGTTGTTTATATCGTTTAATTATTTATATTAAAAGAATGTGTTATTTAACTATTTAATTTTATAAAAATAATTAATTAAAAATAAATTATATTATTTTAATAATTTTATATTAAAATATTATTATTTATGTCAAATGATTAAAACACAATTAAAATACAAATTTTAATAAAAATAAAAGTGAAATTTAATATAAAATTACTTAAGAAAAAATCAACAAAAATAATATCCAAATAAAAATTTATTTAAATATATATTTTAATTTTTAAAAAAAATTAAAAATTAATAAAAATTAAAATAAAATAGTGGTAATTAAAAAATATTAAAAATAAATATTTTTGTAAAAAAATTCATTTTAATTGTAATTTTACCATTATTAAGACTTATATTTTAATCGTGTTTATTCACTTGACATAAAAATAATAATATTTTAATATAAAAATTATTAAAATAATTTGATTTCTCTTTAATCGCCATCCTTACAAAGTTAAGGGATTGAATGACACACTTTTTAATATAAAAGATTAAACAATACAAGTAACTTTATTTAATGAATTTCTATGATACTTTTCTTTATATAAAAATGTATTTTTTAGAATTTTTTTTTTTAATTAAACGATACTTACACAAAGAATGCACATGCCCACGAAAAGAAGACACTAACTCATACACAATTTTTGGGAACGTTAAGTTGTACACTTGTAGGAAATTGTATGAATGTTTGTTTAGTCTCTTATATTTTAAAATATATTTTTTAATCATCAATATTAATTAAAATGATTAATTAAAAATAAATAATATTATTTTAATAATAATATTATTAAAATATTATTTTTTATTGTCAACTAATTAGAACTCAATCCCTTATAATGATAAACTGCCACACAATATGAAATTCTTCTACAAAATATTTATTTCAATATTTTATAATTATCACAATTTTTATTTTAATATTTTATTATTATTTTTTAAAACAAAAATTATTTATTTATGTTAAAATATTATTGAAAAATTATAAAAAAAATATTTTTAAAACTTATAATAACAAAATTAACATTCTAATAACATTGAACGATATTAATTAGAAAAAATTTAATATTAAATAAATATAAATTACCCTAGTTTAATTTAAATGGGCGCCCAATTAAACGGCATTTATAAAAAAATGGTGTAATAATCATTTTTTTAATTGTGAAAATGTATGATTTGAACACAATATGTACTATTTTTATTATTATAAATTTTGAGGGTGTTATTTTTAATATTATTCTTATTTATTTTTCTTACATAATTTTGTATTAAATTTTACTTTACTTATGTTAATAACTTGTATTTTATCGCATTTTAATTACATGATAAAAAAATATTTTTAATAAAAAATTTATTAAAATAATAAAATTTATTTTTAATTTGTTGATTAAAATTAATATAATAAAAATATATATTTTATTATCCAAAAACTAAACAACTTCAACATTTGAGAACTTTACGACCCCTCTTCTTTCAAATTATACACATATTTTGTAATATATATATATGAAAACATAAATTACGTATATATATGAAAGTATAAATTAGTTTAATATTTTTTAAATAAAATTATTTTGATATTTTAAGTTATTAATATTATATTATATTATATTATTTTAAAAAATAAAAAAAATTAATTTATATTAATTTTAAATATATTATACAAATTAATCAAAAAATTTGAATATAAATAAAATAATTACTTATAATACACATATTTTTATCCAGTATGTTTTATTCTCACATTAATTATTATTTTCCTTAAAAAATAATACTTTCCTTGTGCACCTCAGCGGCTTAGCCTTATTTCCGTCGTCAAGAGACTCGAGACCAATAAACCACACATGTAATGAAATTAACCAGGGAAAGGAAAGCGCTGTCCGTCCACTGCTGTTTTGGGAAAGGAAAGCGTTGTCCGTCCTGAGACCCAGAAGGGAAATGGACTGGATTATATTACAC
Organism: Elaeagnus macrophylla; assembly: GCA_029378325.1. Lineage (NCBI taxonomy): Eukaryota > Viridiplantae > Streptophyta > Magnoliopsida > Rosales > Elaeagnaceae > Elaeagnus > Elaeagnus macrophylla. The sequence continues at coordinate 21,995,169 of CM055650.1, read as the reverse complement.
AGTAATCAAACTTTGTGATCTATCTGATCGATTCGTTTTTAGAGTTGATTCTGAAATAGGAACAGAAAAAGCTAAAGAAGGAACCTTTTTAGAGTGGATATGGTGGTGGGATAAGGGTGAGTAAGAAAATAGGTGTAAATGGCGAGAGGAGAGTGGGGAAATCAAGCAAGAACCAAATGGATTTCTTCTTATAAGAGGACCACTCTCCTTGTTTGTTCCATCAACATTGTTGTTGCTCTTTTAAGTTCTTTGCTCCCTCTATTCCTCCTTCTACATTTACTCTGATAAAGATTCACGTGCTAGTATGTCTCTCTTATGCTCCTTCTAGCTTATTTTATTCTGTTTTGTGTGTGTGTGTGGATTATAATTCAAAGTTTCAATTTGCTTCCAACTAATGCTGGTTTTATTTGAAAATTTGAGGCAGAATTGCGACTACCCACTTGCAAATATGATGTTTCTTGAATGCTGAATTCTTGATTGATAAGGGTTTTGCTTATAATTACTTTCCCTGTTTGTTTTTCAGCGGTTAAGTATACTCCCGATCAGCTTAGGAAAATGGAAGAATCCGTTCTTATTCGGAGAGTAGCTGAACCAGTAGAGCTTATTAAATTGGTAAGCTTCATTTAGAGATTGGAGATTGTTTGAAATGGATCTGGTCCATTAGCTGAACTTATAATGTGAAAATCTGACTCAATTAGTAATTTGGTTTAATTTAACTTAATGAAGCACTTTTTCTTTTGTGCAAAAGGTGAAGAGATATAAAAAGGAACTTTCAGAAGTAAGGGTTATTGAGTTGCCAAAACATTTGAAAGTGAGTTTAATTGAGGAGATCATACAGCGGTTGAAAATGTTAAGCCCCAATGCTACTATAAGCGAGCTGAGAGGTGAGCATTTATTGACTTCATTGTGTCTTATAACCATGAATATTAACCTGTATTCTTTATTGTTGGCATACAAGGAATTGATGCTCCCTATTGAAATTTTAAGGTGTGTTTGGTTGGTTGTAATAGAATAGGGAATGTAATTGATTCTGCATATTACAATGTTTGGTTGTGTTAAAGAGATGTAATGTAATGTAATCAATGATAAATGAATAAGGAATTGAGATTACATATGGGAGGAGAAGTAAACGCTTTTACATTACCGATCCTGTGACTTGTTTTCTCTGTCCAGTTCGTGCATCGACCATGGGGGTCGAAGCCGTCACTCTCCTCCGGAGCCATTAGCAGTCTTCTCGCCGCCGTCCAGGTCTGTTCTCGAGCTCCGCCGCACCAGCTCTCCCTCGCATTTGAACACTCGAACCAGAACTCGCGCTCGAACGCTCGAAGTCTCTGTTGCTCCAACGCACCAGGACTTGCCGTCGCCCTCGAACGCTCCGTTTCCCCCTCCGTGTGTCGTCCAGCCGTCCATGGAGTTGGACCTCTCCTTGCGCCGTGCTGGAATGTCGTCCAGCCGTCCAACGCATTTCTTTTTGACTGAAATTGTTTTTTTTTTTTTGCTGAAATTGTATTTTTTTGCTGAAATTATTGTGATTAAATTTATATGATTAAATTTTACTAATTGTTGTTATGAATTGCTGAAATTGTATATGTTAATTTTTTTTTTGTTATGATTAAATTTTTTTTGCTGAATTGTTGAATTTAAAATAATTATATAATTTTAAAGAATATATTTTATTTGATTTAGAAAATAATAGTAAAATAAATTATTTAAACTTCATTGAATATGGGGTATTAATGTAATGTTATTTTGTTTTCCATTCCATTATAATGGTTAAACCAAATACTGTAATACTGATTTCTTTTTTAATTACAGTGACTAAACCAAATACTATAAAAGTAATACTGTTTCTTTTACATTTTATTACGATTACGATTACATTCAGTGAACCAAACGTAACCTTATAGAGTCACAACAACATGGGTGCCCAATCTAAAAAGATTAACTTAATAGGTGTTAAGATCTATAGTACTTATAAACGTTACATGAGTGTTAACCACTTTGATATTGGATTCTTTTCCTGTACTCCAATACCCCCGTCTCCTGTTCCTAATTTATGCTGTAAGGTTCAACCTTCTTCATGCAGTTGTGTGTAATGCTACGTTAGGTTGTTTATTATGCCAATAAAGGTGTTGAGAAAGTAAATTTCACATTGTGAATGCATAATAAGAAATTATAATTAACTATTTTTTTAGCAAACTGTTTTTCTATTCTAATAGAATATGTTTTTTTTTTTTTTATATTGTGTATTAGCAATGCTGATTTCTAATACTGGAATATCTAAGGAACTTTTGATTTTTCTTGTGGAGTTTACATGAACATTTTCACGTACTGAGGGTAACCCTCACATTTTTACATCATTACTTTTGTCTTTTATAGGGGAAAAAATATTCACGCTAGGCTTTCTTGAAGCTTCCACAGAGGATAAACTAATTTCATGTTATGTATGGACGTCCTTTGTTTTTGCATTTCTCTATTACGCAACAATTCTTTGGTCCAAACACAAACTATTATAATTCAGTTTAAAACATTGAAAGGGAAAACTTTTGTCATAAACTTCTTTATAAGCCTTTATTTGAGGTTTGTTCGTTCATTCATTCATTCTATTTAACCAACAAAAATATGGAAAGAAAAAAAAAAAGTTGACCACCTTTCTGTAATTCTGTGTCAAGATCATCTATCGTGTCATCTATAGTCATGTTGTCCTTGTGCAGCCTGTGAATCCCATTTTTATTGCTGGAATCGTATTTTCTGTTTTGAAACTATAAGCTATGGTCATGATATCCCTTTCAAAAAACTGAACTTAAGCTGCGTGAAAGAAGAGGGAATGGAACTTGAGGTTTCAGTGGATAGATGCAGACACGATTTGGATGGTCCAAAAATCTTTTGGTTCGTATTTTGTGATGCCTCTGTCTAGCCTGGCTGTGATCCCTATTGCACCTCATATGCAGCATTTTTCATTTCTCTCAGTTTGTCTGCCTTGCTTTATCTCCACTAATGCCTATACCATAATTATATTGGTTATCAGACTTAGTAATTCTGTCACTTTAGTTGTCCACAAAGTCTGCCTGCATCATTTCAATTTATTTTCCTTTATCCCCCAGTACTTGGAGTTATAATACGATTTTGTTTCAATTACTTATCTAAATCTGAAAGACTGAAACTTGCTTTAACTGTAGGAGTTACAATGAATGCTACTTGCATTGGTTCCACCTAGTATTTTCACTTTTAACACCACTTTGATAAGCTTGATAGAAGCGTTGTTTCCTGAAATTTTCCTTGACGCCAGCTTGATATAGTTCCCAATCTATGCAATCAGTGAGGTTGATTGATAAAACAATCAGAATTTTTCATTGGGATCCAGACTTGTAGACTGGCATTTCTCTAAGTGGCAATGTGGCTTGGATTTTCGGAAAATATTGATGGATTGGATGGGTAGATATCTCTTATGGAGAAATTCCAATAAATTGAATGGTTTTACAACTTTAATGGAATCTATTATGCTAGGTCAGTCAAAAAGTTTTGGGCCATCATGTATAAACTGGAAAATTCTGAGAAATAATTATCACATGGTTATAACTCTATTTTGATATTATCTGATTCTAGCTAGTTATCATGTCAACTTTATTTTCTTTTGTAAACAGAAGCCGTGGAAAGCTGGCGCAAGAAAAAAATTCAAGAAACGAAGCGATCGACCCTTGTCAATGGGACTCTGGAATCCAGTATCTCTAATGAGGAGGCAGGTATGTGCTGCTAGCATTTATGTTGACTGACATCTAAATTTCACTTGTCTTGTATACTTTATAGCTCATGAGTGCATGAACAATATCTGAGTGAATCATTTTTCTGCTTTCCCACTTCTGACAACCATTTTTGGTCTTCTGAATTCTTTATATTTCCAGAGAGGCTTGTCAAAGCTATGGAGTCTGATTGGACTCTACTGTCAGAAGAGATAGGCCTGTGGATACCCTCCGAAATTATTCACAAGGAGCATGATGATAAAATTGAGGGGGAAGAGGAAGTAGGTAATTTATGAATTTCAACTGTCACTTGGATTTTTTCCCTTTGGTTTGGTCTCTGTACCAAATACCTTCCTAGACATCTATTTTTGTTAGATGTATAGCAAAACAAATATGTTTTTTTACTAGATGGTTAACGATCATAGTCATTCTATATGCTGGAAGTGAGTTGTGAGCTATGTTACATACACTCTTCATTTTTCATGACTTACATACGTTTAACGGACATGACATAGATATGAATGTAAGTATTTGACACTCTAAATTGGTGAAAACTTAAAGAAAAATGAAAAAAAAAAGTGTCTGGCACTCAGTTACGATCCAAAAATTTAGGATACTCAATGTAAAAGAGTCCATGGAACATAGGTTGTGAGTTGTTTTTAGATTCATTTACTGGAACAATTTATTCAATCGTATTGATCCATGCACCTGTGAATTTGTATGCTATTTTTCCAGAGGAAGAAATTTTGGCTGGTAGGCCACTTCTGCCCGAATGTCATGCTGAACTTCATACGGACTATGGTGGTGCTGCTGTGAGATGGGGACTCACCCACCATAAAGAAAGTGCAGTTGACTGTTGTCAAGCTTGCTTGGATCAGGCTAGACCTGCCAATCCGGGCAAAAAGAAATGCAATATATGGGTTTATTGCCCGTCGGAGTCAGGATGTCATTCTCCAGACATCTATCAACACAAACTTGGAGAGTGCTGGCTAAAATATGTAAGGATCAACGTAATTGTTCATTTTATTATTGTTTCTGATGTTGCCTCCTTACCCTGTTGGATTTTGCGTAGACATATGAGCTAAGCTTTTGCCAAAGTCAGTACAATATAATATTTTTCCATCCAAATATTGAAAATGCAGGCAGAAAAGCCTAGAGTGAACTTCAAGGGTAACTATCCTGAATCATACAGAAACTCCCATCCCTCTGCACCATTGGTTGTGCCATGGGTGTCTGGTGTCATAGGTTGATATTTGGGCTTGGCCAACAAAATGCAAAACCTATTGTAATACAATACAGCTGCACTTGTGATAGTATTGAGCTGCAGACTCATTTTACACGCGGAACTAACAGAAGATGCGGACATGAAACTAGTTCCACTGCAATGTGCGTTGTGCTTTTTATAGGTCTGTAGACTTCTTTCCCTTTTGATGGTTTTGAAAGGAAAGTAGAAACTGGGACATACATTTTTGTACTTTTATTAGCTTTTATAGAGGGGCTTGTGGGTATGAAAATACGAGGCGAAGTTTACGGATAGCAAGTCTAATTGTGAAAGTTGTGGATTACTGATATGTTGAACACTATTCACCATAAAGGGCATTCAAATTCTTGAGTTGGTCTTTCAGAACGATTAAGTGTGAATTTGATCCAAAAATGGAGCTCCAATTTAAATGTGGTTCAGTGTGGTATGGAAGAAATGCGTGCCTATGGACTGAAGCAACAACTCTTTATCTTTTGGATTCAAAATTTGGTTTGGTTCAATTTTTACTTTTGGATTCAAAATTTTCAAAATTATTGAAAACGATAATATAATATTTAAATAAGATCAAGAAGACAGAACCAAATACATTATCTAAATGGTTAGCAAGCTTGTTTTTGAATGTGCTTAAATAATTAGATGATTTGGTCTAATGTTGGAAGTTGTATTGGTGTGGGTAGAAAAAGTTGATGCCTAATTATTTTGTCACCTTGAAGAGGATAAGTGAGTAATATATTTAATTAATGATAAATATATATTTTTTTTTTAATGATTTAAAATGTTGAGTATGCATAGAATGACTCATTTTAATTACCCAATTTTTAACTGGTCTGTTCAAATATTCAAATTTAATTCACCTGTATTTTGTACGCTAAAATTGACATGCAGTTTCAACTTTTTGCAAAATTGGTAGCAAGTGAAAATGTTTATTTATTTTTATTTTTTAAAATAATATTTTCTTTTTACTTTTTTATTATTATTTAAATTTCCTTATTAATACAAATAGCTTGCGTGAGAATTGAGATGTTAGGACAGCACGGGATCACGTGTTGATAGAACTAAAGGTGCTTAAAATCGACTTGAATCAATACTACTTATACTAAATCAATTTAATATTTTTAGTTTTTAGTTTTTATTAGTTTAAGTGGGTTCTTATTTTTTGAGAATTAATTTATATTAGATTGATTTGGTTTTTATTTTTATTTTTTTTAATATATAAATGATATATTTATTCAACTAATTTTATTTTTAATATTTTTAATAAAAATTTACAAACCTTCACAATATTTCTCTTAAGAATTTTTCTCTTTAAAGCTATCATTCTCTTAAAATAATATAATAAACATCTATTATTTTTTGATTTGTTTGTTTGTCTTTTGACAATGTTTGACATTGAGGATAATAAAGATAATGTTCTAGATGGGTTTATGATTTCTCTACGAGGGATTGCAGTACCCTCTCTTATAATTTATATTTTTATTTGTAATTTTTTAATTTTAGAATTTTTTAATTTTATTTTTATCTCTTTATTATTTTGAGTGATTTGGTGGTATTTTTTATTTTCTTAGTCAATTTTAGCGGTAAGTGGTGACTTTTATTGTGTTGTTAAGTTTGCAATCCTCTTAAGTTATATAAATATGTGAGTTCACTTTAGAAATATTGTATTTGACTTGGTGGTTCTTTCGCATGCATTCGATAATAGTGCTTTGATGTGTAAAATTAAGTTCGAGCTTAAATTAGTAATTTTTATATAATAATTATTTTATGTTTGATTTAATTTTTAAGTTAGTGTAAGAAGGAGATATATTATTCTTCTCTCTAATTTTATAATTTTGTTATATTCTTAATAAAATTGTTTATCTTTTGAGGAAAAAAGGTACAAGGGAAAGGAAAAAAAAAAAGTTCAAATTGAAATTCAGTCGTTCACTTTGCTGTGCAACTTGAGATGATTATATTACAACAAATCACATTGTGTTCAACTTTATCCACTTTTTTTTTTTTTTTTAAAATATATATTACATATTTTTGAGTTTTATTCTTAACCGAATAATAAACTCAAAAATCTTGTACGTTTTTTTCTTTTACTCTCAGCTTTTTTCTCTTTTGCTTTAAGGGCAGAGTTTCATTACCCTTTGATTTTTTGGAATTATCCTTAATTAGGGTCACATGTATCCTTAATTAGGAGATAATTTCTTTACTATTTGATTAAAAAATTTGATTTGATTTAAGCAAATTAAATTTTGTTTAAAAGAATACAAATAAGATATTTATCCAAATCCAAACTAAGAGGTTGTTTACTTACTCAATGTTATAGTCCTATGATGGAAGAAAATGGGGTAGATATGACGGTTCAAGGAGGAGTCCTGGTACGTTCTTGCAATTTTTAATCAAAGATGCCGTATTTAATAGGTTAGGTACAGTCGTATTAGATCGAACTATATTGAATTGTATTATAATTAATTTATACATTATTTGGTGAAAAGTTGTATAATATAGTTGGATTAAATTGATTATATATATATTTTACTAAAAAAATTTATATTTAAAATAATTTTTATTATAAAATTTATTTAATTTAATATTTAATTTATTTTTATATTTTTATTACATTTTTAAAAATAAAAAAAAATATTATTTTTAATTTGAAATAAAATAAAAAATTATGACATATAATTTTATAATTGAAAATTCAGACAGACTAAGTTAATTGTCTACTAAGGTTTAGATCCACACCCCTTAGTCATACAAAATTTTTACATAATCGTACTATTTTTATACTATACGATACAATCTGATTTCACAATCAAATATATAATTGTATATAAATTATATAATTATTATATTTAATACAGTATAACAACATACCCAATTATTTCTTTTATCTGCATCCTACCTCTATAGGATAGAGTACTGAATACACACAAAGTCTGCAATAGTGCTTTGAATGAAAATATTATGATTATGATGAGTTTTAGATACATAACTAATGATGCGTTTTATACAGGGTTTGATACTTGTCCCTGGGATCATGTCTCTTCATCTCCGGTTGTAATACGTGCCAGTGGATCCACAGTCAAATCCTCAAGCTCTAAATATGGTGTGGGATCTAAGCAACTTGCTTTTTCTTCCAAACATTCAAAACCACATGAGGTACTTAATGTCTACTTTTGTTAATTAATTTTTCTCTGTACTATAAGGTCTTTTTACTAAATAGTTATCTCGATTAATTATAATTTATGCCAGCAGATTCATTGTGAACTGTTGTTGTGATTTAACCTACTCTTTTCACCGAGGCTAAATTGAATTATAAACATTTGCATAAATACAATATTTTTTAAAAAGTTGCAACTTTGTGTAATTGTAACTGGGGTTACTATATTTTTTACCACCGAATGTGTTGTTATAAAAATTAGGTATATGAATAACTTTTTCATGTTCTCGAACATCTTGTTATTGCTTATGATCAATTATATATAGACAACACGACAAAATTTGAAATTTTTTTTTTTCTATGCTTTAGTTAACACGATATGATTAATGTCAAAATACAACACAATAATATGATACGAACACAATTTTTTGACACGATTTACTACGTTTTTAAAAAAATTTAAATTATTATAAAGTTATCACTGATTTAAGTTGTTGTTACATAAGTAATATTGTCCTTAATTTGTAACACCCCATTTCTTATATTTTAGCTAATCTTATAATTTCAAAAAATTTATGAAAAGATCTAACATTTTAGAGTAATATCAATAATGAGTTGATTGGATTCCACTTTTAAATTTAAGAGATAATCTTGCTTTTCTTTATTTTTATACAATAATTTTGTCGGCAACTCAAAGCTTTTTAAAGCAAGCCCACAAGTAATAATAAGTGGAAGACATGTGGATTTTTCATTATGTTTTGGACAGCTGCATCTCCGAAGAATATATACATATATAAATAACAAGCCCACAAGTAATATTAAGTGGAAGACATGTGGATTTTCATTATGTTTTGGCCTACTTTTTTTTTTTTTTTATCTCCGAAGATTATATACATAAATAAGATTTAAAGAGGTGTTGGTAGTCATGCCTATTAGTCTTTATTCTTATTCACTAAGACTTTTGGTTAAGAGTTCAAGAGCTAACAAGTCAGTTTCCTTCCAAGGTGAGATTTATAAGGCTTTTTTTTTAAAACAATTTTTACATTTCTCTATCTATTCTTGGACAGATTTGAAACATTGCCACAAGTTTTATTAACTAAACTAGTCATTTGCTTTCAATTGTATTTAATCGTGTGGATTTTAACAAGTGATTACAGGCTGAGAATGAATAATCTCTGAAAAACCTTTATGAACTTATATGATCCTAGAACAAGTTATTTGAAGTGTTGTGAATTTCATAGAAAACTGTTTTCAGAAAATTTGTAATAAAAATTGGGAAACTTATACAACGAATTATGATCTGTAAATTATATTTCTGAAAATATTTGGATGTCTATTTTATCACAAATTTTACGGTTCGTAATTTGGAGTTTTCTACACAAAGTTATACCTATTTATATGAAGGTTGTTTTATGAAACACGAACAGCGAAAGCTCTCGGTATTTTTGGTATTTGAAATGTTTATACAGCTTGGAATTTAACAAATTATATCTTATTTTAAATCTTGACATGTCTATTGTTTGAAACATTTTACGGATTGTTATTTCGATATTTCTAGACAAAGTTATGGCTGTTTAATCAAGGATATGTCAAGTGAAAGGGGTGCTGGGAAAACTGTTTGAAAAACCAATCGGATTTATGTAAATTGAGATAGTTTTACTGATTGGAATTGGATGAATTATATGTTGTTTTAAAGCTTAAGATGTCTAGTTTAATATGAATTTTATGGTTCACTATTCTGAGTTTTCTAGACAAATTAATAGTCATTTAACTAAAGGTATGTTTTGCTCCATGTGTGCTGAAAAATCAGTTTTGAAGTAATTGGTTTTCTAAGGAATTGAAAGGATTTTTCATTTGATAATTGAGTGGGTAATATCTGATTTTTAAGATTGAAATGCCTAATTTAGGTATGTTTTTACAAAAATGAATTTAGACATTTCTACCAAAAGTTACATGTGAATATATAAGGGTAAGTTAATGGTATACTAAAATTAACTATTAACAACCCCTATTTTGGATATGTTACATTGTTTTATTAGTTTGACTTAAGTAAGTAAACTATGTTGCAATTATTGTTCTAACACAAGTATGATTATTTAGGAAGAGTTGAACAAGCAGATCCTACAGTACACGTAGAGAACCAACAGTGACATAGTACTGTGAGTGGATATCTAATTATTTCTAAAGCATGGATAGCATTATTTTTGAAAAACATTCATGTTCAAGTAAATTCAATTTGTACAAGCTGCATATTTATGAAAAAGTGCATTCATGTTAACAAATATATCAATTTCAATGCACTTCAAAAACTTGTACACCATGAAAATATATTTTCATTGTTATTAACATAATCAGTCAAGTAAATGAAAGAAAATTTACAAGCAAGCTATGATTGAATCAATTTTATTACTTATACTAAGTTTTATACAAGCTTGCAAGTTCAACAAATATTTTACAGTTGCCAAAGTACTTTCCCCTCATGTATTCATGATAGTTGGCTATACTCAGCATTCAGATATGCAGTGACTTGGTAAGACATCACGACCAACAGATTTGGTCCAGTTCAGTTTAATATGATGTTTACCAACTCAGTATGATATTACAAGTTAAGTATCATGTTATAAGTTCAGTATGATGACACGTTCAGTTAAGTCAGTGCGCACATGACTCATGTATCAGCAGAGCCAACTGAGCCATTTTAGTGGCTATATCAAGTTCCCCACACGTGTAGTTGAGAGCTAGTGCTAGTACTAAATGTCTCCTTATTGTGCAAATAAATTTCCCACATGTAGTTGAGAGCTAGTGCTAGTACTAAATGTCTCCTTATTGTGCAAATAAATTTCCCACATGTAGTTGAGAGCTAGTGCTAGTACTAAATGTCTCCTTATTGTGCAAATAAATTTCCCACACATGTAGTTGAGAGCTAGTGCTAGTACTACATGTCTCCTCCGTGTGCAATCAGATCCCCGAGTGCTCTTGGCAATAAATACGTTTTTCTCATGGTTATGCATTTTATTTATATACTAAAAATCATAGCATCATCATATTCTAAAAATCATGTACATGTATTTTTATCAGAATGTCACTTCGCTATAAACCATGAACATGTCATTTACAGTTTCTTTTACAAGTACAAAATTACGATGATTTCATGAAACTCAGTTATGCATTTACAAGAACAATATTTTATCACAAAGACTATATGCAAATTATTATTATCAGTATGTATTTCATGATAATTCATAAACAATTCATACATATTTTACATGAGTACTATGCTATTTTATAAAACTTATCCACTCACTGAGCCTTCAAGCTCACCATTTTACAATTATTTTCCTCCCCCAGATAACAGGTTTTGAGGCCACATCACGTGAGTCTGGAGGCTTAGGTTCCATCTATTGTTGTGCAGTCTAGGTTGTTTTCATCTCCTTTCCAGTTTGTTTAGTGTATTTTGACTATTATGTTTTGGACTAACGATCAAAAGTCTTATGTGGTGAATAGTATGTATCTGACAGTGTATAGCTATGTTTGGCCATGAGCCCCTTTATAGATATGTAAAATTATGTGAAGTTTGCTGGATTGTGGAATTCTATATGTTAGAAATGAAGTCACTTATTGCAGGAAAGATAGTTCAATAATTAGGGGAAACTCTGCCCAAATTTTTGTAAATTTCTTACAAAAAAATTTTCAAGTTAAACCAAGGTCGATTTAGAATGTTAGATATTATGTTCTCTCAGGACACGTCACATGCTCTAAAATTATTACTATAAATTTTAAGAGTGTTATTTTTGATAAATTCTCTAAATTTTTTTTTTTTTTTTATCTCTAATCATTCTAAAAATACTTCTAAAAGTAGTTAATATTGATTATATGCACCGAGCCAAGTGAATTAAAATTTGAACTGGTTTTAGCCTACCCAATCCCCTGCTACCATCCACCCCTGTTGTGAAATATTTGCATATAACATTCCTTTTAAGATATTTATTTATTTTGTATTTAATTGCAAAATAAATAAATAAAAAATTAGACTTTATAGGTTAATTTGAGTTGATCTATTAATAGAAAAAAAAAACTTGGTAACTGAGTGACAAAATGTTGAATATTTTTCTTGTACAAAAGTTGCCACGTGGACTGGAGAGATGGTACAAAGATGTCAAGTTCTTAGGTCACTGCCGATAATGCTCAAAGGGAAGACAAAATTATTGAGATCCGGTGGAGCTGTTAGAGGAACTGTGGTGCAGACTTCAATTGATGATGAAGAAGATGAAAAGGTAGTTCTTTGCTTAACATTTTAAAAATATAATATATTAATAATCACTAACTTATTAGTGCATTAAATATGAAATAAAAAATTAAGATAAAAGTCATGGAGAAAATTGATAAAATAATTAACAAAGAGAGTATTTATATTTAACAACAAAAAGAACAAAAACAGTATGTTTAAAAAATATAAAATATATATTTAAAAAAATTCAATCATTATTTTATCTAAAATATCTCTCTACTAATTAAAATTAATAGAATGAATCGATTACAATTTTAATTAATAAAAAAATATTTTAAGTAAAATAATAATTTTACTTTTTAAAATATATATTTTTTAGTTCTTAAATATGTTATTTTTATTTTTTTACTATCTTTTATAAATAAGTGTTATATGAGTCTTTCGCTCAGAACAAATAATGATTAAAAAAACTAGAGAATTCAAATCTTTTTTTTCTTGACCCAATCCAAGTCCTTTTTTTAAATGTCGTTTTTTTTTTTTTTTCAAATATTAAAAGCCTCCAAAAGTTCAAACATAATTGCCTTTTTTATATTTTCATTTAAATTAATGAAAAAAAATATATTTGTTAAATATTTGTATTAATTTAGATTAATCGCATTAATCAATCTTTTCAATTAATTAAATTTAATTACTAAATAAAAAAAATAATTTTGTTAAATTAAAAATAGATCAAAACAATTAAATGTCATCTCCTTTTTAAAGAAAATCAATTCCACGTATATAAAATCTTTGGTTAACTATGAAAAATAAATTCATATTGAGAAAAAAAAAATTAAATGTCATTTTCTGACAAAAATTAGGTCCGCATATACTAATCTATTGAGAACTATAGTCAATAAATTCATAATGAGAAATTTTGTTCTTTACAAATTTTATTATGATTGATAGTCCAAGTGCAGCCAAGAGCCACAACAATCGGTTATAGTGAAAAAAAAAAAAAAATATTTCTATGAGTAAATGATGTGTATACTCGTATATTCTTAATTCATCATATTAAGGATAAAATTGAGTATATTCTAATACATTCTAAATAAATGCTTTTATATATATATATATATATATATATATATATATATATATATATATATATATATATATATTAATTTAAAATATCACATTATTTTAATATAAAATTTCTCTATGTTATAATTTTAAATAATTATTAGAAAGAATAAAACTTTAAATATTAAAAGCTATTACTTATTATTTTTTTATATCAATATTTAATTATTATTGCAGCAAACTTTTCTTTATTTCTTCTTTTTCCTTCTCTAACACTAGTAATTTTCACCCAAAAAAAAAAAAAGGCCTAATAATTGATAAAAATTTTAGGTTAAATTAAATCATTAGTCTCTAAATTTTAATTAAATTTACATTTGAGTCTATAAATTTTTAAAACGTGTGATTTAACTCTCAAATTTTTTAAATATCTCACATATGTCCCTAATTAATCTGATCCTACGATTTAATTCCTAAATTTTTAAAATTTTAAATATAAGTGCTAAAATTTTGATTCAGAAATATGTATATTAGTAGCTAAGTTAGGACCTATATGAGAATTTTTAAAAAATTGGAGACTAAATTATAGAAATTAAAAGCTTAGAGACTTATATGTGAAATTTTAAAAATTCAAGAACGAAATATATGATTTAAAAATTTATAGACCTATATGTGAATTTGATAAAAGTTTGTAAACTAATGAAATAGTGAATCATAAACAATATTTGCAAAATTATGACTACAAAAGTGAGAAATTAAATTTATTATGACCTAATTTGATAACAATTTTATTTTTTGATTTTTATATTTTTAAGGAATCACTACAAAAAATATGGAGTGATTTATAAATCTTTAAAAAGAAGATTTTTCAATCAGATTTTTGATTTTTGATTTTTTTTCATTTTGACTAAACATTTTTTTTAGATAATAAATCAAGTCTTTTAAACTTTTGTATGATTAAGTATTGAAAGAAAATAATTAAAAACTTCAAATTTATAAAAAAAATAACTAAAAATTTCCTTTATTTTTATTTTTTTTTAAATAAAAAAATAGAAATTATTACCAAACAATTTGGAGGTGATTTCTGATTTTTTTTTATTTGAAAATTACTAAATAGAAATTATTATCAAATATATTTTTGATTATTTTTATAAAATAATCATAAATCATAAAATCAATTATTTAATCATAAATTAAAATCATTATCAAATATGTCTTATCAAGGAAAACCACTTTATCAAAAGAAAATATTTAAGCATCATCAATACTTACAACCATAAATAAAAAAAATCAAAACAACCACTTTCAAACTCAGCATTTTAAATAGCATACTTGTCTTATCATCAGCATATCTCATTTTGACAAAATTTGCCCAATTAATTTATGAAACATGAAAATAAAATACCTAATTAATCTATGAATAATTTCAACATATTTTTTACTTATCAAAGAAAATATAAACAAAATTGAAGGGTTTCGTTGGTCTCCAACTATGTCTTCAAAAGGTCCCAAACTAAAAAACTTAACACTTTAGTTCCCAATATTATATTTTAATATAAGTCTGAGGTCCTCATACTTGTTAATTCTTAAAATTTTAGTGTCATAAATAATAACAAATTTGCAACCTAAGTATAATAAATAATAATAAATTTGAAATTTAAGTATAATAAATATGATTTAAGTGTAATATTTAATAACATATTGAAAACTAAAGTGTTAACTTTTTTATTTAAGAATCTTTCGATCAATAAAGACATAATTTAAGAATTAACGTATGTTCATCCTATAAATAATTATAACAATAACCAAGGGACAAGGCGCTAAACATGGCAATGAGTCAAAATATTTCTAGAAATTTAACTTTAATATTTAAAAAGAAAAGCAAAGCAAAGCAAAACAAACTAACAAATAAATCTTAAAGCATTAAAAAAAAAAAGTATAAAATGCTGAAATTAAGAATATAAAATAAGAAAATAAAAGATGTTATGCATAGAACAATTTGTATAACAAATCACGTAATAAATAAATATATAAAATTAAAATTAAAAGTGTCATAAAATAATAAGATTCTTTTAAAATTTCTTTTCATTTGATTGAAAGTACTTTCAAGTGTACTAAAATGTTATCAAGATTAAGAATGTTTGACAATTTTTACGAACAATGTTTTTAAAAGTTTGAAAAGTATTTATATGTTTTTAAAAGAAATAATACTTATTTTTTGAAGAAATAGTTTTTAATGCATGCTTATATCCTAAAATTATTACTAAAATTTTCTTTAAAATCATTTCTAATATTTATTTTAAAATCTCTTTTTAACTAAACTATTTTATTTAAATCATTTCTCTTAAAATCATTTATATATAAAAAAAAAGTACATCAAAATATAATTTGAAACTTCACATTCTTCTTGTGCTCTATATGGTAGAATAAAAAAGACAAATATAAATCAATCGACCATGAAAATGCAAATTTTTAAGATAATTAATTTAAACTTTACTTATTAATGCTAACATATTGTATATATTGTATGAACGATGAGAATGTAAATATTTTAAAAAAGTAAAGAAAAAAAATAAGAAATTAAAGGATGTAAAAAAATTGATAATAAAATTATGTAAAAGTTATCATAAGTATATAAAAATTTATAAAATTTTTAAAATAAAATGTCTCATAAATTTTTTTAAAATTTATAAAATATTATATAAATTTATTAAAAAAAAATTAAGATTTAAAATTCATACAAATTAATAAAAATATAAATTGATGCATTCAAGTAATTTTTTTATATTTAAGGTAAATACTACACGTAACCTTAAGTTACCTTTTCTCCTCTTCTTTCGTGCAACCGTCAAAGACCAAGAGTGGGTCGTTTACTTTCAACGGGCGGTAATTCGCGGGAAAAAAGAAAAGAAAAGGGAGGTTAGCGAGGCGATCGAAATTACGAGAAAAGATCTGTGCCTTCTGCTGAGATATTGCCAAGTTTCTGCTCAATTCGATCCCAATTTTCTGTGGTACTTATAATATGTATTACTGCTCCCTTTCTTTATGATCTTCTTCTCATTTTTGTGTTCTTTAGATCATTATTGCATAATCTCCATTGAAAATTACTGCTCCCTTTCTTTATAATCTCCATTGAAAATTACTGCTCACTTTCTTTATGATCTTCTTCTCATTTTTGTGTTCTTTAGATCATTATTGCATAATCTCCATTGAAAATTAGTTGATATCATTATTTTCCTTATGGCGATTCATCATTGTTTTAAGATTTTAGCTCTTGGTCTTTTAATCTTCCAATTTGCTGTGGTCACTTTGACCCCTTTTTATCTTTGAAATGGAAGTTACCCTATCGGAAAAAGAGATAATGTATTTTCTTTATTTCTTTCTTTACAATTAAATTGTACTTTGCCCCATTTCAAGATAGGTTGTTGAATTTTTTTTTTTTATATGGAGAAAGGTGTCATAGATTTAGGTTATTTATATCATATGATATAAGTAGTGTTTAGTCTTTAGAATAGGCGGATTAAGTATAAAATTTTTAAGCGGTTGATTAAGACAAATTACATTATTTTAATATTTAAATATTATTTTAAAATGATGCATTTTATATTTAATTAATCCCTTTTTTCTAAAGCTAAAAAAAATAAACAATAGCCCTTATCAGACCAAATAATACAAATGACCTCTACGATCCACTCTTTTTATAATTGGTACAAGGTCAAGGCTCAGTGAGCACCATTACAGATTGTTTGTTATTTCAATGGTGGATTGGAATTTTGTGACCAGTCCATTTTGGGGCTGTCTTGGTTGATGCTTTTCATTTTGGAATAATTTCAATAACTCATCAACCATTAAGCTGCTGCTGTCATCGCACAACAGAAGGCACACCACCGGGCTGCCAGTGGTGGCTGGAGCAGCGGCAGCACATCACTCTTCTGCTTCACCAGCTGCCACTGTGCCAGCCTGCTAGGTGATGTTGGATATGTTTGAGTGGCTGTGGTGGTTTTGGCGTTTTTCCCCACCATGATAGACAAAATTTGATTTCTTGACTTTAGCATGCTTGGTTCAAACAAAATCCAGTTGGAACAAGAATGGGCCGGGCCTAACATGCACCAAGTAATTTAAAGATGTAACAGTTGCATAGTTTAGTTTATATTAACCAGTCACAAATAACATGGTGTTTTATTTTCATGTTGTCTTGAATGTTTGATTGTTGTGAATAGTTCATGATATAGTATTAACATGTATATAGCATGACATTTAATGAGTGATGGAACTGCAATGGGTTGGCTCTATCACAAGGTATTAGGTGGGGACGGCGTATTGTGAGATCAGACTCACAACCTCAGCCAAAAAGGGAGATGACTGGTTTTGCTGGAGGAAGCTCTCGCTGGAGTGTCTTTGATGGTGTGAAAGCTATCCCACCGGCTCCTGAACTGTTAATGGCAGAGATTAGCAATGCTATATCCAATCTTGAGTATTCCCGAGCAACTGCTCACCTTGATTCTCCAACTTCAGCTCTTTTAAAGGATAAGAGTTCTGATGGGAGTACAATGTCTCAGTATGATGTTCGCTTGGCAGACGAAGCCTACAAGGCAGGATGTGCAGCATTGGCTGCAGGCAAGCTTGATGAAGCTCTTCAGTCACTCAACATTTCTCTTGCCAAATGCCCACCTGAGAAAACATCTGCAGTTGCCAAGCTTCAGTCTCTTATCTCCCTCACATCTCAGCAACTCCAAAAATCTACCAACTAAATCAATACGTGCCCTTTTTACTTCTGCATTTATAAGTTGAATGTATTATCTACTTTATGCACTTGCATGTTATTGGGATTTTTCTCATTTTATGGACATGTTGTGATGCGGCGTACTTTTACAATCTAGTTCATTGCGGATAATGCTGGGTCTGATTGTTTTTCTAGTCATTTATGTAAGAGAAAGAGTTGAGGCCTTTACAAAATCTTGCTAGCTCTTGGTTTCTGTTAGTTTCATTTGATCACTTCACATGTCAATGTCATTCCTAAGCTGCTGATACGCTTGGTTTTTAGAAGAAATTGTTGTAACCAAATATGTTGTGATAGATTTGTTTACTGCTGCAGTTAACAAAAGTTTATGTTTCTTGTCAATGTTGTTTTCAACTCACTACATGGGATCTCGAGTTCTCAAGAAGAATTGTGAATATTGTGTTTGATTTCGGCAGATAAGCTGTAGACTTTAACTGGGAATATTAATGAATTGAAGTCGATGATTTTACTATTCTTCCTGTTAAGTCTGTTATCTTTGTTCTCTTGTATGAATTGCTTGGATGTTTTTGTGCAGAACCAAGACTATGCCTTCGAGGAAGCTAGGCATCACAAGTCTTATAATTATTTAATTCAAGTAGTTAGTCCATAATTAGGTATCAAGATCCCATAATTTTTGAAAAAATGTAACAGTAATCTCTTTGTTATTATATACAAATGAGTATTTTAGTTTCATAATTTTTGAGTTGAGCACCTATAATTCCGTTATTTATGAAAGTCATTATAAGTATTCAATTTTAATACTTTTGTTGGACCAAAAGTACTCATTTTAAAAAGTTGCATGCCTATGATTGCTTTCTTTTTTATAATAATTCATAAATTATAAGAGTAAAGTATTCATGTTAAAAAATTACGAGACTTTTGATACCTAATCTAATAATTACAAAATTAATGTTTTCATTTGATAAAAAATATGGGATTTTTATAACCTTTTTCCCTTTCTGGAGTTATTCAGTTGCACCCAAAGTTGCTAGTGCAAATTCTGGTTTGTATTGCGAAATCTTGTTCCTGTCGTTTTCTTTTTACCTCCAAAGAGTTCTCAGTAGATCTTACAAGTTGGCCTAACAGAGTGCAGTCATCCTAATCTCATTCATAAACTCCAAGGTTACATCTATGGTTTCTATTATAAACATCTCGACTATTAGCCAGGACTTGCATCTGAATCCTCCAAGGCCTCCATTTCTTGCACTCTCTCCTCTATCTTCTCTCTCTAAATCATTAGATCCCTGACGATGAATTTCTCCATTTTTGTAAATATCGTGAAACAATGGCTGAAAGGTACTGAAAATTTGAAGCCAAGGTATGAGAAGGTCCACTTCTATTGGTGAATGGCTGTTGTACGCCTCTTATGTTACACATATCACTTTATGACATCGAGTGTCTTAAATTTTTTTAATAGGTATTCACGTGTCAAACAAATGCATTAATGTTGTGTTGCTTGAACATGGAAACTTGTTAATGGAACATAATAATTGTTACTATATTATCTTCGATGGAATAACTTCAATGGTAACAGATATTATTATCTATTGCAGATTTGCGAACTTTTATATCAAATGAGTCAGGGTTTGGTAAGATGTCCTAGATTCCCAATAACTCAAAGTTTGCCCTTGAAAGCCACAAAGACTAAATATTGACAACCAGATAACGAATTGAGTCTTTATTTGTAATATAGAACTGATTAGGCGTTTGACTATTAGTTTAATTTAAGGTTTATTTGTTAAAACGCCTTCAGCTCTTTTAACTTTATCTTTACCCCAAAGAATAAAAACCAACATTTTCAAATAAAAAGAAAAGCAAATGTCCCACAAGAATGTCAATTTTGAAGGTGAAAATGCGTAGACTTATCCTGAAGTGTTTTGTATATATTTCATGTGCTTTACAAACATGAAGTTAGCATTTGTTTGTATTTCCCAACTCAGTTAAAATGTGCGTTTTACCTTTTAAGTCTCATAATAACATTCTAAATTGACCCTAAAATAGCATTTTATTTGTATATAAAGTGTACCTATTTAATTTATATATACTTTGCACATTAAATACAACATGTCCATATTGTACAATTGACATGCTATTTTATGACCAATTTAATTACGTACGTACGTACATACCTACCGTACAAGCTATTTAGGACCCGAACTCTTTGTTTTATCATGAAGATGCACCAAATCCTAACAAGAGACGCAAATATTTCGCTGCATGTTTGAAGGTCAATTGCAATGTGTGGCTTGTGTGTTGAGCAAGAAATTCTATTCATTGTAATTGAAATGAAATTGATGAACTATCATTTAAAGCCCAAAAAAAGATTAGTGAAAACAGAACTACGTTACCCGTTTTTGTTCATTGTAATTGACATGGAAGAGCTCTTATTTAAGCTGTAAACAACCCCTGAGCAATTGGTTTTTGAGCAAACGAAATAGCAGCTTGTGTCCAAGACTTGAACATAGGTACCAAAAGGAAGCCCACAAAAAATATAAATCTCCAAATCTATGGACTAAGATCTATGCTCAACATACGACCCCGAGAGCCCGGAAGTTCCAAGAACGGTTACCTGTGTTCAGATGAATAAACAATATTTAACAACTAAACAATCAGCAATAAAGAAATGAAAAATTTAGGATGAAGTGTCCATTAATGGAAAGCCCACTTCCAGTTCTTCTGCAAGAAATTCCGTGGGAAAACAAAAGCAGGTTGAAACTACTCATGCACTCCAAAAAGGTCAGTCTATGGCACTGAGCTCCACTGGTCTTACTATTATTAAAAGGCTGAACTATATTATTAATCTCAAACTGTTACAAGGTTTACACACAAGTCCTCAAACTTTTAAATCATATTTTTAGTCCTCAAACTTTTAAATCGTATGTTTTAGTCCAAAACTTTTAAAATTTCACACAAATGTATTTTAGCAATTAAGTTAGAAGTTAGAAACTTATGTGTCAAGTTCTAAAAATTTGAGATTAAATCATATAGTTTAAAAGATTAGGGACTTATGTGAGAAGATTTGAGGACTATATCATAATTTTAAAAGTTTAAGACATATGTGTGAAGACGCTCAAAGTTTGGGACTAATGAAATAGTAAGCCTTCTTAAAATGATATTGGATTTATTATCTAAAGAACGATGCATGTCTCCATCATGAGACTTCTTTTTCTATGTCGAACTGTGAATCAAGTGCCATATAGCACAAAATGTATAGTTTCAAGGTGAATGTAAAAAAATTTATTGATACCTTTCCCCAGTCAGAACCAATTCCACTGCATCTCATCTTCAAGTATATCATTTTTGTCCCTAGCTCTGTCTCAGCTTTCTTCCGCAAATAGGACTCATCAGGCCCAAATGCATCCAAATAGGCTGTGTAACGTTCGAAAATTGTGCGAATTGCTTTGACATACTCCTCAGACAAGGGCTTTACATTCTGCAGACAAGTTTGAAACATCAAACTAAGAGAATGAAAGACACAGAAGAAAAGAAAGTTCTATATGCATACAAAACGGTAATACTTCGCCACTCATTCCAATAGTGTCATCTAATTCCATCTTCAAATTCATGATCATGTCACAAAATTCTTCAACTGCTACAGCTGCACGGAAAACATTTGTTACAATATCTTTTCCAGTTTTGTCATCAGTAGTTTTTGACAATGCAGACTTTGCATCATGGATAAGTGTTTCAGGAAGACTATCCCAACTAGCAGCCAACAAATCCTTGAAAACAGCTTTCAAATCAGGGTCTTCAATGACAGGCAAGTGGCTTACATCTTCACTATAAAATCGTCTACTCACCAAACCCATGATAGTAGAAGACCTGCATTCTGTTAATTGCAAAGTCAGTTAAAATTCAAACTCCGAATGCCTAATCCAATTAACTCATTGAAGGATAAGAAAGCTATCTTAGGAAATAAAAGTACCCAATTAACCCATCACGACAACTATTAGAGTATATCATCATTGAAGCAAGAATATCTACTCAAAAGTAAAAGTCTTACAGACAACCGTATTGGCATCCAATGTTACATGAACTCTTCAATTTTTCCCTTATGGTACCAATATTTTGACAAACAATTTGTTCATAGCTAAGATACTAGAAATTCCAAAACGTCCTCTTTCTATGGCTTAAAATTCGCCAGGAATTAAGTAATAATAAAGCGAAACAACTACAGACGAACAATAAAGGGAGAATTGGTTGATAGAAAACCAAGATCAAACAAAGAGAGATTCTCCCTTCATTAAGTAATAATAAAGGGAAAATAGGTTGATAGAAAACCAAGATCAAACAAAGAGAGATTTTCCAAAAACCGAATTAAGTAATAATAAAGCGAAATAATTACAGACAAAAAATAACGAAATTTGTCAGAGTAAAATTTATTCAACATACAAAAACAAAGATGAATGAAAACAATTGAAATTGAAAGGTAGAGAAGAAATAGTACCGGAAGAAGAAGCAAGGGTCTTGGGAAGGGAAGAGAGATTGAAGAAGCCTCGATTGGTGGATTGGAACAAGTGGGGGACAAGCTGGTGGTTAATAGAAGCCATTCGATAAGATCTACAACAAAGTCTCCTGTACAAAGATCTCAGAGCCATCGTCTTCTCCATAGCTTTGATTCTAATTCTCTCTCGCTGTCTCTTTTTAGTGTTCGTACTCGAGAGTGTAGGGACTTTGGGTACTCTCTCTCGTATCAGAAAATCAATAGAAAGGGAAAGGTGTGACCTTTGACTGTGTTATGCATCTATATGGACTGGGCCTTCTCTTATGAGTTGGATTGTACCTGAGTTGGGCTGGTGGGTTTGGCGTTGGAGTAGGGGTGAAATTTGGTATTAATTCCCCGAAATGATACATATTCAATGAAAATTAACTTTTTACCTAATATAATAAAACAACTGTATTTTGATAAGATATAAATGACACTTTTAACTCCCAAATTCTTTAAAGTTCACAACAACAAACCCATCACCAACGCCATTATTGCAACGAAGAACAAGGAACAGAGGATACTAAAGGTGTGAAATGTTTCAGATTCTGAAGAAGAAAACCAACCTCCTGAACTTGAATCTGAAGAGCTTGAGCTTAAGTTCTTCAGCAACATAAGATTTCTATCAAAATCTGAAGGAACTTAATTGCGACGAACGACTTTTTCAGTACTAGTCAATTTCTTCTCCTTTTCCATCCACTTGTCAACCAAATAAGCACGCCAAAAATTGATAATTTTTTCTTCTTTATTTAACGAACCATATGAGTTAATTTGTTTTTGTTTGTATGTTTGTGTGTTTTGAACAGCTTATGGAAGTCATGTGAATGTACAGGTTACATACAAAATTTATTTTGTATGTAACCTGTACATTCACATGAAATACATTGTATTGTTTGTATGTTATTGCTGTTTTGAACAGCTTATGGAAGTCATGTAAATGTACAGGTTACATACAAGTCATGTGAATGTACAGGTTACATACAAAATAATTTTGTATGTAACCTGTACATTCACATAAAATGCATTGTGTTGTTTGTATGTTATTACTGTTTTGAACAGCTTATGAAAGTCATGTGAATGTACAGGTCATGTGAATATACAAGTTACATACAAATTTATTTTGTATGTAACCTGTACATTCGCATGAAATGCATTATACTATTTGTATGTTATTGCTGTTTTGAACAGCTTATGGAAGTCATGTGAATGTACAGGTTACATATAAATTTATTTTGTATGTACATTCACATGAAATGCATTGTATTGTTTGTATATTATTGCTGTTTTGAACAGCTTATGGAAGTCATGTGAATATACAGGTTACATACAAATTTATTTTGTATGTAGCCTGTACATTCACATAAAATGTATTGTACTGTTTGTATGCTATTGTTGTTTTGAACAGCTTATGGAAGTCATGTGAATGTACAGGTCATGTGAATATACAAGTTACATACAAATTTATTTTGTATGTAACCTGTACATTCACATAAAATGCATTGTACTGTTTGTATGCTATTGTTGTTTTGAACAGCTTATGGAAGTCATGTGAATGTACAGGTCATGTGAATATACAAGTTACATACAAATTTATTTTGTATGTAGCCTGTACATTCACATAAAATGCATTGTACTGTTTGTATGTTATTGCTATTTTGAATAGCTTATGGAAGTCATTTGAATGTATAGGTTACATACAAATTTATTTTGTATGTAACCTGCATATTCACATGAAATGCATTGTATTGTTAGTATGTTATTGTTGTTTTGAACAGCTTATGGAAGTCATGTGAATGTACAGGTTACATACAAAATAAATGTGTATGTAACCTGTACATTCACATGACTTCTATATGTTATGCATAAGTTTCAGTTAAGAGTAATCAGTAATTGGTATCAAAGCCATAAATATAAATATAAATATAAATATAAATATAAAAATAATTAAATTAAAAATAATTATAAAAATTGAATTATCATGAATTTTGTAAGCCTTACAAAATTTTCAGAAAATATTGTAAGCTTTACATACTTATAAATCAAAGGAATGAATAAAAGGACATTGTGGTAAAAATCATATTTACTATCTAAGTGAAACAGTGAGTTTCACTACCTAAATTTGTTATTTAGGTAAAATTAACAATTTTTATCATATATTTGCTATATAGGTAATTCACTGTGAAATTTGTTGATACTTGTTTTAGTCTGAATTAACTCAACTTAAATTGATAAAATTTCAATAAAAATTTAATTTAATTTAAGCTAGTAAAAGTAAATTCAAACAGATTAATTTAAACTATTTCAAATTTTTAATTATGTATTTTTTTAATTAATCGATCTTTTTTACAAAATTAATAACTCATAATAAAATTATAATGCATATTTGAAGCAAATTTACTCAAGTCGTTGTATGATTCATTTTGGTAATAAATATTTACTTTTTTTTCCCCTTTATTGATTTTGTTTTATTTTTTAACACTCTTATCAATTTCTCAGTCAAAATATCTTAGATTTATTCTCTCTCTAAACTTACTCCTTGTTTTGATGCTCTCTCTCCAACTTTATTGCCAGTAAAGAGTTTCATTGAAGAACTCATAGTAGCTTTTATTTTTTAAGTGATATTCTCTTTTTTTGCTCCCATCCACAATACTTACTCTACAAGCTTTGTTAATTTTGCTGCTAAAAAGGTGAACTAAAGACAAATATTTCTTATAAAGCTTGCTTACTCTTATGTTTTCATTTGTCCATTGTGAAATTTTTGGGGCAAAAGAAGCAATAGAGATAAGATGGTTTTTTGAATTAAAAGTATTTATCTTCTGGTGTTGACAATTTATTAATAAGCCTTCATTTTTTTTTTGTAAATTTTGTTTGTCTCTCGTCTTTTTAAACTTAATTTACTTTTCACTTGTAATTTTTCTTTATTTTTTAAAATTATCGTGCTTTAATAGTTCTCGTGCTTCAACATTTTGAGGATGGTGAGAGAGGATATGTACACATTGCTTGGATGAATCGAGAGTGGGCAAGTCAGGGATGGGTGGCCCAATGCACCACTAGCATCGACGAACATCTTTTGAAGTCTTTACATGCCCAACAAATAGCAACAAACACTCTTTAGATTGCCATTCAGTTATGCATGTGAATTTCTTTTTCAATAGCAAATGATAGATCCGATACAATTTTAATTTTTTTTATCTATTTTATTCATCCAAAACATTAATATTACTATGGGTATTACAAACTAGCACCAAAATACCAAAATCTTGTACAAAATTTGATATGTTATTACTCAAACCTAGCACAACTCTTTGCACCAAATTTGGTGTAATGAACAATATTGCACTAAATTTGGTGCAATATACATGACATTGTTCATGACATCAAAAGCACCGCTCACAATTTTTTATTATAAAATGTGTACGATACAAAATTATAGTAAATTAAAATTAAATATATGATAAAAAATTACAACATAGAGTTAAAAATATAATATAAACTAAAACAATAATTTAATAATTGAATAAATGTATTAATTGAACATTTGTGGGAGGAACAGAGAAATTCGTATAATTAATATTCATCAATTTGTACTTTTAATTGTGTTGTTTAATTAAATGTAATATTTAGTTCACATAATAAATATAATATTTTAATTAGTAAATTTTAATTTTTTTGTTAATGATATAATTTTTAAATTTATTATTATTAATTAATTAATTAATAGTAATTTATAATTACTTAATTGAATATAATAATTATTAACAAATTAATTAAAAAAATAATAAAAAATATGATTTTTAATATAATATTTGATATTGTTGGCTAGAGAAGAGATAAAATTTGATACAAAATGGTATTAAGGGTTGTAGATGATCTAACTAATTGGCTTGTAATGCATAGTTCACATGTGTTTGTGTAATATTATTAAAAAGTAAAATTATTAATATTATTATCTTGTGTGTAATATATAAAGTATGTTTTATTATATAGTATTTTTGTCTACTTTTTAAAATGGTATTGTACTTGTGATCAGTATTTTACATACTTATGTAGATTCTAATACTTTGCATGTTTATGATACACACACCACTCAGTGATTAAGAGCATGTTATTTGCATATGTTTCCCTCCGTTGGTGTTTATTTATGGTTTTTTAATTTGTGAAGTTCTATTTTAAAAATTTGTTTTTAGTGGCTCGCTGGGACCTCGCAGGTTGATCGTCAAGGTAGTTGGTTAGGGATCTGAGAGTGTGCACATAATGGAAATGTGACTTGTTGGACCTTGCTGGTATTTTGCGAGGCTCGCTGGGGTGGTCCACAAGGTTTCATGGAGGTACTCAGCAAGGTACCTGCGAGGGTCTGGGCAGCTAAAAAAATTATGCTATAAATACCCCTTTTCTCACTCTTCTATTACATCTCTCTTACATCATTTTATTACATCATTCTATCATATTTTTCATTACATATTTTTTAGAATTAATTTTTGTGTTGCATAAAATTTTTTATCTATAGAAAAATATATTTAGGAGGTTTGGAAAATTATTTTAATTTTTTTATATCACTAATATGTCGAGTGTAATTCTCTATTAGTAATTTGGATGTGATAATATTTATGAACACTATTTTGAACCTATTATTTGTTAATTTTTAGGTATTTATTTCAGTATTATTTTGATTTAGAAGGTATTTTCATGTTTTGTAGGTTTAAACAATGTGAGATGAAAAGTAGAGTTAAGTGTTCAAAAAGAGCTAAAAAATGTAACCCTTACATTGTATTCCATTTATTATGTAAAGGAGAGTAAACTAAAGCAAAAGAATGTAAGGCTTATGTTATGAATCAACAATTCTGTAGGGGGCCCTTATAAGGCATGGATAACGAGTTGTGCCGCGGCAGAAGAAATTGCGCATTGCGGAGAGGACGTTCCTGTTTTACTATGTAGTCTAGAATTTTTAACGCGCTCTGCTGTAGAAGAAATTACGTGTCGTAGCAAGGGAATTTCTCGTTGTCCAGAATCTCAACGCACGCCGCGACAGAGAAAAAGCGCGCAGCAGCCCACTCACCTGTTTTACACTTACACGCCAACTAGCCTACACACTCACACACACTCTTAACCTAACCTATAAATACATCACAAAAACCCTCTCAAAACCCATGCGTGAACAGTAGGCAAAATATATTATCCACACTCATTCTTCTCCACTTTTCTAGAGAGAGAAACCTTCATTGATACTCCATTGAAGGTTCTTCAAGAACCAAATTGGAAGATGTGACCATCCAACTCCAAGAAAGGCATTGCAAGAGTAAAAATATGGGTATCTATATTATTTATAATTTCTTCTCTCTTAGATTTTAAGAATGCTATTTGTAATATAAAATATTGATTTAGATTTTATTATAAGTAGCTAAACTTATTATGTGAGATTTAGTGATACTTTCATGAGTGGAGGAATATTTTTATGATTTAATTTGAATTAAAGTGATTTATGTCTTGTTCAATATCTTTGTTCGTAATTAATCTTGATCATGTTGATTTAAGAGCATTAGAGAATAAATTAGAATTAAGTATTAGAAATATTATCTTTGCTTAATTTAAAAATATTGAACAAGAACTTAATCGAGGTGCATTGAATTGTCTTAGATTAGGTGGCTAATTTGATTTCCTAAGTATTTATGCTAATTGATTCATTAACGTTTTGGATAAGAGATTAATTAATAAATTAAGAGAAATTCTTCATTGATTTAGTAATTTCTTGGATTTATTAGAAAAAGTCAATAAATTTAATTTTTCGTGCTTAATTGTGAAACTCTCGTAAAATATTCTATCCACGATTGGTTAGCTAGCTATTTTTCTATACTTTTCTATCATATCAATTTGGCTAATTTTTTGCTCGTCTATGTAATTCCTGTGAGAAATTTTACAATTTTAATATTTGACCAATCAACAAACTTTGTTAGAGTGTTTATGATTTACTTTTGCAAATAATTTTTAAGAAATAATTGACATATTTTAAAACCACTACAATTCCTTGAGAAATTGACCTCGGAGTTGCTTATCACTTGCTACGAGCGATTCGTACACTTGAGAGTATTACAATTTGCACATCAAGTATTTTGGTGCCGTTGCTGGGAAATTGTCATTTTTAAATTGTTTATTTGTTTTCTTTTTAGTTTATTTTCTTAATTTGTTAAATTTTGTGATTTTCTTCGTTTATGTATTTTTGTTACTTGTTTAGAGTCATATAGTGTCTGGTGCTTTGATTTTGTTGTTGTTTTTTTATTGTATATGCAAGGTAAGAAATCCCTTAGAAATACACTAGTACCGTTCATAGACAACGTTAATAGGAGGCGAGCACGTTTGAAACAATTTTACACCAACATTATGGAGGAAGAGCAACCACCAATTTTGGGAGATCCTTTAGCTTCACCTAAAGAGATGGCAATGAAGGAGTATGCAAGGCTAATCATTGGCACTGCAATTTCTTACATCCAATTGGAAGAAGCAGTTAGAAATTATGAGCTTAAAAATATTAATTATTCTATGTTACCTTCTTTTTATGGGATTCTTAATGAAAATCTACTGACATTTATTCGTGATTTTTATGCTACTGTGCAAACTTTCTGCTATAGGGACTTAATGAAGATCAATTGAGGATGAGATGTTTCCTATACATACTCAAAGACAAAGCCAAGTCATGGCTTATGACTCTTCCACCTGGTTCTCTCTCAACTTGGGAAGTAGTGTAAAATAAATTCATGGAAAAATTCTATTCCCACCAAAAGACTGCCGACTTGAGGACAAAAATTACAACATTCTCACAAATGGATCAAGAACCATTTCATGAGACGTGGGATCGCTTTAAGTTGCTTTTAATTCATTGCCCACACCATCGTTTTTCATTACAACTCAAAAAATAATTTTTCTATGACGGATTGACACAACAGTGTCAATTCATTGTGGATAATGCCGCCGGAGGAGCTATGGGAGAAAAGACCGCAATAGAGATATACGACTTGTATGAGATGTTGGGTGCTAATTCCCAACAAAAGAGTTTTAAAGGAAAGAGAGTTGGAATTAATAAGGTAGCTCTGAGAAATGAGATGACAATACAAATTGCTAGGCTAACCAAGCAAATTGCACTCCTCACTTCTAAGAACACACCAACTCAAGAGGTATGCTGTATTTGTAGTACTTATGGGCATGGTGCTAACACTTGTCCATTTGTTTGTGATTCTAATGTAGGTATAAGCCAAGAGCAAGCCAATGCAATGGAAGGATACTAACTGAGACTGAGGAACGATCCTTATGCAAATACATACAATCTGGGTTGGAGAAACCATCCAAATTTTTCTTAGCAGGGAAACAATTATCCCGCCTATGCTCAAAATCATTTTTAGAACAATCCTCCCAACAATAACTTGCAACTCACTATACCAAACAAGCCAAATTTGGAGGATAACTTGAACTCCTTTATTCAAGTGAGTTGGGACAACCAAATGAAAATACTCAAAGCTTGGACTCATTGGAAGCTTCTATGAAGAGGATTGAAGGCCAAGTTGTCTAATTAGCGGAGCATCTCCAAAGGCAAGAGAAAGGAAAATTGCCTAGTCAACTCGAGCAAGCGAAGGCGGTTATGGTCCTTTGAAGTGGTAAGGTAGTGAATAAAAATTTACCTGAAATTTCTAATCATTTACTACTTAGTGCAAGAAACATGGAAGGAGATAGTGCAATACCAAAAGGGAGTGATGAGTCCAATGCCAAGAATAATGAATTTTCCAAGGAAGTAATTGGGGAGTCATCCACCACCCCTCAATTGCACAAAATATTGGAGCCTTTTCGACCACTCATACCATTTTCACACAGTCTCAAGAACAATAAATAGGATAAGTAATTTTTTTATCTCTTTAATATGCTTTTCACGGTTCAAATTAATTTGCCTTTGTTGGATGTGATTAGGAATGTGCCTTCTTATGCAAAAAATTTCAAAGATTTAAATACTAGAAAGAGAAAGTATGGATTGAATGAGAGAATTTATGGATTGAATGAGAGAATTGTTGTGTCTGAGATCTCAAATTCAATTCTTCAACAAAATTTACCACCAAAACTAAAGGATCCCGAAAGTTTTAACATTAACATCACTTTGGGAAATAAGAAAATGGTAAAAGCTATGCTAGATTTAGGTGCAAGTATAAATTTAATGTCATATTCAATTTATTTGCAACTAAGTTTAGGAGAATTGAAACCTACAATCTTGTTCCTTCAATTAGCTGATAGATTTGTTAAATACCCTAAGGGGATGGTTGAGGATTTGTTTGTATAGGTAGAAAAGCTGATTATACCTGTTGATTTTGTTGTGTTGGATATGCATGAAAATCCATCTATGGACAAAGAACATACTATTCTTCTTGGTAGATCATTGATGGCCACTACCAAGACTATTATAGATGTCTATAGTGGAAGCTTGATTATGATAATTTTGAGAGAAACTGTTCATTTTAGAGTGTTTGATTCTTCTCCTTTACCTTCTGTTTATGCTATTGATGAATATTGTTACATTTCTAATACAATGAATAATCAAAATTTAAGCAAAAATATTTTTTCAATTGGTTGTATGCTTATTCGTCTTAAATGGGTTTATTGCTTTGTGTGGTTATAAAAAAAATAACAAAATAACAAAATAAAAAAATAAAAATCAATATTTTTTGTTTTCTTTTAAATTTGTTTTACGTCTAAAGAGTCATAGAACTTAGGGGGAGTCATTGCATATATACTTCATTATTCTTCTTTTTTAACTTGTGCAATTTTTCCTACATACTTTGGACATATACATGTGTGATCATATGCATTTTTAGCCCACTTTGATAATTGTTGAACTTTGGGGAGAGTGATCCATGTCATTTTAGCTATTTCATGATTTGTCAATTTCGTATGTCAAAAAGGGAGAGAGAGATTCATGTTGCTATGGAGATTGGATTTAGGGTGAGAGATTGGATTCACTACATTTCATTCGCACTTCTATATACACTGAACTAATAAATAATGAGGCTTGCAAGCCAATCAACAAACTTTGTTAGAATGTTTAGGATTTTAGCATTCATCCAGTCAACAAACTTTGTTAGAATGTTTATGATTTATTTTTGTAAATAATTTTTAGGAAACAATTGACACGTTTTAAAAACCACTGCAATTTCTTGAGAGATCGATCTCAGAGTTGCTTATCACTTGTTACGAGTGATTTGTACACTTGCGAGTATTATAATTTGTACATCAAATATCACTTGGATATTTTATTTAAAATATTATTTTTCTTAGTCTTAATACATCAAGTATTTTACTGTATTGAGATATGAGATAATGGTAAAATTTGTTAAATTATTTTATCAAACGAAATTGTAGTAATAACAATACATCAAGTATACTTTTGTATTATTATTACAATATGGAGATTTTTTCATAAAAATCATTTTTGGGTAAAAATTATATATTATTCATGCATACTAATCATGTATTAGTGTCATACTGTATGGTGGTGTGGCTTTGGAGGTAAGTCAGATTTATTGTGGATTAAATAATTGTGGTGATAGCTGATGATAATAGCCTAGGCAATTAGGACGAGTGGTCCCAATTGATAAATGTATTGATATTTACCTTATTGAGTCTATATAGCTGTTTATTTTCATTTAGTAAATTTAGCTACTGAATAGTTGCCTTAAACAATTCGTAGATATTACCACTTAAAGCAACTTTTAGATGTTATAACTTTGGTTTAGAGCTTAAGTGAGTTCACCAAGTTATATTATTGTGTTTGCTTGTTTTATTTTTTTGAGTTAGTACAATCGTAGTATCTTCAATATATTTTTCAACATATGTAGACTATATTGAGATCGAAAAATATGTATTGCTTAACTATATTATCTGATATTTGTTGTATATTTCTTTTTTGCTTTTATGTATTTTATGTTATTTGTTTGTTGTTTTTGCTGTTTTTACGATAGGGGTGAGCCTTTAAATGTAGGGATGTCAATTCGTGCGAGATGGGCTAATTCGAGCTGGCTTAAATTGGCACAGTTCAAATTGGTTCAACCCTAGATCAATTCAAATTTAATTCGAGCTAGCAAATGTGTACCCGAACTCAAACTAAATACAAACAAACTGGCTCAAATTGGCTCATACTAGCCCGAATTGTTAATTATATATATATATTTTAGTTAATATGACTTTTTTTATTAAAAAATATGTTTAATAATTAAAGTTCAAACACATTACATAAAATAATAAATATATATATAATAAAAAATTAATTATTAAAGCAAAAAGTTAATTACTAAATTAATTAAGCAATGAGTAAATGCATTAAACCCACTCATGCAAAAGTTAGAAGTCGTCATGCTCTCATGAAAACTCACATTTAGAATAAAGAGTTCTCAAGTCCAAATAAAATTTCTTCTAGCTATTAAATAAAATAAATAAAGATGAGTAGATTAAATAAATATATTTACTAAAAATTGAACAGTTAAAGTAAATTAAAATGTTACACGAGAACATAACTTTTTTTATATACACAAGAATAAAACTTTAACTATTACATAATATATAAGTCTCAAGACAATGAACAAGTGAAAAAGAGAATAGCATAACACAAATATCGATTTAAAAATAGAAATTTCATAATACTAATTAAAATTAAATATAAATATTATTTTTTTGTTTAAAGAGTTAAGCAGATTTAAATGTTAAATGCATTAACATCAAAGAATGTAGCATAATATTGTGACAAAATGAATAAATTATAATTATTTATTCATTATCAACTTATTTTTTCAAAAAAATGGAAGAAAAATAACTAATATATCATAAAAGGGAAGTACTGAAAGAAATAAAATATTATTTTAAATTTATTTTATTTTATTTTATTTCGAGCTAATGGGCTGGCCCTAACTCAGCTTAAATTTTTTCGTGTTATTCGAGCTGGGCCGAAATAAGCCCAAATTTAATTGAATTCGTGTTTTTTGATTTGGGTTCGATTCGGTCAATCAAACTATAGCACAAATTACTACCCCTACTTAAATGTATATATCACCTAAACTTTACATTTTAGTAAGTTGTGATTTTATTATTTAGATCAAATTATATGTAATTTAATTTTTTAAATTATAAGCGTTATAATTTAATCTTTTAATTCTAAAATAAGGAGTCAATTAATAACAAAACATATAATTATAATATTTTTTTAATTAAATATTATTTTTTAAGAAATTAATTAAGAATAAATTATATTATTTTAATATTTTAATATTAATTTAAAAAATTATATTTAAATTTAAAAATTATTAAAATTATGTATGTTATTTTTAGGATCAATTTTTTTTTTTATATATATTATAAATATATAAATTTTAATTATTTATATAATAAATATTAGTAATACATAAATATGTATTAAAATTTTTAATATCGTGAAATATTATAAAATAAAAAATTAATTATTTTGTTTTAGTTTACACGATCTCAAATGTGGAAAAGTGTAGTGATGAAATAAAGAAGAAAAATATTTTTAAATTTTCTCTCGTCATTCTTCGTTTTTCTTCTTCAACGCAGTAGAAGAACACAGAAGGGTAACCAAAATCAATGTTTCGTCTCTGTGTCAAACACCGTCGCTTCTCTCGTTTCCCTTTCCCTCGCCACCATCTACTTCTTCGTCAATTCTCTTCATCTTCATCAAAAAATCCAATTGAACCCCAACACAATCTTAAAATTCCCTACCAATTCCCTCCTCAACCTCCAATTATCCGCCACACGATCCCACTCTCGCCTCTCTCCACTTCCTCTCTCCCTCGCAATGCTCTCCTCTTCCTCTCTGCCACCACCGTATCTTCTCTCATCGCCATATACGTCGTACACACCTCCGACGACGATCTCAAAGCCTCCAATCCTCTCTACGCTGGCATAGATAACGCCGTTAACAAAGCCAGCGAGTCCTCTAAGAGGATTTTCCACCATATCAAGCAAACCGGTGTTGCAGCCTCAGTGCTCTGGCAATCTCTCCGGTCGATCTTGTCATCGGCGAATCATGATGTCCGGTCTGGGTTTGAGCTTAGGGTTGCGGCTCTGCTTGCCGACATTACTTCCGCTAATGCGAGTCGGAGGGCTTCCATTGTTGGCGCTGGTGGTGGAGCTGTTGTTGATTGGTTGTTGGAGTCTGTTGCTTTCCCTCGGAATGGGTTTGCCACTCAGTCTGAGTCGGCGAGAGCGCTTGCGTACTTGATTTCCGATCCTAATGTGTCGTCGGAGGTTCTCAGGAGGCCTGGTGCTATTCCCAACCTTTTGCGGTTTATTTTTTCCTGTCAACCTCAGCGGTCCAAGAAGGTAAGATCCTCTTTTCCTTTTTATATTTGAAGTTAGGCTGAGTTTTAACTACGGATGTAATGCAGGGGAATCATTTTTGTTTAGCTTGCGCGTTGAATTGTTTTGTTTTAGAAAAAAATTTAATTTGAACTTTTACGGGTTAGATAGAGTTTGATTTAGATATTGTGTTGGCTATAATTATCATGGATATTGGTTATCGCATTATGCCTTTGAACAATGTATATTTGAATTACAAGCGCCAGAACCTATGTACTTTCGTGTTTATGTTTTTAGGCTCTTAGGTTTTTTGTTTTGTTTTTAAAGTTAGAATCATGATGATGGTTCAGGGTTTATGTAAGGAATTTTGTGCGGTTATTTTGCTGACGTATGGGTACATGACGTCCAATGATTTTGTGTTTATATTGGAACACTCCAATGAAAACTAATAAAATTCATCAGTTTTAGCTAACTTGTTTTTCTATTTACAATATTCCTTTTGTTATATTGCTGATGTGTAGGATTGCTCGTGATTTGGGTTATCAAGCGTAACTCATATTTTATAGGGTGTTTTCATATTGATTTGCAATTAATTTAATTTATTTCTGTCAGAGCAGCAATCAAGACGTAGTTCATTCGATGTTTCTGATTCTTTGAAAGGTAGGAGCATGCTAGTGGCGGCTATTATGGATGTTGTCACATCCAACTGTGATAGTATAGAAAAGCTAGCTTTCAAGCCCTCCCTGCCGGGAAATGCTCAAACAAGGGACATTGCAGCTGCTATTCAAGTTATTGAGGAAGGTGGCATGCATCTTGATGAATCATGTGAGGATCAGGAAGATGGCGGAAACGGGATGAGTGGGATTGGTATTAAAGTTCTTGGAGGAAAAACAACTGTTATAGGTCTATCAAGGACAAACTGTCCTATGAAATTAGGGGATTTTGATACTAGTCTTGTGGAGTTAAATAGGTTTATTCCTGCCAATCTTGGTTTGAACAATAAGCAGGAAATTGTTCTTAACAATTTGTCTTCAGCTGTTGTTCCTGGTCTGTGGGATGATTTGCATTGTGAACATGTTGCCGTCCCTTTTGCTACATGGGCATTAGCAAATTGGGCAATGGCATCGAATGCCAATAGATGGCATATTCAAGAATTAGATCAAGATGGGATGGCTGTCATGACCACTCTAGTGGCTCCTGAGAGATCTGTGAAGTGGCATGGGAGTTTAGTGGCTCGTTTACTATTAGAGGATGCTAATATACCTGTGAATGATTATATATCCGATTGGAGTTCCAGTCTTCTCTCTACTGTTTCTCAAGCAATTAAAAATGAAGACATTCCTCTGGCTCAGATGGCTTTGTCTGCGTTCTTGCTTTCTGTTGAGAGAAGCTCTGAATCACAAAAGTTGGTGATGGAGAAAGGTCTCCATTTGATGAGAGAAATTGCAAAGCAAACAACAAAACACAAATATGTGCAAGAAGCATTGGCAAAAGCATTGGAATTGGTTTCTTCAGGTGACATGCATTTATCTATTCAAGAGAGTCAAAAATGGTCTGGCATTTTGCTTCCTTGGGTTTTTGGAAGATCTTCCTCGGAAGCCATTCGATCATCTGCTATAAGAATTCTTTCATCCATTCTTGAAGACCATGGGCCAGCTTCTATACCAATTTCTCAAGCATGGTTGGCTCTTCTGCTTTCTGAAATTCTAAGCTCCAACAAAATTTCATCAGTGAACGGAAATACTCAGCTGAAAAATAACAATATGAAGGTATTGGGTTCCTTCATTTTCTGTTGTTACTGTAGCATTACTATTGTTGCATATAAGGAGACAATTTGAGTTTACTCTCTTTTGTTCTAATAGCAACTTTTTAGATACTATTACAATATGTCATATCCGCTCTTTTCTATTACCTTTATCTCATGAAGCTAGTATCCCTTGCAGACTAAAATGGAGCAAACAAATATTATCACTGCGACTCAAAGTGCTAACCAATTAGCAGGTGCTGTGGTTAATCTAGCAGGAAATCAGCTTGGAACAAATGTTGACTCTGTAGAAACATTTCCACTAGCTGATCTCCTTTCTTTGGAACCTTTCACCATGCCATATAAAAATCTGAAGAAGAATAGTGTTCCCAAGCTAGATGTGGCAGATTCAGCTATTGCAACTCTGAAGGGAATCAAAGCATTGGCTGAAATCTGTAATGATGATTCTTCATGTAAAGAGAAAATAACCAATTATGGGGTTTTATGCTTATTGAGACGCCTATTGCTACACGATGATTATGAGAAACTGGCTGCAATAGAAGCATATGATGCTTCTAGAATTCTTGAAGCACAGGAGCGAACTGCAAATGCTACTGGTGAGTCATCTACAACAGCTGCAAATGATCCATCTAGTCTGCGAGTTGCTCCTACAGCTCACATTCGCAGGCATGCAGCCAGGCTGTTGACTATCCTTTCACTGCTTCCCAAAGTCCAGAAAGTCATTCTAGCAGATAAGGAATGGTGTAAGTGGCTGGAGGATTGTGCTAATGGCAAGATTCCGGGCTGCGGTGACCTCAAAATGCAAAGTTATGCCAGGGCATCACTGTCAAATATTTTTTGTAGTTATGAAAATAGAAGAGATTCAATACTTAGTGATATTTCTGATGAGGGTTTTGCAAAGCGGAGCAAAAATTGTCCTCAATATTATGACATGATATTCCTAATCAATCCTGAACTGTCTCACTGGAAGTGTGATGAAACAGTTCATCAAGACACTTCTCAGAAGCAAGGATCCTCTTTCACTGAGTCTATTTCCATTGATAGTGAAAATCAATCTCTGAACAGTCCATCACATGGTAGTTGTTTATCTAGTTCAGATTTGTCGGATAAAAGATCAAAAATGCAGAAATCTTCTCTTCTTGATGTTGTATTTGTCCATGGTCTACGTGGTGGTCCCTTTAAGACCTGGCGCATTTCTGAAGACAAGTCATCATCCAAATCTGGCTTAGTAGAGAAGATTGACGAGGAAGCAGGAAAGCTTGGAACATTCTGGCCAGGTGAATGGCTTTCTGATGACCTTCCTCAAGCTCGCTTGTTTACACTTAAATACAAGGTTTGTTTAAATGGGTTGGTGACTATATCCTTTATAATGATTTACCCTGTCAGAGATTCAATCCTTTATGCTGCCAAGCAGCTGTAGTTTCGTTTTTATTATAGTGTCTGCTAGTATGTCTTTCTCATCTGCTTCTAACTCTAGAATGTTTTATGCAGTCAAATCTCACTCAGTGGTCTGGAGCTAGCTTGCCTCTTCAGGTTCGTATATTTTGGCTAACATTGAAGATACATGTATTAGATATTAGTTGTTAACAAGACTCCTATAACCTATTTCTAAGACACTAGATAATAATAATCTGAGTGTGTTATCTTGAAATTGGTGGATACATTTTGACAAACTTAATAAGAGCAATTGGCATTATGCCGATTATGTGTTTAATGAAACTTAGAGCAACTTAGCTATTGCTTTAGAATCTATGGGAATCACTTCTTTTAGAATTTTCCCAATTGGTGACCTGGTAAATTAGCTAGGTTGGTGTCATTTTGGGTGATATTATTATCGGATTCCATTGTAGAGATCACATCTCTGTTATATGAACTCGGCATACGCCCCCTAAAAAAAAACCCATGTCGACACAATGTGACTCGGGTGCAAGGATATGTGTTGGATGTGGAAAAATATTTCACTTGGCATACTTCCATGGTGGTAGGTGAAGAAAGAAGAAGAGGCAAGATGTTGAAGGACACCACCATAATTGAAAAAATCCGAATTCACTCGAACACAAATACAAATAAGAAAACACGCATGCAATAGAAAATAAGAGAAACACAGGCTGGATATTTTTTTTGCTAATGGCCATGGGCTGGTTTTTTTTTTTTTTTGCTAATGGATATGGGCTGGATCTTTTTTTGCTAATAGACATGGGCTGGACATATTGGGGTTTGCTGTTTTTATGAAAGAAAATAATAGGGTAGTCAATTTCAAATTATTGTGCATTATATTTGAAACCTGACATGTGCTTTATTGAAAATGCTTCTTTTTATTTTCTCTTATAATTTCATTTGGTTGAGTTTCTCATTGATTAA
Source organism: Elaeagnus macrophylla (assembly GCA_029378325.1). Classification (NCBI taxonomy): domain Eukaryota; kingdom Viridiplantae; phylum Streptophyta; class Magnoliopsida; order Rosales; family Elaeagnaceae; genus Elaeagnus; species Elaeagnus macrophylla. The sequence goes on along the minus strand of CM055650.1, from coordinate 21,956,005 downwards.
AATATTATATGCCTACAATTGATACTTTCTGAACTTTAATTGGGTATATTCAGGAAGTTAGTTCAATGTTACTGAAGAAGCTTTTAGCTGCAGGGATTGGTGATCGACCTGTTGTTTTTGTGACTCACAGGTACATTCGGAGCTTCTCAAGTGCATATGTGCAAAATCATTCATTGTTAACTTAACGTCATTATTTTTCTTTTGTTTTGTTTCAATGGTCTTGTTTTCTTACATTTTTAAACTAGCTCATGAATGTGTGTGGGAGACAATATGTGATGATAAATGGCTATTCTCTTAAAGACATATCTATTCCCATCCTTTTTTTTATAGGGTTGCAATATTCCCACAATTGTTTTTTCATTAATGACAACGTAATCCAATAATATTGACATTAAATGTAATTAGTTATATGTTTAAAAAAATTAATTCATGCAAATGTAACTACTTATATGTTTAAAAAAATTAATTCATACATTTTTGTTGTGGTATTAAAAAAAATAGTTGTGGCAATATCATTACTTTTTTATAAGAAATATCATATTATATTAATAGTTAATACATGTAATAATTAAAAAAGTACGTGGAGTACTATTCATCTTACAAATAAAAGCATCAAGCTATACGCCTATATTATATAATAACTGTTCATTACAAAACTCCTATGCATAACTAAAATATATAGGCTTCTCTACTAAGATATTTAATAACCTTTCAATTCTTTAGAAGTTGATGCCCATGCCAAAAGTAACATTTTCCCACAAAAAATAATATGATTTTCAATATCATTGAAAATTCTCTTATTCTTCTTTATCCTCATGAGTCCCAGAATTGCACTCATGATACAGTTCCACAACACCCTTGCCATAAAAGCCTTTCTACTGCTCCCATATTCGTAGAAGATTCCAAAAACAAAGATTGCCATGATCACATTATAGCTCATTGCTTTTTTTTTTATAGCTTGGACAAAAGAAGATTTGCAACTGTACAATTTACGAAATAAGTTATCAATGTTCTTTCAAAGCACACACCTATTTGGGGAAGGTAAAAGTTGGAAAAACTTCAATTAAATAGGTCATTTGTCATCTGTGTTCACCTTAACAAGAACAATCAACCACTTCAAAAACTGCTTGGAGTTGGGCATATCCATACTGCTGTATAGTAATGAAAAATTTGTAAAGTAGGATCATCCACAAGTACCTCAAAATAATATTTACAAGACAAGTATAAGATAAATCCTCAGTTCATATTCTTCTCTCATTTATATAGGTTCTTATTGTGACTGCCAACTTTAACACCATACTTGAGAAATCCTTAACTTCCCAATGATTCGAGGTTCTTTAAATTTGAAATTCCAACCTTCAGGTGAAAGAGAATCACCTTTGAAGCGAAGTTCCTTGCACATTATTACTCAAATTAGAAAAGAATGAATTCTTTAACAATTTCCATCCAAGGACACTTCTTGCGAACCACGAACTGCATCCAGCCATTCTCATTCATCCCATATCTACTTTTATTGTATTTTCTTTCTTGAACATTTAATATTTGCACTGCTTTTAGATTTTATTGGTTTACCTTCGATGAATCTGGTTCTGGTAATAAATGTGTTCGTATGCTTGTTGACATGCTTTATAAAGTTTGCATTGGCTATTCAATATTGAAAACTATTTACTTATTTTATTAGATATGTATCATTCAAACCTGTCTATGATTTATTAAATAATTTGGTAGTGTACTTCTATTTACTTTTCCCCTTTCTAGTTTCTAAAAAGTTTTGAATTAATCGGTTCAGACCACTAAAGAGTTGATGTCTTGTTCCCATAACTGCTTGTTGAGAGGAACTTAGGAAAAACATGTTTTGACTCTTGATTTGTATATTAATATTGGTGTCACGTGCATAACTTACGGTAAGTTTAAGTTAAATTCTGATGACTAAGTATTATAAAGTAATTGCACGTCTCTTTGTAGCATGGGAGGGCTGGTTGTGAAGCAGATGCTGTATAATGCAAGGACAGAAAAATTGGATAACTTCCTCAAAAATACTGTTGGAGTGGTATGTTTCACTCAACAATTTTGTTTTCTTCAGTTATGGAGAAAAATGACAGGAAAAAAAATTGTTTTGATTAATGTCGTTATTATTTCCTTGTGATATACTCAGGGTTTACTTTGCATTCAGGTGTTCTATAGCTGCCCACATTTTGGAAGCAAACTTGCAGACATGCCGATGAGAATAGGCTTGGTCCTACGACCTGCCCCTACGGTTAGCATATCTTATAAACCTAGCTTTAATATTTTTTTTTTTTGCTGTTCGTAACTTTCCCCCTCCAATAAATGCCACCACTTCTCAAACATCACCTAGTTTTTACATGTTTTGATGTTGTTATTTTTGTTAGATAGGAGAGCTAAGGAGTGGATCACCTAGACTAGTCGAGCTTAATGATTTAATGCGTCGCCTTCATAAGAAGGGGCTACTTGACGTCTTAAGTTTCTGTGAGGTAGTTTAAACTTCATTTTGTTTATATTCTTCGCATTTCTCTCTTTACTAGCATAATTTGAAATTTGTTTTGCAGACCAAAGTAACTCCAATAGTTGAAGGCTATGGAGGATGGGCCTTCCGAATGGAAATTGTTCCCATTGAATCCGCATATCCTGGCTTTGGTGAACTTGTTGTGAGTACCTTTGTGGGTATCAAGTGGATAAAAGGGATTTTAAAATTTTCACGGGAAGAAGTTATTGATCCCCTAAAATAGATTTGGTCAATTTTAAAACTGTGGCACCTGAAATGTATTTATTATATTTTATTTCCAATCATTATTATTTTCCTTTTATCTTTTCTGAATTTCAAAGTATTGGAGCAGGTGTTGGAGTCAACAGATCATATAAATTCTTGCAAGCCACTCAACCGCACCGATGCTTCATATGCAGAGACAATGAAGTTCTTGCAGAAGCTGAAAACTCACCGCAATGAAAGGAGGCTTGTGCAATGAATCAAATTTGTTGATCCTGATGAAATCAGAAGTTGACTATTTTTACGTTTGGTCCAGATTGGAGCGTAAACAAAAGGCAAAAAAAAATGAGCTAAGGTTTTGAATTGAAGCAATGACCAGCTGCTAGTCAGGTCTGTATGCTAGGGAACTTCCCTGCTGGGGCTGTTAGGATATTGATGAGGCTTGCGGACCTTTTAACATGCACAGCATCATCCTAAAGTTGCATCTCGTATGCGACTCTTTTAACATAATACAAATACTCTTAATCAATTATTTTCCTTGAGCTGTACCAACATTTTTTCCCAAGTCTTGTTCCTCGCATATGTTCTAGTTTGCACAGCAAGCTCTTCCGATCATTTGAACATTATGTACATAAAATAATAAAAAAAGATAATTAATGTAGTCTGTAGTTTATCCGTGGTTCTCTCTCTCTCTCTCTCTCTCTCTCTCTGTGTGTGTGTGTGCAGTGTTGACTGTTTTGGAGATAATTGTGATTAGATTTTCTCTCAATGATGTTTTTATTAATACTCGAGGATCCTTGTCGTATCATTTTGACGATGAAGTTAATGATACTGCAAAATCTCATATAAAATAATTAATCGAAAAGTAAGAAAGAAAATCAACCATTTGAGTCATTTCTTTGTACATAACACTTGAAATGTTAACGAAGCAAACTTGTTTAAAATATTCATTCTTACCTTGCCCTTGCCCTTGCCCTTGCCTGGAAGTGTGTGTAACATGCTTCATGCACTCGAAAGATTACTACCCTGGTGTTGAAGCCTAAAATTTTAATAATATGAACCTAAGAAAAGGATTGAATGACTGATTCAATTCAAACCCAGAACAATCTTTGGAAAATCTGAATTTTCTCTAACTTTAGTATTTAGAAGCACAGTCTTCAGTTTTACCCAGCTTTATTGAAGCTTGAACTTATAATTTCACTAGTCCAATTCTACTTTATGACAATGACCCAACAACGTTATAATTTGAGAACTGTAAATGAATATTGTGAATGAAATTGTCTAATCAAAATGCATATTAATTTAAGGATAATTTAGTAATTGTGCTATTTATATGTTTGATGTAATTGATTAATTAGATTGTACATTATTTAGTGAAACTAAATAAATATGAAATTAATTTAAAAAATAAAATTTTTAAATTCACACTATGGTTGGGTGCGTGAAGTTGTAGGACAAATGGAGGACATTTTAATGAAATCAATTTGGTTTAATTTTAATTCGAATGCAATTTAATTTAAAATGATGTATTTAAATGAGCTACAAACTCATTGGCAAAAATTAATTTAAGCCAACATAAATTGAATAATGGGTTCAAGACATACCAAATACCAATTAGGGTCACAAGTGGTTCAGTGCATGCACAATTATTTGAAATATTATTCAAGTCGATTTGGTTCATTTTATATGTTTTTGGCTCTACTTAAACACACACACACACGTATATAAAACACTCAAATCGAACCCAAACCACTAAGATGATTGGTCAAGTTTTCCCTTTGGTAAATTTGTTTTGGTTCAGATAAACTCGAACCGACTCGTTCCAATCCTTACTACAATGGAACTCTTATATTCACACCTTTAAAGAAACCCAGCAACCAAACGACATTGAACAAGAAATCGTATGTAAAAACTTCACTAACATGCCTGCAAAAGAGGGCAAGCTTCTGGACCCTAACATGACTACTTTCATTTTGGGGAGACTAACAGATCGTGATATTGACTTCTTGCTATAAAGCTATAAAGCAATTTGAAAAAGAAGCTCTTCTACAGTGTAAGCAGCAACCATACAATCTGCAAATTCACTCAAACAAAGACTAGAATGTTGACCAGTCCAACCTGACTAGCACATATTAAAAGTGATTTAAAAAAAAAAAGTGTTATTGTTAGAGAGCATAAATGTGCTTTATGAGTACTAAAAACTCTACAATCTTTTTCTTCTATTTAGTCATAAAATGCTTTCTTTTTGTCACAGTCAAAGAAACATAAATAAATAATAATGATATTTTTGGTGCACCATATCAAATAAATTAAATATAATCATATTAAACTTAACTTTATTGAATTGAGTTATAATTAATTTATACAGTATTTATTAACAAGCTGTATAATATAATCAAATTAAATTAATTATATATATTTTAATAAAATAATTTATATTAAAAAAAATTTATTACAAAATTTATTGAAGTCAATGTTTAATTTATTTTTATTGCATGCTTAAAAACAAATTTTTTTTTTTTTTTTATATTTTAGATCTTAAAAATAATTTTTTTTTTTTTTTTTATATTTTAGATAAAAGAAGAAGTTGAGACATAGGATTTTATAAATGAAAATTTAGATAGATCAAGTTGATTATTCAGTATGGTTTAGACCCACACATTTTGGTCGTACAAAATTCCTATATAATCGTACTATTTTTATATTGTACAATATGATCTGATTTCATAGTCAAAGACATAACTGTATATAAATTATATAGTTAGGATATGTAATACAGTGTAACAAACGTGCTGTAACAAATCTATGCAATGATATTCAAGAGACACCTAATATCGTGTGTACCTCCTGGCTCCTATGCACTATGGACAACAAGCAAAAAGAAGCACACTGTAAAATTGTCATTCCCCCTCCCCTTGTTTCTCTTTTTAATTGTTTCAAACCAATTATGCTATATTCAACCAATGTGAGCAGCCAGGTCATTGATTATTTGACTCATTACTGGCTCTAGAATCGGATTTTTCGGTTGGTCGGATAACAAAGTGGTCAACAATCTTGACAGTATGTACTGGATCTTGCTGAGGAACAACTGCGCTCCATTTGCTAGGATACTTCCTAAGGTGGCTTAATTGCTGTGGTGGTTTTGGCTCTCCATCCCACTCCGGATCCAGCTTCCATTCTTTTGGAACCTGAAAATTGAAAGGATCAAGCATACATGGTCAGATTGTAAGATAATCCCAATTGTTTACATAATGTGGATTGAAGAATTAACCTTGTAAACAACAAGTAATTCTATTTATACTCACTTGTGCATCAACCCCACCAACATGCCCATTTCTTATCAGTTTTCAAACATGGGTACAAAATATAGGATAAGAAAAAAGAGGAAGATAGAGTGTTCACTTCAATAGAATGAAAAGAAGAACCATTGCAATGATTGATTTTATCCTACATACATTATTACCACAGTGTGAACCTCTGAAATTCTTACCTTGTCAACTGCAAGCGTGTAAACTTCAAGATCACCATCACTATTTATGTGGAATCGAGTGAATGCCTTGTAGTTAGCTATTCGGAGTGAAGAGAAGGCTTCATCAAAGTGGATGTGGAACCAGTTGATACAAATGTACAAGTAACTTCCAAACACCAATGAAACCACTGGTGTAGAGAAGACCCAGAAATAAAGGAAGACAGAAGCATAATATATGGCAGCACCCCCTCGAGAGAGAGACTCCATTCCATTTTTACAAATATTGCTCCTTGTGACTGCCATTACCTGAAAAATAGATCCTTGTGTATTAATCTAATCAAAAGAAAGAAGAATTGGAAGCAGTGAGAATCCTACAAACCTCTGGGACATCAAATGCAGACATAAGATATTTGATGCATGCTGGGTAAAGACCAAAAGTCCATTGTTCTATGCGAGTTCGGAGGCCAGTTGGGTCTGGAAAATGATCTCTCTCTGCAGATCGATACCACTGATACAAATTGTGATAGCCTGAAATTGTAAGTTTCATCCTCGTGAGTCATGTATTGCAAGAATGGCCGGGGCAGCAACTAACTTAATCCATAAACGGAAAATATTAATCAAGATTATCTCACATGATGTACTAAGTAAGAACCAAACTATGAAAGCAAAATCTAAAATACTACAAATGCAAAACATAATCAATTAATCATGACCAATTCTATAGTCCTCATCCTTATCTAGGTGTGATTGTTATACCAACTTACATTGATTGTGCCCCCATATAAATGAAAAATGTATATGGCTCACGTTCTGATGTAGCCAGAAGTTATGTAAGTTTTGAAAGCAAAGATAAGAACTCGAAAACATAAGAAACAGAATCAATAAAAAAAATAAAAAAAATTATACAATTGTCATCTACGTGCTGTCGTATGAAATTATTCTATTATTATCCCCTATACTTTTGAGTTTATTTATATGCACTTGCAGATGTGAGCAACTGGTTTTATAGACAACTCATAGAAGCCAGAATACTCAAAGTTAATTGTCATGAACTTAATTCATAAAAACTCCATATAAACTTTTTGAGTTTTATGTATATGCAGCTCTGAGCAAACTGGTATTTTAGAATTCAAGGAAGCCAGAATGCTCCAAGTTATTTGATCAGTATAGTCAATAATGGAGCATTTAAAGGACAAGAAGATAATAAACCCACCTGAGGTTGCCAGAAGCTTATGCCTAATACATGTCTCAACACCAAGTTCCAAAAGTAACATCAAAATCAGAGCTGCAGCCAAATGTGCAGAAACATGAAGAATTCCTATAATTGCCTTTTTCTTCCGTGAAACTTTGGACGGGACAAAAGTAATGGCCATAATTAGCAATAACATAGCACCCACTAGAGATACATAAGAGTGTTCCAAAATGTATATGAAAGAATTCCACACAGTGCCAAAGAAGCTTCTCAAGTGACCAGAGAATGAATCCTCTTGCAAGATATGGTCAAGCTTACACTATACAAAGAATCAATAGCCAGCTTCAAAAGAAATATACCAGCAACTTACTAAATCAAAGAAAGAGAAAAGAGCAAATCACCATAGATTGCTGTCAGACAAGCTATTCGGTTTCAAGTATAAGAACAATGCTTAACGTGTTTTTGTTTTTCAGGGGCGAGAGGGGCAGAACGTAAAAGGCACTAACCCAGAATTTATAAGAACAATCATGAGTCAGAAACTCATAATGTCAATCAAGTTTCTAACCTGTGGGAACATAGAAAAGACCAATATAAAGTATATAATACCACCAATGAAATCAAATTGCCAGTTTTTCTTTCGAAACTTCAAAATATTTCCCAGGGCAATCTGCAAGTAACCAGAGAGAAGGGCAGAGATTTAGCAACAAGTATAAAAAGAAAAATCTTATTATATTAACTTGGGAACCACAGATAATATAAAATAAAAATCCATGATTACCCAGCTTGAATCTTCAAAAGAAGGATATGCAGCCTTGCTCTCATAGGAAGCTCCATATAACTTCTTAAAATTACTGAACACATGAGTGGGATGTAAAAAAGCCCCACCGCAACCATTTATGAGTAAATGTGGAACATGCACTGGTCCATCGGATTTGACAACTGAATGACGCATATAATGATGCAAATCACCAGCAATCCGAAGTTTACACCTTCCTTTCAAATATTCACAAATCAGGTGTGAGACGTTCCCCCCGGAAGCTGAACTCCAGTACCAATCAAGAAGCCAATTTGGTTCATGTGTCATAATGATTACTGAGTCATCATCTCCAACCTTGGCCAGAATTGGCAATATTTTAAATTTAATGTCAAGGCAAAAATTAGAAACACACAGATGCTAAAACAATCTTTGCAGCACACAACATATTTCATTAAATGCACATATAGTTCAGATGTAAGGATCCCGTCCTTGTGTTTTTTACTTCTAATTTATCCTAGTCATAGTATAAAACCAAACCAATTGCTTGTATACTTAAACCTAAGGCTCAAGCTCAAATTTACATTATAGATAGGCATAATGCACTGCATTGCATAAAAGCATAGAAGCATATTCAAAAACAAGGGGAGGATCAAAGTGCTATATCAAAGCAGTTCTTGATGGGTCAAGATGATTGATACAGTGTGCCAAGCAAACAAGCACCAGGAGGCATGTTATTGTTTGTGCCACTATGGTGCATAAAGCATGAGGAGAAAAATATATAATATCATTTTTCAGATCACACATTTATATTTACATTAGTATAATTGCATTGATACATATATTATTGTGTTATTATATGTATTGGGCCTTTGGACTTGCTAATTGGTTTGTTGGACTGCCGTTTTGTAAATTGTTTTTTCAGGCCCGTGAATAATCATTTGAGCATATTGGACTGAAGGGCATTTATGTCATTTACTTGGATGTATATATATTTACCCGAGTTAGGGTTTTTTGGATGTGCTCTAGTCATTTTGGTTTCGCTCATATGCTATGACTCTTCATCTCTTCTCTTTTTTCTCTAGGGTTTCTTCTTCTAGGATTTTCTTCTATTTTCAGTATAATTGTTTAGTGTTTTAGTGTTTGTGTGAGTTCAAAAACTTGCATTAGAGATTGTGTATCTCGATCAATGTTAGGTTTTACCTCTGTTCTTCTAATTCTTGTTGGTTTACTCATTGTACAAAACTTTTTTTATAATGGATATAGTTATACCTTTTCATAGTGAATTAGGCCGTGTAGAGTAGGGGTCGAATCACTTTAAATTCTGGTGTTCATGTTTCGTTTATATTTCTGCAATAATTTTTGATTCTAGACGGTTAATATTTTTGTATTGTTTAAATTTCTCTGAGTATTCTTGTAATTTTTGAGTGTTGAAATCGTAACAAGGCATATAGCCGTTGGCACTCTTCAAATGGCAGTCTTGCATAAAAAAAAAGCCACAAGTTCAGTGGCCATATAGCTGTTGGCACTCTTCTGAGCATGTGTTACCCTCATCTGTGTATGTGGTAATTGAATGAACTATGCATATATTTTTGGGATGTAAGTCTTGTACACAACAAATTTGCAGGTCCTGTATGGTTCCTATACAGAACTAGGAACGCTAACAAGGAAAAAAAATGTCTAGCTACCTTTTCCTTTGCTAGTTCTGAAAAGAATTTGAACTGGAAGACGTCAATATCACCATGCAGTGCTAGGTCAAGTCCAAATACCCACCATCTCTTTGGTAGCTGCAAAGCAAAATAACTCTTCTTTTGGGGCATCAACCACCCACCCAACCAGCTTTTATGACATATATATCTCATAAAAGTATCAAGTCCATCAAACCAATCTGTAATGTAAATAAATAAATAAAAACTAGAAACATATTAATATCTACGGCCTCAAAGAAGTATCTCATTTGTGATGCTTAAAAGAAGAAAACAAGGGAAACATAAATAAGAGGCTGAAAATGCAAACAAGAACTAACCATGATTTCCTGGAATGACAAAGCACTGGGGCCCAACATAGTGCTTCAGTTCAGATACACCACGAGGTAATTCCGGCTTATTGGCAGCAATATGCTCTTCTTTATACCATGAGGGAGGCTGGAGAGCATACTCGAAAGGACAAAACAGACGCCTCTCATATGTGAACGCTGACGGGTTAGGATACCTATATATCACCAAGATGTCATCCTTAATGCATCCATTATGTAGCTACTGAAATCTAAGTACTATGCGATTTATTCTGCACCTCTTAGTCTCTCAACAATTAAAAACTGAAATTTGGATGTTGAAGTGATCTGAGATGACAACATATGATGAACAACAATGAATAGCATGCAAAGCCAAAAGAATGTAAGAAGAACTAAATGTCACAAAGTAACAAAAGAAATTTCTAACTGAATGGTCCACCACATGCCACAAAAAACTTCCTCGAAGTCATCTGGAAGAAAAACACCAAAGAATGTATCTTTCTATGGGGTAAAGGTAAACTTAAGATGTCCGCAGAGAAACAAGTGATCAGGCTCATACCATCAGTATCAACTACTTTCGCTAAAGGCAAATAAAACAAAATAATGAAGTTCTTTTCTTCGATTAAAGCAATCTCATTTAGATATTCAACCAAATGCGTTGAGGAATTAAAATTTCAATCTTCTATTGCTTAATTTTATTCATCTTAGCAAAAAAAGGCACATGAGAGTTGCTAAAGTTTTGGGTTAAATTCATTCCAATCCCAGCTGAAATCATATAAAACATCAGTATAGAAACAACCCTTAATAATGTGGTAGCTGATCTCAAAATGCAACATCATTAGTGATGATTGTCAACTTACGCAAGATCCCCTCCGATAAGCAGTAAGTTAGCACGCGGTAGAGTAAGCACAGAATCACCTCTAGGGAGATGAATGGAAGGTTGAGCAAGGAGCCTAGCAACTGTGTACGATGAGTTTCCGCCATCTCCAGTATCAGCCATGAAGTCAAACCATAGATCATCCTTCTGAACAAAATGACTGTATAAGAGATCGCCTTGAGCTTCATCACGAGCCTTGTTCATTGCAGCCTAAGGATGGGAAAGATCAGATAACATGACACATAATATGTGATTCCCATGTCAATATTTTTTCTTTCCAAGTAGACAAATAAAAGTAAGTTAAGATATGAGAAGCATCTCCAAATAAAGAGCAGAAGGAGGTGTACTTTATTCTAGCATGAGTAAAAGATCAATTTGATCCCTTAACTGTGTTAGTCATTTTGGTTTCAATAGCTTTCACAATTTGTTCCAAAAATTTGAACTTGTTAGCCAACTTGGTCCAAAATCCCCAAATCGATAAGGTAGGATACAATCAAACTACTATGGCGGAATGGTACCAAATTTCCAGTCAATTTGACTGTAATGAGCCGTTTGACCGTTAAATTCGGTAATAGATACTATCAATGTTGACAATTTCCCATTAGATTGAATAAACTGAAAGGTATTGAACCAAATGAGCTCTAAAGGTAACGACCAAGTGTTCTTTTACTCTTCCATAATTTAAGCGTTTACTGAAGGTCAGTTCCTGACATAATTCAATCTTCTATTGCGCTATCTCACACCTATAAATAACATCCCCTATAAGAACTTAAAAAGTAACAAACACCTAGATAAGAGCGGGGACTACGTGCCTGACATCCCCCAAACTGAAAACCCACCAAAAATAATCAATAGCTCCAAATAAAAGTGAACACTTTAGTATCAGTGTCAGAACCTCATTATTTGAAGCTATATAAATATCAATAGCAAAACAAAATTTTGAGGCAATTTCCATTAAAAGCAATGGACGCATTCAAACGACAACATTATTTGTCTAAAAAAATTATGTTGGCAAAGAAACTTTTGCCTAAATGATAAATGGTGTTGCTTCTGTACCTTGTATCTAAACAAGGATACCACCCTAAGCACTATAGTTTAAATAATAAGTATAGCATGGTAGAACATACCTGCATCATCCGCATATCAAAGCGTCCAACAAAGACAGTTACAGATACAAGGAGGTCAAATACCGTCTTGAACAAGTCAGCCGATGTTCTGCACCAAACATAACCATCAGAAAAGTGAGGAAAAGGATCGTAAGTATCTCCTTGTTAACCACCATAAAGGAGAGAATTTGTTTACTAGAAGAAACAAAGAACGTATACCCCGAATACCAAGGAACCATGTCTAGAAAATTAGGCTTCATCTGCTTCTTCTTCAACTTTTCATATTCGTTAACGGACAAAGGATGAGTAAGAGCCCACCTATTGATCTCCAGAAATAAGCAAAGCAAAGGTAATAAAAATGGGCAGTTAACATAGTAAATACAAGACAATATTCAAACATCTAAACAAGCAGTAAGCAGGAAATGGCATCTGCTTCTTCTTCAACTTTTCATATTCGTTAACAGAAGGATGAGTAAGAGCCCACCTGTTGATATCCAGAAATAAGCAATAAAGGTAACAAAAATGGGAAAAGGTCTAAAATGAGTACATTATTAGTCCGATTATTATTGGACCTGGCAACATAGCCTATAACTTTTCAAAATAAGAATTTTAGTTTTGTAATTTATAAATTATGTATTTTAAAATTTATTATTACGAAAAATAAATAATATTATTCATATAATTATTTTAAATAAATATTTTTAGTCCAACAAAAATATTAAAATTTAAGACTCCTGACTTTATACTTTTATAAATAACGAGACTTTGAAACTTAACTCAAAAATTAATAGATTAAAATTTTTACTTATATATAATAACGGAGCTATTATGATATTTTTCAAAAATCACGGAAACTTTAACACCTAATATAATATTACGAAATTAAACTACTTAAATTAAATAATTATAAAATTTTAGTGTCTAACTTCCAATAAAAATGAGCAATTAACATAGTAAGAACAAGACAATATTCAAACATCTAAACAAGCATTAAGTAGGAAATGGATATACAATCATAATAAGAAATTAAAAAATGCAAGAAAAGTGTCAATGTGAAGCAAAATAGATGGTGTTAGAAGAAATTAAGACCGATAATGAATGTTACAAATATTGAAGAGTAACCTAGGAATATGTGTGTCATTGTTCATATATATAGGGGTGGAGTACATGTGGCGTCACTACATTGGGGAAAATTTACTTAGAGAAGAGAGAGAGAAACTTGTGATACTCTCGTGTTTCCTTAGGCAAGAGGGAAACTCGCATGTATCATGAAAATCAATTATGTCAACATGTGCATGTGACCAAAAGAAGACTTGCACGGGTGCCAATTCACCCTGAGCCATGTAATAAGGCTGAAGTTGAGTTCTTGCCTCAGGATTGGAGCTAAGCTCTTGCCTCAGGGCGGGATTGAGATAGGAATTATGCTGGATTCCGGTGTGGAACCTTAGTTCTAGCTTTTAGGGTTGCATGGGGGCAATTTTTTTTTGGTCCTTTATTTAATAAAATGTACCCATTTGCACCTTTATTCTCAAAGTGACACTTTTTTAGTCCCTATTTAATTAAAAGTATTCAATTGGTCCAATTTTAAATAATAAATGTAGTTTGACAATGAATGTTTTGTCTTTTTAGATATTTTGTATTGAGTTTTCTGAAACGCGATACATGAAAGTGTCAAAAAATAAAAAAAAATTCTCTTAAATATAAAATTTACAAAAATAGTTGACAAAAATATAAAATTTAAAAAATTATTGTAGCATCAATTTATTTTTTGAACAGTACAATAGTTTTTGGTCAACAGTTTTTGTAAATTTAATATTTTATGGAGTTTTGTATATTTTTTAGGCACCTTTTTGTATTATATTTTTTTATCTAAACATAATACTTACATGAAATACAATACATAATAACTATAAAAATAAATAAACTATTATTAAATTGGATTTATCGTTTAAAATTATATTAATTAAGTATTTTTTTTAATTAAATAAGAGATCAAAAAGTACCGCTTTACAAATAAAAGTACAAAGAGGTATATTTTATTAAATAGAGATAAAAAAAAGTATCAAACTCAACTTTTCGTCTATGAAAGAATCTCAAATTTACACCGCTTTTCTTAAATATATGACAAACATTAATTCCTCATTTCTTTCGTACAACTTGAATTAAAAGTGAAAAGTTTTAAGAAATTATAGACTATTTTATATATAAAAAAAAAATAAAGACCAAAATTTTTTACTGAATAAAGTTAAGAATAATAGGATAATTAATCCTAAATTATATATTGATTAGTTAGAAAAGTTGGTCAGGATTCAAAATAATTAAGTAAAGTATTTTTCATTGAAAAATTTCAAAAAAAAAATGGATGAGTATCTCAAATCATAAGGATTTTAATCGATCATTATAAAATTATATTCACTATTTAAAATTAAATTAATTAAATATTTTTAATTAAATAGAAGATAAAAAATGTATACCTTTGAAAATAAAAGTATACATTTTATTAAATAGGGATAAAAAATGTACTAAATTCAACTTTTTCTTTTAGGAAAGAATCTCAGGTTTGCACCATTTTTCGTAAATATATGACAAAACATCAAGCTCTCATTTACTTTGGAAATGGTGTTACCTCGGGCAACATTTCATTACTTGGAAATATTTCTGGCATGTGCATGGGTGGATCATCCTTGTCTTACTTGGGCATTAATCTTTTTAAAGGGGCTCCGAGAAAATGCTGGTTTCAAAGTTTAGCAGATAAAATTCGTGTGAAAATTGAGGCGTGGAATGGGCAGACTATCTCTTTGGCAGGAAGGCGATGCTTGATTTCTTCAATCATCCAGAGTACTTTCCTTCATTCTTTCCAGATATATAAATGGCTAAAAAAAATCCTTGAAGAACTAACAAAAAATATTCGCAATTTTTTTTGGTCGGGAAAGATAGATACAATTAAACAGGTTCAAGTGGCTTGGAGAGATTGTTGTCGTCCAATAGAGGAAGGAGGTCTTGGTTTGCGGGATTTTCGTCTCTTAAATGAGGCCATGCTAAGAAAGTTTGCCTGGAGAGTAATCACAGGGACTTCTCCCACTCTGCTTTACTTACGTGGTAGATATCTAAATAAAAATGACTTTCCACGGAACTATTATATCTGCTCATCAATTTGGCCTGGTTTGCGACCTCACTACTTAACCCTCTTGGAGGAGTCCAGGTGGTTAGTTGGAAAAAATTCTACAGTAAAGTTTTGGACAGACAACTGGTTAGGTACTCCTTTAATTGATAGGTTGGACAACCCCCCTGTAGATCCACCGATTCATTCACTAGTAGGGGACTACCTTCGCGAGGACGGATGGCATCTGCCTCAACAATTTATGGTCTCCTATCCAGATATTGCCTCAGAAATCCAGTCAACAGTGGTTGGGATTAGTTTGGACATAAGAGTTTGGACAAATTCAATTAAGGGAGATGTTACAACCAGAGAGGCTTATGATTCATTACGTGTGGTTGGAGAACGCAAGAATTGGGGTAAGGCTATTTGGGCTCCTTACATACCGCCCTCAAGGTCTATTTTGTTATGGCGTGCAATTCAAAATAAACTTCCCACGGATTGTCAGTTAAAAAAAAGGGGACAATTTTTGCCTTCTCGCTGCTCATTATGTGGATCCAATGAGGAAACTATGTCACACCTTTTTTTAAGTTGTCATTTTGCAGGTGCACTCTGGGACCTCCTATGCTTCTTCTTTGGCAGACGACCATGCACAGAGTCCACTATCCTAAACTTATGGAAGATGTCAATGTCAATGGAGTTTGGATCACAGCTCGCTAATTTATGGAAAGCAGGAATTGTCTCAGTAATCTGGGTAATTTGGACTACTAGGAATGATTATCGGTTTAACAACAAAAAGACAACACTAAGGTCAGCATTTGCCACAGTATGGCGTTTTCTTCGTGAAGCGAGTCTATCACAGGGTGGTTCCATGCGAAATACTGTGGACGACCTACAAGTACTTAAGCGTCTTCGAATACAAGGCATACCACGACGGGCTCCAAGGATTATAGAGGTCATCTGGAGGCCACCGCCTTCGGGTTGGATAAAAGTTAATACAGATGGTGCTGTTTTTGGAGCACCAGGATTATCTGGTTGTGCAGGTGTTTTTCGAACTTCCAGATCATTTGTTAAGGGTTGTTTCTGTATTCCACTTGGAGTATCTTATGCTTTTGAGGCTGAACTAGCGGCAGCCATTCAGGCGGTGAGATATGCATATCAATTTCGATGGAGACGACTATGGTTGGAATCAGACTCAACATATGTTGTCACTCTCTTTCATACTCGATCTTCTTCGGTACCTTGGAGATGGTATTCTGCTTGGGCGGATTGTTTAGATAAAATAACCAACATGGAGTTCCACTGCTCACATATTTACAGGGAGGGTAATGCTGCAGCTGATAGTTTAGCTTCTAGGGCTCCTAGTTTATGTACAGCGACTTGGTGGTGGAATGCCCCATCTTTCGCTACCTTTTTTATCCATTCAGATGCTAACAACAAACCTAATTACAGGTTCTGTTGAGAATATTTATTTGTAATTTAAATTTTATTGTTATTTAATAATATTAATAGTTGAGCAGTTTTATGAAGAAGGTGCTAAGGAGGTGCCAACCTAGTTGGGATGTCCCGGTGCACTCACTGAAAACTGCTAACTATAACCTTTATTTAAAAAAAAATCAAGCCCTCATTTCTTTTTGGTTGTGTGAAGGTGGAAGAATCTTTATGACTTGAGATATTCATCCATCTCTTTTTGGAATTTTTCTATGAAAACACTTTGCCTAATTATTTTGAATCCATACCAAGTTTTTCCCCACTAATCAATATATAATTTAAGGTTAATTATTCTATTAATTCTTAACTATAACCAATAATATATTTTGGTCTTCAATCTTTTTTTCAAACAAAATAATTTATAATCTTTAAGAACTTTACACTTTTAATCTAATTTATATGAAATAGATTATTTTATATGAAATTGGACTAAAATTTTAAATTTTAACAAATTAGGAACTATTTTATATGAAATTGAATCAATAGTGTGATATTAAGAGAGTAATTAACATTAATATTTATATATAAATTTCATGTATCCCATCAACTTTTCTTCATATGTGAATGATAACTACTCCACGTGATGACTTAATGAGTCTATTGACTTCCTCTCAACTTAAATTTCAAATTTGAATTGCCTCTTTACATAGATGGGGAAGGATTCAAACCGTCCTCATTCTCACAATTCCTTCTTGAAAAAGCCAAAGCTCTCTTAAATTTCAAAGCAAAAACCATCAAGGGAAAAGTGAGGTTGATTGAATAAGATTCCACACTTGTGCAAGATTCTTACGCTGACAGGAGATTCTAGTCCGATCATTATAGCTTTTTCGAGTGAGTTTTTTCATGCTTCGTACTACTTTTTTTATTGGGCTAAAATCCCTTTTTACTCTTGTAGTTTCTCTACTTCCTAACGGACGGTCAACCAGGCTACATTCCGTTTTTTAAGGTTAAATTTTTCTTTGTTTCTGAGTTGCTTTCTTTATGTAGCCCATAGTACTCCACCCTTTGTTTTCCTAGCCCACGTTCTGTTAATGATTATAGATGAGGGACGGGCCTGATACTTCTTCTCCAATAGATGGTGAATCTTCTTAAGATGGAGTAATGCGGTTCAAGAAGACAAATACGAGACTATGGATCCAAACCTTTTGTCATGCGTCTACCTAACACATCACAAGTATACGAAAGCACCATTCTTGGGAGATCTCAAAAAGCCAAGAGAACCCACAGGCACATCTATAAGTATAAGACATATCAATGTTTGCACACCAAGTATGATCAAAATGGAAGACATCCCCAAACATACGGAGTGCGTACTTTATCCCAAGAGACTCCTTCATTACATTACGTGTAACAAAGAGTTGGACTGAGGCAAGGCTCAAGCTTGGATTAATTCCAGTGTGGGAGTTTTTAGGGCTGCGTAGGGGCGACTTTCCCTCTAAGGGGGAGTCTATGACTAAACAGATGGTAAATCCACAAGGTACCTTTATATTTAGTTCATTATTTCAATGCAATTTACAAGATAAATTAAGCCAAAGAGAACTCACCCGGTTGACCTTTCCACAACATAATTGGCAATGTAAAGGCCAATGAATGTAGCCCATAATGAGTATATTGGAGAAATTTCATGGGAAGAACCGCCATTGCAAGTCAACTGAAAATATCAAATTTATACATAAAAAGTGCAACATGACAATAGTAGTAGGGAGAACAAAAATTGAGCAATTAATACCTCGCCATAAATAACCCACTTGGATAAAAGTGGATAATCACTTGCAGACCCGACTGGAGCAAACCAAGAGGAGCAGACCTGGTGTTTCAATTCATTCATTCTGGTGAATCTTGCAAGCCATTTGTGCCGCTCTTCTTTATTCCAGAAGGAAATCCAATTGGATTTTTTTCTTTCAACCGGTTTCTGTATAGCAAGGTTGCCACAGTGACTGTAAAATACACAGCAAGCTATACTAAGGACCTGCATGAAGGAAATATTAAATAAAATAAATTTTCTCGACTCAAAAACAAAATCACACCAAGTATGAAAAATATGTTCCTTACTCACAGCACAATTTTGAAGAATGGTCAAGATTTCTGGTCTCTTTCCAGCCACACGTGAAACGAGACCAATGTACCAAAGTCCAATAAATATAACGTGGAAGACAAGCAGAAATAGAATAGAAGAAGCATATATGGTAAGAAACAAAGAGAGGTTCATCCTCAAGTCCACTCCCATCGACAGAAAACTAGGTAGATGATACACAGCTGCTACTAAAATCCAAGCTATGTACCTGTAAAAAGCATGTTCTCAAAATTACCAACACTTTTTCCACTGTTCAGTTTTCTATACTATCAAAACCTATTTAAAATGTTGTTTGGTTCAAAGAAATAATATATACTCACCAACGACTGAAATTTGAATAACTGGGTTTGAAAGTCTTCCCTATAAATGGAGAAGAAAAGAAATAGAAGAAACCAAACAAGCAGGCATACATAGACCACCATTTGATGTTGTTGTCGAGCTTTTCAATAAGTGTGTGGATGTTATCAGACGAGATGAAAAACAGGCAACCCACAACAACTGCAATGATGGCATGCCGAGAGTGCTCATGGGGGTACGGATACGTATGAGTAAAAATTGTCCTAACCCTATCCATTTTCAGTGTATCTAGTAAACCTGTGGAGCCCATCAAATGGTCTTGCACTTGCTCGTTCAAGTTCATGCACCAATGTGACCAGCTCCTAAGTCCTGGGGATAAATTCAGATCAGAGAATCCCAATACAATACAGAAGGACAAATTATGGAAATATAGCTTTCTTGACAGACAAGAGAAAAGGCGGGAAAGCTGTAAGTGCTTGATAAGAAAGGTGTTTTAGAAAATGAAATTCTAAAACCAAGAGCCATTAACTCATCCATTCAATTTTCTGACCCCAATTCCCCTATTTTCCTTTTCATCATATGATTTGGAGACAAAAAGTAGTTGGACATTAAATCCCTTGATCAAGAGAAATAAAAGACAATCTATGCCAACCAAGAGAGAATTCCATCTCAGAATAAATTATCGAGTTGCACATAAGTAATAAGTCTTCAAACTGATTATTTCTCTATTTATTGTGTCATCCTTTGTTGTGCAATCTCCCTAAGTTGTCAACCTTTTACGTGAACCAAAGAAATCAGCAAGCATAAAAAACCACAGCTCCAGAACAGAAAGCAAAAGCAAGCAGAAAAACAAACACAGAATTTTTACATGGTTCGGCAATAATCCATGGAACCACTACCGTTCCAAGCCTCCACTATATCAATCAGAATACTACAAGATGGAATCAATAACTGCCCAGATTAGGCTACAACAACCACTCCACAGTCACACACACGTTTTCTGTTCTTATCACAGTATATACAAAATATTAGCCACACCTCCTTATATACGCACACTAGGCACAGCCTCTCTAAGTACACCCACAAAGCTTCTGTAATAATACTGCCCTTATTATAATTGGGCCGAAGGCCTTACAATAATACATGACATTAGTGGCAATATACATGTGCGTCGATACAATTGGTTGTTACTTACAACATCCTTATTCCTATGAAATAGAGCAACTGTTTTAGCTCAACTGATTACAACCAACAACACCTGAGTCAAAGCAATAAGTGTGTCCTTTCTTCATTAAAACAACATTTAAAAAGAAACCAATCCAACCCACCTTCACAAAAATATAGAAGAAAGAACAAGCACAGAAATGATGTATAACTCAAAGTCTCTTCATTTTTTTTTCTTTTGTGCACTTTAATCATCTTATTAAATTAATACAGCTTAAACCGTGACAGTTAAGTTATTTTCCACATCTTTTTATTCTTTTTGGGAGATAAACAGAAACAATTTAAACCTGAAGGCCCGTGGGCCCAGTTCAATGATGAAAATGTCCAAAATTTTTTTACCAAAGTTGGCAAAGAAGAAAAATCGACTAGAATGTCTCACCAATTAGTAAGATTACACGGCCATTTCAACTATTATTCCGTAAATTATAATATATAATTTATGTCATAATTAAAATTTATGCCATAGTTACAATGATAAATAATAAAGAATAAAACTCATAAACTAAAAGCATACATTTGTTTTTCTTCTATGTCATAAGAAAAGATAAAATATGAGATATTTATTAAAATAAAGTATTCATATAATTTAGGGGCTTAACTTAATTTTTTTATAAATTAGTATAATAGTACACAATATGGATACGTATAAACATATATAATTAAAATAAAATAAAGATTTAATTATATGATTGTTTTCCTGCAAAATAAAAAATATGTTTATTTTACGTTCATATTTTTTATAATGTAAATGAATGTTTTTTTTTTTTTTTTAATATTTAAAAAAATAAAGATATATTTTTTTTATTAAAAGTTAAAACAAATAGTTAGATAATTAGATCATTTATGCTAACCGAATTAACTCGAGTAAATTAGAACAACTGCCGCAAAGCAAAAACTCATTACCAAAAAGGTAAGGGAAAAAAATTACAAAATATTACCAAAACTGAACATCAAAATCCCAAATTAAACAGCAATTGAACAACAATAGTAAAGGATGCAAATGAAACTCATAAATAAAAAGACAAGAAGATGCTGAAATTAAGAAAATGTGAAAAAGGAAAGTACCTGAAAAAGGAGCGAAAGCAGAAAAGGAAAGCGTGCATCAGGAAGCCAATAAATAAATAGAAAGAAGGAAGCTAGTCTGAGACTCAGACTCAGACCAACAACTCGGCATCTGAGAATGAGAATTTATGCGAGGAGGAACATCGCAATCGCATATTCTTTCTGTTTTTGTGCCTCGTAAAATTAGGGGGAGACAAAAACAAATTGTATGAGAGCGAAACTGCGTAACTCAGCGAGTTTTGCGATTTTATTTGTAAATTGTTTGCGGATCGCATTGAAATTTGGAATTCACATTACCCAGATTTAGGACTTTCGTTTAACCAGAAGTGCATGTGCATGGGAGGGTTTTTTTTTTTTTTTGGAGTAAGTGTGTTAAATATTTCTTTTTCCCACAACTCTTCATTCTTTAACTGCTTTTTTTCTCTTCAATTTATTTAAGTTAATCCAAATTTTTGTCCTTTATATATATATATATATAATATTTTCTTTTATGTTTAATTAAACATATGTCATATATATTTATTTCTCACGTGTATTTTTTATAATTCAACCATTTATATTTAATAAAAAGTAAAAATTGTAAAAAATAAAAAAACGACGTATGTATTATATCAAGAAAAAAAATATGTTACATAAAAAAAATGTGGCATCGTATATGTGCCACTTTAGAAAAAAATATATGTATCATTTGCTAAAAATAAACATATGTTTTATTTGACCAAAAAGAACATATATGTCATTTATAAAAAAAGAACATATGTTCTGTTTACCCAAAGGTGGGGGCTATTTTTTAAACAAGTTGAATAAGGAGTCATAAAAAAATCAAAATATTTTTTTTCTTACTTTTGAAGTGGACTTTTTATTTTTGAACATGCTACATTCACTTTATTAGAAGGCTTTTTATGCCAATTGGACTACTAGGCCACTGCTACGTGCATGGGAGGTTATTATTAGAGTAATTAATATTTTTGATTATTTTAATATTATCTCAATTGTAAAGTTATTTTAGTTATTTTCTTTACTTTGTCTTTAAAAACTTAGTTTGTATTATTTATAATACAATTTTTGCATTATAAGAAACCCTAGTGTTCATTTTCCCTTTTTTTCTCTTCTCTTGTTTTTTTTAATATTAAATTTAAATAATTATTATGATATTAGAGCATGGATAGTTGAAGAAACAATAAATTGAGGCATAGTTTTTGAGAATCTAATTTTTTTTCGACGGTATCATTGAGATGCCTTGTCCTTCTCATCAAATATATATATTTCTTCTGATTATGATAGTTTCTAGATATTTTTTTTGGAACTGCAATTTTAGGGTTTTATTTGATTTGAAAATTTGAAAGTTTGGTTTGTTTTCACAATAACTAGTGGGAGAGATGATTCGCTATAGTCAGTTAGTGTAAGATTAGATGGAAAAAATTATCCGTATTAGTCAGTTAGTGTAAGGTTAGATGGAAAGAATTATTCGTATTAGAGTTACATGATTAAAAAAAATTCAAAGATAAAAAGATATGAAGTTATGTGTACGAAACTATGCATAAACTTACAATAGAGAAGCCTGATTAAGTAATTATGCAATCCTGCTAGATATTTGAAAAGTAGATAAATAAAAAATTATCATTTAGATAAATAATTCTGTTGAACACTCGATAGGTATCCAATTAACAAAGTATGATACTTTACAAAGCCATATTAATTATAATTAGATATTCGAGCTTTAGAAAAAAAAAAAAAAAAAAGAGTATTCAAGAGTTTTATTTAGCAATAATTGCTCGTAGAGAGAAAAAATGCTCGATTCAATTTTTAATGAAACTTTATGATAATTTTAAAAAAGTTCGTGATTACATTCTACATCGTAACCCTATTAGCTTTTGGCTTATCATTTTAGAATAAAAATAGCAAAAAGATTAAGTAAACTAATTTTTTAATTTTTATTTTACTTCCCTTTACTGGATTCCTCAGTTCCCTTTACTGGAATCCTTAGTTCATTTGATATCTGTTACCGGATTTTCCAATTCTGCCTTATACTGATTGTTTTCATTTACTTCCCGAACGTACTTCAATGCAACCTTTGTTTTGTTTTGTTGTATAGTGGGCTTTTGTAAGAGAAAATTTTAGGAAGAAAATATATAAGAGGAAGAATTTTAAGAGAAAAATTATTCAAGTTTATTTCTTAAACTTGCTTATAAATTTGCTTGATGATTTCTTTTTTTGGCTTGAATTCAAATGGTGCTAGAGAAATTTTATTTATAGGCTTCCAAAAATACTTTTTTATACCTCCCAACGAACTCATACCTACTTATATTTATTAGTCTCACTCTTATAATTACTAAACATTTATTAATACAACAAGATTAAAATCTAAAACAATCTAAAAAATTTAAATAACTTATAAAAATCAAGTTTAATATTTCAACATGTTTATCGTTTGATCTAACTTTCATTTACATGTTTTATTCATATATTTTGTTTACTTGCTGCGTCGGTACTCTCGTGTCTTAGTACTCTTTTTTGGGTTTGTTGCAGATTAAAGTTGCTTAGCAGGTTTATTTATTTAATAAAAATTTGTGAAATATTTTTCGGAATAAAAAATGCCAGTTTTAGAAGCTTTGTGCTACAACTAAACAATACATTCATAGTTGAACTATCACGTGCATTAGCACGTGCGTATGGCTAGTACTAATTAATTAAATAACTCACTCTTTCATGTTTTTTAGTTTCAAATAACACAAGTATTGTTTTATAAAAAAAAAAAAAAAAATTTATTCACATAATTTTATTTTTAATCTTTAAAAAAAATATTTTTTACTTTATAAAAATAATATGTGCAATGCACTTTTTTTTTTTATTATTGAAAATGTGCAACACACTTTAAACAAACAAAATACATATTTCTTATAATTATATGGAAAAAATATATGTGCTTACAAATGAAACTTATGTGCAATGCATTTTGAACATGCGAAAAATATATGTTTTTAATTATACAAAAAATATATATATGTGTTTAAAAATGAAATTTATGTGCAACGTTCTTTGAACATGCAAAAAATATATGTTTTTTAATTATACCAAAAAATAGATATATGTTTAAAAATGAAAATTTATCTATAAAAAAATTATATTATACAATTAAAAAAAAAAAAAGGAAGATATAACATATAGTATACATCTAATACAAGAGTATTGTGATAACTATTATTTCATATTGAAGAAAAAATGATTTTTGAATATCATGATATTTATCCGGGTGAAGGGCGCTATGATTCATGTAGCCAATATCAGCAGATAACAGAGTTTTTAATAGAATACATAATTACTGTTGCTTTTAAATTAAAGTTCCATTTTAATTGTTAATTAAAAAAATGGAGTTATAATCTATCATTTGTTAGTCATATTATCAAATTTAAAAGAGTATTTATAGAATAAAATTTTTATATAGGTTATTAGGGTAATAGTAAAAGATTATAGATAACCTTACAAATTTATTTACATTATTAGCACATGATAGAATTTGACCAAAATTTTCAATTAATGATCAAAATATAACTTTAATGTTAATTTTAAAAAAATAATAAGACTTATGTAATCTACTAAAAAATTAGAGAACTTACGTGCTTCATTTATACAAGATGTTGGACCTTTGAGATCTATTTAGATAAATTAATGGAAAAAAAGGGAACAATATACATACAAAATTATTTTAAAATTACAATTAAGTAGATTAAAAATAGAAAATTGCATGAGCGAAAACAAGGGAAAGATAATTAAAAAAAGTTAGTCACTAATTATTTAGAAATACATCACAGTTTAATGTATTATAGTTAGCTATAATGTAAAAATTTTGAAAAAAAAAATTTAATTTATTACGTTAACATAAATATTAACTTATATAAAATGTAAATAATGCACGTGTATTTTTAAATTAACAAAATTTAAAATCAAAACTGATATATCGTGATATATCAATATTGATATTTTAGATATTTCAAAAAATTTCATCAAGAATTAAAAAAAAAAAAAACACAAAATCAAGAAAGTATGAAGAATTTTTTATTTTTTTTTATAAGATATTTTGAAAACAACATTTTTATATTAGTAATTTCACTTTACAAAAAATTTGATAAAATTTTCAGGATATTTTCATCCATGCTACCACATTAATTTAAAATTTCACTTAGAACTAAGGGCATCACAACAAATAAGCCAATATCCTACCGAAAAGGAGCCAAGCTTTTCAAATCTTAAATTGCAAGATTCAATTTAAGTTTTTAGGTTTTCCTTTGAAAGGTGATGTTGGAAAATCAAAATTAATTGAACCATATTTATTGCTCATATATATAATTCATTTTCATATATTTTTATTATTATACTTCATACATTTTTCCATTTTCTCTTATTTTACCTCTCTTTTCTCCTTCTTACATGCATACGTTATATCATTTTTACTCGTATTTTAGTACTAATTTTTAGGGTGAATTACACAAATAATTCTTAAATTAATATGTATTATACACTTTAGTTCTTTTTGTTGAGAAAATTTGTTGTTGAAATTTGTAAAATTTAATTAAGTCTTCAAGGCACGATATAATATTACTCTCTTTAAGGCGCTATTTGCTTACACCAATTCGGTAATACATTAGAGTTTAGCAAATACGTCTCTAATATACAATGAAGCTTTTGTTTTTGTTGTCTGCGGTATGCACTTATGAAAACAACCTAAAATACCTTCAACTTGAAGAGCACTCAAAATATATATAATATTCTAATACTGCAATTATTAGAACACTATTTTTTAAATTAAAATAATATGAATATTTTAAGATATGGAGAGGGAATTGTTTAGAAGAAAACTTGGATTGCCTTTTTATGAATTGATATAATGTCTTGGGATCCCTTAGTATTTATAGAATAATTTGCACCTATTCACTTGGGTTGCATTTATTCATTTTTGGCTACCATATCTTGATCTAATGGTCAGATCTCAAGTAACAATTCTTTTTTGCTAAGAGTTATGTCTTATTATCAATTAAGGATCCAAATTGCATCTCATTCATTATATGGCTCAAATTGCACCTCCTTTGATCGGTCAACTATTAGTCAATGCTAGTCAACCCTTGGTCAACTTGGGTCAACATTCTTGAACAACCATGATCAACCATCATGACTATTCATCAAAATCAATGGCTACGAAGCAACCCTCATGTCCCTTTATGGATCCAAAAGTCTAAAATAAATGGGTGCATTTAGAAGGTCATACTCCCATCACATGTTATTGTTTTACCATCACATCTTTTCAAATCCTTATAAAGCATTTTTAAGTCTTTCACTTTTTCAACGTGGGACTCTTGTTCATTTTAAAAATTCTCTTCAACAATCCCCCATCATTTTCAAATTAAAATTCAATTTTGAAAATAATTTTTAAAAACTTTTATCTCAAGTATGCTCCGAAGAATTATGTATAAATAAATGTATCTTTTAGACTTGAACTTTTACTTAGTGAAAACAAATTAAAGTTAACTAAAGTTGTATGGTAGGCAAACCTTTGAACCAACGACCTTATTCGATTAACCGAACATGTCTCACACATAATTTCTCTTCATTTTTAGTGTTCTTTTATTTGTTGACACTTGGATAGGCCTTGTGTCTTATATCCTGACTTTTCATAAGTGCTCTAGAAGCCAGCCAAGTTACATAAAAGACACCACTATCTCCGATACTCAAATAGGTGAACTTATTAAGGATATTCAAGTAACTGAAGTATCCTATAGAAAATTTTATTATAAGTTCATTAAAAGCTAAATAACTTATCCTCTTAATTCCATTACGTGTACTAAGCACATCTACCTTTGGGATACCTTATTATATATTATTGTGCTTGCAATCACAAATATATGATGTACTTTAACTCATTTAATCCAAGATCTTAATGTTTCAAGTGTTGGGTTGAGTTTCCATCATTGATGATTTATTTTGAGGTTGATTTTAGTCTCAGCCCCCTTAATATTTTTATAACTAAATTCCTTGCAAGGCCTTTCATTAAGGGATTTGCCAAGTTTTTACATGACTTGACATAATCAATGGTAATCACTCCATCTATAAGCAATTGTCTAATATAACTATGTCTTAAACTAATTTGCCTAGACTTACCATTGTATATATGGCTATAGGCCCTTGAAAAAGTTATCTCACTATCACAATGAATAGACACAAGTGGCATAGGTTTGGGCCATAGAGGAATCTCTAACAATAGATTCCTTAGCAATTTTGCTTCTTTACTACAAGAAGCCAATGCTATAAATGCAGCTGCCATGATGGAGTCTGCCATATAAGTTTGCTTTTTGGATCTCCAAGTTATAGCTCATCCTTCAAGTGTAAATATCCATCCACTTGTGGATGTATCATCGTCTCGACCAATTATCCAACTAGCATCAATGAACCCTTCCAACACAGAAGGATCATCCATGTAATGTATACCATAATTCATAGTATTTTTTAAATATTTTAATATTCTATACACAGCTTGCTAGTGTATTTGACTAGGATTACTAATATACCTACTCAATCTTTCAACAGAAAATGCTATATTAGATCTAGTTGATGTCATAGCATACATAAAACATTCAATATTTCAAGTATATTCTAATTGTAAATTGCTCTACTAGTATTAGAAAATAGCCTTGTGTTATAATCAAAAAGTGTATTAACTGACTTGCAATCAAAATAATTAAATTTCTTTAATATTTTCTCAATGTAGTGAGATTGATTTAATTTAAGACCATTTGCATTTTTTATTATCTTAATTCTCAAAATTACATCTGCAAGCCCCATGTCTTTCATATCAAAATTAGATGACAAAAATGACTTGGTAACTTTAATGCTTTCTAAGTCAATTCCAAATATCAACATGTCATCTACATAAAGACATATAATCACACCTTTATTTCCATGAAATTTGCTATAAACACATTTGTCAAATTCATGAATTCTGAATCCATTAGAGACAATTACTTTGTCAAATTTCTTATGCCATTATTTAGGTGTCTGTCTGATACCATATAAAGACTTGATGAGTTTGCATACTTTTTGCTCTTGTCCTTACATAACAAACCCTTCAGGATGTTCCATGTAAATTTTTTCATCAAGCTCTCCATTAAGAAAAGTTGTTTTAACATTCAATGTTCTAATAGCAACAGTCCTAGCAACTGGTGCATAGGTATCAAAATAATCAAGGCCTTCCTTTTAGTTATAGCATTTTGCTACTAATCTTGCCTTGAATCTATCAATTGATCCATCAATCTTCTTTTTCTTTGTGAAGATCTATCTACAACCAATAGGTTTAGACCCTGATGGTAAGTCTACCAATTTCCAAGTCTTATTCCCCACAATGGAATCGATTTCATCATTTATGGCCTCTTTCCAAAATGTAGAATCTTGGGACTTCATAGCATCCTCATATGTGAGAGGATTTGACTCACCTATCATTTTGAAACATAAGTTTGTTTTAGATGTGAATTTCTAGTCCCTTCAACCAAATATACTATAAAATTAGGCCAGAAGGATTTTTTTATATAATCCTTTTACTTTTCTTCTGCTAAGGAGAATCTTCAATGACATTTCACTTTTGAGATATTATATCAACTTTCTCTTAAGATGAATCTTTATCTATATTTTGTGAGGTCTCTATCACTTATTGAAGTAGTTCAAGATTTATAACAATTTTTGATATAGTAGAGAATCTATTTTAATACAATATGGCATTTCTTGATTCAGTTATTGTATTATTCTCAATGGAGTTATTAGCTTCCACTACTAGAAACCTATAGGCTTTATTATGTTCAGCATAGCCTAAGAAGATACACTCAATTCATTTCTCTCCTAATTTCTTTATCTTAAATTCAGGTAGTCTCATCATAACACAACATCCTAAACCTTAAAATAGTGTAAATTAGCCTTCCTTTTCTTCCATAACTCATATAAGATTGTCTTCAAGCTTGTACTTGTCACTCTGTTCAAAATGTGACAAGTTGTTAACAAAGCTTCTCTTCAAAAATCCTTACTAAGGTCGGAATTGCATAACATAACATTCACCATTTTTGTAAAAATTCTATTTTTCTTTTCTGTCACCTCATTTTGTTGGGGATTATAAGATGCGAAAAATTCATGTATGATGCCAATATTTTCACAATAGTAAAAAAAATGATTTTTTTCCCTCGATTACTTCTTAGACACTTTATTTTAGTGTTACATTAATTCTCTATTTCAATCTTATAGGCCTTAACTTTATCAAAGATGCATACATCAATTTATAAAATACAATTCAAATTCAAATAGTCTTTCTGTTAATAAGGGGTCTCACATTCTTAAGATCTTAATTTTACATATAATTAATAACTGATAAATTAATTAATATATATCATAATTTAAAATATATAACATTACTCAATATAATATAAAGCAAAAATAATTTAAGAAGGTTACTTCAAAATTTAGCAGGTTAAAATTATTTATAATCACCCTCGTGGTTTAACCAAATTTCAACCTTCACCTTCACCTTCACCTTCACGTTTCAAATTATCCCACATTCCCATTTTGCTTTCTCACAACATCAAATGTAATCAGTATGTCAGGAAAAGTTGACTTTGTTTTAGGTAATTGGCTCGTGAGTCAGGGACAGACAAATAATTTGATTAATTTATTTAAGTTAAATTTTTTTATCTAAATTATTGAATTTGGGTATGATTAAATTTAGATTATATAATTTGTTCAGATTTTATAATTCGTAATAATTAGATCAAATTATTAATAAAATTATAAATAAATATATATTTTATTTTTAATGTATTATATTTAAATATTATACATACCATGATTACATTAAATTATTATTTAAAAATAAATGTTAAATTTTTTATAATTATTTTATAATATTCAAACGCATATTTTTTTTATCATTTTGATTATTTTATTTGTAACAATTAATAAATTTATTTAATAATGTACAAATTTAAAATTTAAATATTAATATATATTGTATTTTGCATATAACAATAATTTAAAAATAAGTTATAATCTCAATCTAACCTTATCCGATCAAAAAAAAATTCAATTTGTTTATATTCAAATTAAGTACATTATCAAATTAAATTAAGATTAAATATCTTTATATCTATTTTAAATTAAATTTAATTTAAATTAATAAAAAATATATAATTTTGATCTGCTACTTAATCTTATTAAAATTTATTGGAAAAAAAAATGTAAAGAAGTGCTTTAAAATTAACTTACTAAAAATTTAAAAACCTTGCCTGACCCAACTCTCTCTCTCTCTCTCTCTCTCTCTCTCTTCTCTCGAGCGCCTCCTTCTCTTTAGGGTTTCTAATTTTCGTGTGGGTTTTGGCCTACGGCGGGCCATTTTGGCCGTCGGCCAGGCCTTGGTCGTCGTTCGTGGTCTGCTTTTCTGTTTTGGTTGCTCTGTGCGCGTACGCGGGCGGCGTCTGGCTGCGGGAGGAGTTTGGTTTCGCTGCGTGTACGCGGGAGGCGTCTGGTTTCGCTGCGTGTACGCTGGTCGTCGCCACCTCCTTTCAGTTGCTGCAGGTGCCTGAGACGGTGGTCCATGGCGATCCTTGGTAGCGACGTTGTCCTGCTCGGCGTTTTGTGTCCCAGTCCCATACCTTTTCTTCCTTGCTCGGCCTTACCTTTACCGCCGGCTTCCCCTCCACGGTTGGCGTCGCAGATTTCGGCAGTGGTGGCTCTCCGGCAGTCGTTCGGCTACTGTGGGAAGGAGGGTTATTTTGGGTATTTTGGTTATATATTTGTGGTTAATAATTTGTGTATTTTCTGTGTGTACTGTGGTATTTTCTATGTATCTGGCGATATTATGTGTATTTTAAATTATGCAGATCTGTTTTGTTGTAACTTTGTTGATGAGATCTTAGATTACTTTCTTGTTACATTTTCTGATTCTAGGATGTATTCACCATTTTATTTCAGCCAGTCAGGCATTAGAGTGAGTTGAAATAACGAGCTAATGTTGATTGCTCATAATTATTCGCTCACGTTTATGGTCTTCTTGCTTTTAGCTAGTTCTGACTATGATCTTAAAATTGTGATGTACTTTTTAGAATTGATGTGTCTTAATATTGTACTTTGGATCTTTATTTAATACAAGTTACTATTTTTATAAAAAAAAAAAAACTTACTAAAAATTTAATATTAAATAATAGTAAAAGTTTGTGGAACCTTTGTATTAAAGAAGCTAACAATATTCATATATCGTTGGAGATTATAAAAGTTTGTAATATATATAAAAAAAAATTAATATTACATAAATTTTTATTTATATTAATTATAATTTGTTTTTGAAAAATAAGTAATTTTTTTATTTATTAAGTTATTTTTTTACGTAACAATTAAAATTTTATGATATTAATATTTCTTTGTATATTAATCTTTGAAAATAAAATAATATTATATGTACTAAATTATTATATATTTAATAATATATTAATATTTAATTTAAGTATTAAATTAGATGGGTAAAATATTAAATTAATTGTGTCCTATTTATTAACATGTGATGAATAAATTTCTTGAGACGTCCACCAGATACAAATAGCCATCTATATATCTATGGCTATGTTTTTTTTTTTTTTTTTTTCATACGCATTATGTATTAATTTTTGTATTAATTATTGATTAAATATAAAATTAAAAATGTGAAATAAAAAAATAATTGTAAGATATTTATTGATAAAATATTAATTAAATTAAATTAAATTATATAAATTATAATATGAATAAAATTACGATATAAATATATAATTTTTACTTTTTTCATCAGTTAGGGACAGACGCTCCTGCAAAGAACTACTTAATTATTATTTTTCTCCAAACAGAAGTTTTTAAAGTTCAAAGCTTCCTCATCACACGTTGTGAAAATGTTAATGTGTGTCAGTAACTGACTTTGCACTTACAGAATTCCTCCAATTTGTAGGGTAATCCAACACTGGGTTAAAGAGCAGCTTTCCCTGACTTTAGGAACCAACCAAAGATGACCACTATCTCCCCTCAACTCACTTTCAATGGACTTCAAATTTTTTTTTTCTTTCTCCCGATTGGAAGAATGTGAAAGGAATTTAAAGTCATTAACCTAAATACCTTATTTTCAAAAAATGTGTGACAAATTACTAATTATGTGTCACATCCAGTTCAAATTCACAACATCTTTGGTAGCCTTGTGGGATATTCCATTTCAACTTTGTCTGAATGGTTTAGAGGTAATAACCTTCTGAACATGCTGAAACAAGTTTTGGTTCAATGTTGCAACAAGAACCAAACTTGCATAATTTTGAACGTGAATTTCAAAACAGGATATAAACTAACATAAACAGGGGCATGTTTCTTTGTATTTTTATTAAAAGTAAAAGTTGAGAGTTAGAAAATTATAAACCAAATATATCCAAAGGAGAGATGAATAGGTTATTTTTTAATTTTATTAAATTATAATTATGTAACTTAAGCACAACGTCTACACATGCAATCGCATGTAAAAATAAAGTACTTAAATAGAAAATAACACATAAAATTTTAGGTAAAAATAACTTAAGTCACAAGAACGACTTAAGAAGAAAATCACCAATCTATCAGACTACCTGACCTATTCACAATGAAAATTCAATGTTAAAGTACAAAGCCAGTCTTAAACTACCATCCACAAATAAATCTCTTAATGTACTTTACTTACGAACCTTTGCTCTATCTTCATAGTCTCCACAGGGTTGGTGCGAACGGATCCGGACTGACTCTTGATAAACTTGAGTCACTCAAAATACCGAACACGTTAACCTTAACACTTAAAAATTAACACAAATAACACAAGTATAAAGTGTATTCAAGAACAAATTTAACAATGAATAATCATAACAAAAAGATTCAAAACATATATTAAATGAATCAAATCTCTAGCAAATTCTAAAATAAGCAATGAAGCACAAGTTCAATAAAATTATTTTTTAAATCTCAATGATCAATCATGAAAAAACCTAAGTAAAAAGAAGCTTTATGAACATAAAGATATGAAATAAATAGACTTAAATCTAAACTAGTATGATCATACAAATATCATGAATTTTGACTAACCAAAATCTGAACTAATTTAAAAATGCAAGACAAAAAGAAGGAGCTCAGCTTAATATAAAAAATCAAAAAATTAGTGAGTGTTAATCAATCAAAAGCCTAGGTGTGTATATGTATAGATAAAACATATTGTTTTATGAAAACCTAGGCAAGAATACGTCACTTGCTAATGTGTTAAAATATCATTAGCAATTAAAAGCTAACTATGATTAAAAACTTATGAAAAAAATCTACTTCCCGTCGGTGGGATCAATTGGTCCTTGAGAGAGATCGATCCAACACTGAAAAAAGTTATGCCAATGAGGCTTAGAATCGATCCAATCAGGGTGGGGATTGATCTGTCCTAAAATAACTCTACTCCTATGTATAGGATATCTCTTCAGACCTACTTTTTTAAAAAAATATACAGTTTAACGAGATCAAATTGAAATTTTTTTGGAATCGGTCCACATATATGGGATCGATCCCTCTCTTAGAGGGATGAATCCCGCTTTCTTAAAATGTAAATAAATTTTGATCTACATATCAAAATTATTTTAAACAAAAATATATGTAAAATGCATGTAAAAGTGATCATTTTTACCTTTAAATATAGAGCTTTTGATGCTTTAATAATTGTGTAATTTAAAAATAATTGAATAAAATAAGAACAATATCGCGTTATTTTTAAAATTTAAATATTATATAAATTATATTTGTCTACAAAATTATCAACTATTTATGTACTTTTCAAAAGTAATTTTAGCTAAAATAAAAAAACAATTTCATAAAAGACAAAAAGGGTTTTAAAAAAACTACAAACTGTATGTTTTTTAGCTCTAAAAGTGCGTTTGAAAAAATAATTCTTGGTATTAAAACACTGTGTTGTTGTCAAAACCGATTTTAATTACTCTTGATGGTATTTTCTACTAATTGTACGATCGTTCTTTAAATAAAGCAGTGGAAAGATGTGTTTAAATTTATTGCATTTGACTTAAATTACTATACTTTTTATCACAATAATATAATCAACACAAATTTATTTGATATAATTTTAAAAAATTACAAAAATTAATACCTTTAAAATTTATGATAATAAAATTAATACTTTAACGTATAATATTAAACGTTTAACATTAAACGGATTTAAATTACCATCATTTAATTTCAATTGAATGATTGTTAAAAAAAAATGATATATCAATTATTTTTTTAATTGTAAAAATATAAATTTAAACACAAAGAATATTATTTTTATTATTATAAATTTTAAGAAGTGTTATTTTTTTTATAATTTTATAAGCTTAATTAAACTCAAACTCAGTCGCATTAAACTTAGACTATCAAGTGCACGAACCATCTCAATAGTGTCTCCTTCAACTACAGGTGAAAATCATGAATTAGAATCAGTTGTTGATTAGCAAGAAGCAGATTCAAGGTTCAAACAGAGAGTCGAAACGTACGTTGGATTCGTATGAGAAACGTCTTATTATCATTCATCCATCCTAGTAAGTGGGAACAGTTGTTTTGCACTATATATTACTTATTTGGCAAAGTTCTAATATTTTCAGCCATCAATATTTACCATAGAGTTAAAAGTATACTTGAAAATGGAAACTATATAAATCTAGCTACTTCAATTGTTGCATGGGACATGCAAATTGTTGAGAGCAAGTAATCTTCAAGCGTTGAGTTTTTTTGTTAATAATCTTAGACATCAACTTCAAAGAATTAAGAATATTTAGACGGACAGAGATTTTCCAAAGAGAATCTTGGAGAAAAGAAAAGATAGAATCTTAGCAAACACAATCATGATAACGTTTAAAAAACATCTATTTTTTATTTTTTATTAAATAATTAATTTTATAATTTTTTTGAATATTTTTTCGTTCAATGTATAAATAATTCAGTTATTTAACTGATTTTATTTTTAAACTTCTTAGTAAAAAGCATATCTTCATTTTCTTACAACGTTAAAAAATATATATTCATTTACATCGAATAAAAATAAACACATGTCTCTTTTTCTTTCTTGAGAGGAGTTAAAATTAAAACTTTCTTTTATTATAAAAATAATCTCCACCAATGCAAGTATTTGACAATATGCAATTTTTAATGAAACAAAAATCAAATATTAAGTATAACTATGTAGTTTGACAATACTTCCTTCTTTCTAATTGTTTTGCTCAAGAACTAAAGAACTAAGAAAATATTTGGTTAAAACTTTACGTTTTTAATATTTTCTTTCAATATTTTAACATATAAAATTTATAGAAATTGATTTACGAAAAAATATTTGATAAAAATAAAAAAATATATATATATATATCAAAATTTTGAAATTTAAAATTTGATAAAAAAAATATATTATTTTCAAATTGTTTATGAATCACATCATATATTTTAAATGTAAAAATTTAAACAAAAAATCATTAACAAAATTGCCTAATTAAAAAATCACTTTGAAAAAAAAATCTAAATATTTTTTGCTTCATCGCACCAAGTACTCCTATATATACCTTTGATTCCACTCGTATAGAAGCACACCTCTAAACAAAACCTCCCTTATTCTATAAGCTCCTTTTACCCTGTTCTCACTCTCTCTCTCTTTCTCTCTCTTTCTTATTTGATAGTCTTTTAGCTCTTCTAATACAAATACATTATGGCCCAAGTCAAGCTAATTTCTACTAGTGTTTTGCTTCTTGTCTTGATTTGTTCTTATGGAATCATTTCCACAGAATCAAGGTTGCACCTGCAGGCTTATGTTAATGAGGTGATCAAAGAAATGAGGAGTGAAGGCAACAATCTCAACACCCACCGCCACATTTTGGAAACTGAAGGTGAATTCCGTCCGACCACACCAGGCCACAGTCCTGGTGCTGGCCATTGAATTGGCCTTGATAGTGCTGATCCAAACTCAACTAATTATTAAAGTAAAATAATATTTAAATTAATAATTTGGGAATAGAATGACCCAAAATAATTATGGGGTACGCATTATCCATTTTGAATATATAACATATAATGTATTTTGGTTTGCTTAATAATAAGTTGTAATATGAAGATGACCATGTATTTTGATAGTTTCCCTTATGTATCAATTAAACATGATGCTATTAAATAAAGTTATACTTTTTATAATTTATTATATTACAAGATTTTGAAACGTTATCAAATAATCAAAACCTACAAATTTAATCCGTTATTTAGGTATTAAATATGATATATATTCATGAGAAAAGTGTCATAGAGGTCCTTCAGATTATATCATGTGTGTCATTTGGTCCCGTGTCATTTGGTCCCTTAGTTTTAGAAAAAGGGGCCAATTAAGGACAAAACACATGATTTTAATGATTTTTTAATTAAAATATTATTTTTTAAATTAATATTTTAATATCATAAATATTAAAATAATACAATTTTTCATTAATTGACCTCTTAAAAAATAATATTTTAATTAAAAAATCATTAAAATCATGTGTTTTGTCCTTAATTGGCCCCTTTTTCTAAAACTAAGGGACCAAATGACACCACTTATAATCTAAGGGACCAAATGACACACATGACATAATCTAAGGAACTTATATGGTCCCGCTCCCTGTATTCATTTTACTTTAATAATTAGTTTACTTTAAGTGAAGATAAGATTAATAAAATTCGATCCTACTCTTTACTTTAATAAGTTTAGAGTCGATTAACTGAATCATTATTCAATGTACAATAACTCTCGAAATAAAGGAAACATGATCAAATTTCACCATTATATCTCATCTCCATGCACAAAAAGATGTTTACAGGAACAACTAAAGAGCTTATATGTATATATATATAGACAAGACGAGTGACTCTAATTTAGTACCTAATATTTTGCACTAACATAATTGAGATTAATAAGGGATAAAAGAGAGATAAATATTTTCCTAAATTTTAATTTTTAAAATCATAAAATATAATAAATTGTGTAAAAAATTATAAGAACTGATTATCAAATCCCTTATATATATATATATATATATAGACTAGATGAGTGACCCTAATTTGATACCTAATATTTTATGGTAACATAATTGAGATTAATAAGGAATAGGAGAGAAACAAATATTTTCTTAAATCTCTAACTTTGAAATCAAAAGATGTAAAAAATTGCGTAAAAAATTTAGCCCTTTACGTATATATGTATGTGTATATATATATATATATTAAACAAATTACATAAATACATATGTTCATATAACAAAAAAACTAAAACATAAGAGTAAAAAAAATACCTGCTAAGCATGTGTATTTTACTGGTATATATATAGCTAAATCACATTTTTAATACATTAATAAATAAATTATAATGGATAATGAAATCAGACATATCAATACAATTTTAATCAATTTTGTGTCTCTGTTTCTTAAATAGTCGTTCTAATTTTTCAAGTTTTTAAAAATGAGACTAGATTGGATCATAATCACTCCTAAATTGAACAAACAAAATGGCCTCGTAAATTTATTAATTGGAACATAAATATGCCAAAAACTCAGTTAAATCAAATGTTTAACCAACATTTCCAATTGCCTAGTTTGTTTTTCATAAAACTTTGAAAATAAATGAAATCATAATAGAGATCTTACAGAACTTTGGAGGAAAGATAAAAATAATATTTTTTTTATTTATATTTTCTTAAAAATCTGAGTTAAGGACTTATATAGAATGTACCGAGAATAAAAATAGTAATATGGAATAAAATTTAATGAAAATAATATTATTATTAGTATAAATAAAAAAAAATTATTACTATTAGGTGGCATTTGATTCACAGAATATAAAAGTAATGAGAATAATAATTATAATGGAATTAAATATAAAAAAAACAATATTATTATTATAATATTTGTTTAAGCAGTGTAATCAAAATAAATAATAATATTAAAATAAAGATTATAAATCAAGTAAAACTAAAAAATAATTTTTTTTTATTACTAAAGGAAATAGAATGAGCAAAAAATTAATAAATAATTATACAAATTGTGAAAAAATTATAGTATTATAGCGTATTGCTAAAGACTGCAAACGTAATGAAGATTACTGCTACTGTTCTAATCTTTTTGCATTCTATTACAGAGTACAATCAAACCAAATACAGTA
This sequence comes from Elaeagnus macrophylla, assembly GCA_029378325.1. Taxonomy (NCBI): domain Eukaryota; kingdom Viridiplantae; phylum Streptophyta; class Magnoliopsida; order Rosales; family Elaeagnaceae; genus Elaeagnus; species Elaeagnus macrophylla. The sequence continues at coordinate 21,917,369 of CM055650.1, read as the reverse complement.
ATATCTGGTATGATTTCCATTATAATTACGATTATTGTCAACCAAATATGTCAATGGTTGTTTGAGCAGTATAATCAAAATAATTATAAATATTAAAGTAATATTTATAAAATTATAAATGAAACATAATTAGAAAATATTTTTTTAAAAAAACTTTTAAATAAGATAAAATGAGAAAAAATGATAAATGATTATACAAATATGCGAAAAAAATAGAGAATTTTAAATTATTATGTGGGATAAATGAATATTACTGATACTATATATTAGAATGTTTTACATTCCATTCCAGATTAATAATTAAACCAAATATATAAATAACTTAAATCATTTTTATTATTATTTTTATTACTATCAACTACATATGACATAAGAGAATAACAAGTTAAGAAAAATTATGTGCATTTTTAACTAGAAAAATATATCAAATTGTATCAAACCAGTAATGATACGAACCGGACCCCCTCTCGAAGTCGGCCCGACACGCGCCGAGATCCGGGCCTTGAGAAGGGCCTCGAGAAGGTGCAAAATGGCATGCAACATCAAAAACAAGCATGCAAGCACCATGGAAGAGAAGGAGAAGAGTGCAAGTGGCAATCCCAAAAATTGGAGCTGCGCTGCGGCATAGATATTGTGCGCCGCGGCGAGGAGGGTGCTGCATTGGAGGGTGGAATTGTCACACATGCGCGCCGCAGCATGGATTTGGTGCGCCGCGGCACAGGGAGTTCTGTTTTGGATTGAAAGCAACATGCGCGCCGCGGCACAGATTTTGTGCGCCGCGGCGAGGAGGTTTCTGTTTTGGACCGTGGGTGCATGCGCGCCGCGGCATGAAATTCCATGCGCCGCGGCATGACGAGGACTGGACGAGACGTGCGCGCGCTGACATGCCAGACCTGCGCACTGACACGGACATGCGCGCCTGACAGCCAGACCTGCGCGCAGATCCTGAATGTGCGCGCCGCGGCATGAACTTTTGTGCGCCGCGGCCAGACTTCACGTGGGGCAAACAGAACAAGGCGCGCCGCGGCATGCATAATTCCCCGCCGCGGCGAGGATTCAAAATGTTGTAATTTTTGGACCATTGGATCCAAATCAATGGCTAGGATTCCTTGAGACCATTTTAGGGTTTTCATTGTATCTATATATATGTAAGGCAGCTGCCATGGTAACACAATTAATAAATTAATCAAAAACATGAATTTTCATCAATGAAAAACAATTTGGAGTGATTTCAAATTGAGAGAGCACAAGTGCTTCTCTTGTTCTATCAAGAAACTTATCAAAGGAACTAGCAACCCTTTGTGGCGTTTCGCCTTGTCTCGGCTCGTGGTGCGTATATCCAAGGGTGGAGGCGAGTTCTTTGCTACCATAGTCGAGCGTTCTTCGTAGAATCTGCGTGCTAAGATTGGTGTCGGGTTTCTGTCCGTATTTCTTGTGGTTGCCAAACCGCGTGATTTGGAGGTCATAGGAGTCGTGGCGAGCGGTTCGCATCAAAAAATTGATAACTTTTGAATACAACTAAATTTTAAAGACTTATAAAATTCTAAATGAATATTTCTAAAATTTATGATCTTAATTAAATACAACTAATTTTTTATAAAATATTCACAAAATTTTAATAGAATACACTAGGTTATAAAAACTACCAAAAGTGATTTAAAATTCTTACCTAAATAAACATACGAAAGGACAAATAGTCATGGTGCGTGTTCAAAATAGGAATGATATGACCAAACTCGAATAATTCAACCCAATTTAAGTCAATTTACTTATTATTTAAAGAATAAATAATAATATAATATTTTAAATTAATAAAATATAAATTTATTTTTTAATATATATATATATATATATATATATATATATATATATATATATATATATATATATATATATATATATATATATATATATATATATATATTTAATTAAAAAAATAATAATATAATTAATAAAAAAATATAATTCCAAAGTAACGAACATCTTATAAAAACATATACTCTATTATATCACAACATACTCTAGTAGTTTATTATATCAATAGTCATTTATGTGTAACATGTAAGTGTAGCTTACAAATAGACTAAGAAGTCCCATCTCCAAATCTTTTCTTTGTTGGCAGTATTTTTTGCTAGCTCTTTTCTCCCCAACAATCTCTATTTTGTCGACAATATATTTTTGCATTTATGGGTAACAAAAATTAAGATTACAAGTGAACTTGCACAAATCACTAAATGCTAGAAATGATACCAAATTATTATTATTAATTAATTTACTTTTATTATTAATAAAAATAAAATATATATATTAATTATTATTATTTTCTTTTGCTTTTAGATCTTAAACAATTATGCCATTACACGTAAGACCTATATAAATAGTTAATAGTTAGCTTATATTTATTTATTATATTATACTAGTTTAGAAACATTAATAATTTTCGCTTTTGTTTATTATTTTCTTAAATATTAAAAGTGCAAAAAAGTAGTTTTCTCAAATTTCAATTTTTTTTTTTTTTTTTATTCGAAGAAGTAAATTTCATTAAACAAGGATCCGATTTACAATCTTAAAACACATCCAATCTAAAAATACATCACAATTTCAAAACTCAGTTAGGACTAAAAGGCTATTGAAAGAACATGTACTATTTAGGCAGCACGTAACAACGAGCGAATAAGTATGAGCGTTCCACATTAGCTCTTCATTCGGACTCATCTTAATGCCTAACTCAAATAGGAAATAAAAAAGTGATAAACTCTCAGCATAAGATAATACAACAAGATAGAAATCAAAACCCTCATCAACAAAATTACAACACAACAAACCTACATATTTTAAGGTAAACTAAAATAGCAGGATATTATTAAAAAACACATTAAAATGAACACACCAAATAACCATAATAAATCGGACTACCAAAACTACCCTCTCCACCCCACTGGTGATCTGAACTGCCGAGAAAACTGGCGGAGCCGCTCACAGAAACCAACCAGAAGAACCAGCAAAGACCCAGATCCACGCGAGGAGACCAGAGCAGACAAAAAGGTACCGGCTACAAGATACTCCGAGCAGCCCCTCGCCACCGAGATGAGACACAAACGGCCACAAGGGCGACGAGATCCGCCGGAGACGGAAGCAAACAACCACACGAGAACTGCAGCCAAACCCACGCGAGATCTACCAGCCACGCCAAACCCACGCGAGATCTACCAACCACCACGAACCCACGCGAGATCTACCAGCTCAAGAACAAGACCACCACACAGATTCGCGAAGGAAAACAGAGAAAACCAGAAGAGAGAGTCACGCGCTAGACGAAACCCACAAGACAATGCCTGGCCGACGGCCAAAAACAGCCCGTCGTCGGCCAAACCCTCGAGGCACACAGCAAACCCTAGTTAAATGTTAGAGAGAGGCGGGAGCAAAAATGTTATAATGTTAAATTGAAATCGATAAAATTTCAATTTAAGTACCTGAAATTTATACTAACATGAAGAAGTTATAAAATTTATACAGTTAATAATAAGTTTATAAATTTATACTAATATGCAGTAAGTTTGATTGTTTGTAATTTTATTTATATTTATATTTATTATAAATTTTTAAAAGTGATTATAATTAAACAATATATAAAATTGTTTAATATTTATACTCTTAATTTTTCTTTTTTTAGTTAAATATTTATTTTTTAAAATAATAGCAATATTAATATTATATTTTTAATTATATAATGTATAAGCATAATAAGTGGCTTAGTCTTAATTAAAAAAATATATATATTTGAAATATATTTGAAATATTTGAAATAAAATATTAAAACTTAAAAAAAAAAAATTCCAGTAAACAACTAATTATAACCCCTCAAAATCTTAGCTTTTTTCTCCAACTTATTATTGGTTAATGAGAAAAAATTACTCATATATTTATAAATAAATGAAAAATATTACTCATATACATATAAATATATTTATTTACAGTATATTATTTTTATTCGTATATTTACAATATATTTTTATTATTTGTATATTTACAATATATTATTATTTTTATGGACCTATGTGTAAAATATTAAACATTTAAGAACTAAAATTTAAAGATTGTATATTTTCTTTTCTGTGTATACAACTGACTTTATATACTGCAAAAGCACACTTCACAATATTATACAACTTTACATTTTAACTAATTACTCAAACTTAGTTACAACCAAACTAGCCTTTACAAATACTCCTCTACATATCCCTCAAACTCAGAGGGAGGCTGGAGAATGATAGTTTGGTTTGAAGATCATTGTACATAAAAGTAGTAGGAACAATCTTAAAGAGTATATCAACAACTTGTGCATGAGAGGGAATATGATGAACAAAAAGCTTTTTATGAAGAAACTGGTCTCATATAAAAGTAAATCAAGCTCTAAATGCTTTGTAGAAGCATGAAGAACCAGATTTGCGGTCAGTCCAAAAAGCAAGTTATCACACCACAACGCAGGTGCTTGAGAAGGCTACTGGTGCAACTCATACTAAGAGTGGCAATTTTTGATACGATACGATAGTACATTCCGAACACGACACAACACGAATTTTTTTTTAGTAAGAATTGATCAATACTTTTTTTATATTCTCAAAGATTTGTTATTTCTTACTATTATAAATAAGTAACACAAAAAAATTCAAGTAAATTTTTTAATGTGCCAACCAACACGAAAACACGACACGAATAACACGAACACGACTAACACGATACGATTAACACCCCTAACTCATACAAAAGAGATTGTAGAGTTTAGTTGTAAAACTAGCCACACTACGATTTTCAACTTCTGTGCTAGATCGCAAAATAGTATTTTGCTTCTTAGCAAACCATCAAATACCCCATATGTAGATCTACAATCATCTGCACAGGATACCCAATCTGCATTGGCAAAACTTGTGAGATGAAGATGAGAGGCTTTCTGAAATAAATGCCATAATGCATTAAGCCCTTAAGGTAATGCAAAATTCGCTTAACAGCTACCCAATGAACCTCTTTGGGACATGACATAAACTACACACTTTATTAACACTGAAAGCCAAATCAAGCTTGGTACATGTAGTATATTGCAAGCCACCGAGGACACTTCTATACAGGGTGGATAATGAAAATCTGAACCACATAGTAAGACACTCATAAGTAGACAGCTAAGAGCTTGAATTCATTGGTGAAGGATAAGGTTTAGCATCAGCCATTTGTGCCTTAACAAGAAACTCAGATATATACTTGGTCTCAACCCTTGATATTGGTTTGTAACTCAGCCTAAGCATTAAACAAAAGAAAAACTTCTCTCACTGCACTTTTATTTTTAAGAAAATACACGTAAGTATTACATGATGAAGACTCATTAACTGTGTCTAGAGTAGCAATCAACGCAGAAGGCTATTGATTTCCTTGGCCTAAGCCAGATGAAAAACCACTTGAGTTCTATTGTGGGAATTTGTTGGAGCTGCAAAATTGTGATCAAAATGGTACCAACATCTGTTCGCCAAATGGCCAAGTTTACCACATAACTGGCATTGATGACTACCATTGTTAAAGCCTCTACTTATTATTGTTTTGAGAATTATTACTATAGCCTTGATAATTTCTAGCATTTTGATTTTTATTGTAATTTCTAGAGTCTTAATAACTAACAACTTTTATCATTAGTAAACTGTATTTCTTAATTCTTGGACTAAGTTTGGTCAATATTTGCTGATGCTCGCAACAAATCTCCATAAATTGTCATAGTATAATCTGTAATACTTATGTTACCTAGTTTGGTCAATATTTGCTGATGCTCACAACAAATCTCCATAAATTGTCATAGTATAATCTGTAATACTTATGGTACCTTTTACTATATTACTCACTTCAGACTCATATTGAAAAAAATATACATAAGGAGGCAAGAACGAGATGAAAAAAAGAAAGAAATAGAGAGAGAAAAGTTTTCTATTATTTCATTTTTATATTTTCTTTTCCGTGTATATAACTAACTTTATATAATAAAAAGCAAACATCTCAATATTCCACAACTTTACCCTTTAACTAATTACAACCAAACTAGCCTTTACAAATAGTTTTTGTTTTGTTGACATAGCTCTTGACTAACAGAAATTGATTTATTTTGTCCTCTACATAACCTACCAAAATCTCCAACTAGCTTTATGCTCAAACTTATAGTTAGTTAACGACAAAAATATTACACGTATATTTATAAATAAAAATATATTACTCATATATTTACAAATATATTTACTTTATATTATTTTTATTAGTATATTTTCTATATATTATTGTTATTAGTATTTTGTTGAGAAAAATATATTTATAAAATAATAATAATATCTAAATTATTTAGCATTAATAATCACAAAAGTATAACAAATGTTTCTTTATCACTAAACACAAATGATTTTTAAAAAATATAGTAAAAAGAATATTACTCATATATTTATAAATAAAATGTAATATTTTGAATAAAGTAATTTACTCGCATTAAGAAAATATTACCTTTCAGTAGTATTTTTTTTGTAATGAAAAGAACTCGGAATTTTACTAACTCAATGATGATGAATTTTGAATTCAGAATTTTAGCAATTGGTATTTTATCAATAATGTCGTTAAAAGAATAATGATTATTTAAAGCGTGTACAAATCTAATTAATATTGGTTTCTTTTGATGTACAAAAGTTTTAGATAAATGATTAGCTTTGAAATCTAAGTACTTAATTAGGCTAATTCAAAAGATAAATACAAAACATTATCATTTAATTTTGTATGAGAAAAGATTAGAGAACTCAAAAGAGAATATCATTCTCCACATAACAATGTACGAGCTGGCGGTTTGAATGAGCCTATAAAATCATGTACAGGCTAGTGAGCTTGATAAGCCTAAAACCATATGCGGACTGGCAAATATTTTTGAACAAAAATATCCTAAGATTTTAAGATAATGACAATGTTTTGCCCTTCATATTTTATCCTAAATTTGAGTAAAACAAAGTGAGATTAAAAAAAAAAAAAAAGAATTTAATTACCTTAATTAGAAAATGAGTTTAATTATTTGAAAATAATTTTAAAGAGTTTAGTTTCACATAGATGTCTCCAGTGTCATGAATCTTATCTTATGATAAAAGCTTTTATTTTAATGTAATAAATATCAAGAGTTTTAAAAGGTTACGAAATTTAATTTCTACGACTTATTAAAAAAAATTATGAAAAAATCAAATTAATCAATAAAATATTATTAAAGAATATATATATATATATATATATATATGTGTATGTATATATATACACACATATATATACATGTGTATATATATACGCATATATATGTATATATATATAAACACATATACATACATATATTAATAAAATATTATTAAAGAATATATATACACACACATGTACATACATATACACGCGCGAGTTTACTTCACTGATATTATTGAATTAAAAAAAGGGAGTTGTTGATTAGAACTGAAGAAGAGTTCTTCAATATTTTACATAAGAATATTTTCAAATTTTCAAACAAGTATCATATACATATACAATGTACATATATTTTTAATGCATGACTAATTTTGTTTTACTTACAATAACTTAATTTATTTTATTATTAAAAAATAAAATTAGTTTATATAATGAATATTTTTTAATTTAATAAAAAATTTATATTCATTAGTTATTTTCTTATTTATACATAATATATATTTCAAATATGATGTATAAATTATTTAAAAAAATATAAAATTAAAATAACAATTTAATTCATACTAAGCCGTTTTATTGACTAGTATATATATAAAGGATATAAAAAATCATCTTAATAGTAAAATAATTTAAATTAATGATATAAATTTTGGATACAAGAAAAAAATTTACTAGACCATTAATTAACAAAAAAAAAAAAACTAGGGATAAAGTATAATGTTTATCTAGAAAGAATACAAATTTTAATAAAAGTACATTTTAAAAAAAAAAATACACTTATGAAAATGATATTATTAGATAATAGGATAATAAATATAAAAGATAATTTATTAGAAATGATTTATGAAAACGTAGAATAGCATAAATTAAAATTTAAAACATATATTGGATTTTTTGTTACTATTCATGATAAAGATTTAAACTAAATATTAGGCTTAACGTATGAATTTGAAAGATAAAAACTAATGAAAGAAGAAAACTATCCTTTTTCAGTACACTATATAATAGAATATTCATTAATTAATAATCATTACAGTTCAATATATTAACAAAATAAATTTAAAGAAATAGAAAACAAAAATTAACAATAAAACAAATAATAATAAATTTTAAAATACAAGAATAATAAAATTTAGATGTCAAAGAAAAATCTCTCATATAAGAAAGAAGAAATAATATTCCAAGAATTAAGTTTATTAATAATCAAGCAAAGATTAATAAACCTAAAAAGAAAGAACAAGAAGAAATAAAAGAATTAAACAAGAAATTAATGAAATTAAAATTTTATTAATACATGAATTATAGGAGACTAAAGGATGCTAAAATCAAAATTACATTAAATAGAATTAGATGTAGAAGTAGAAGTAGAAGAAAATTGAAATATATATGATAGTATAAAAACTATAATGAAAGCATTAATCCATTTAGTTGAAAAAATAGATATAATGTGTGAATTAAATATTAAATATTTACAAAACCTAAATGAAATACAAAAAGAAATCCATGATGAAATAAGAGAATACAGTTGTACAAAAAAAAAAATTACAATTGGATATGCATAAAGAATTTATAGAATTAAGAATAGATATTAATAATATACCAAAAATAAATGAATTAAGATTTGACTCATTAAAAGGATTAAAAGAGGAACCTCTTAGGAAATCTGATGCATTAATACACTAAAATGATAAAAAAAAATGATGAAGAAAGATAAGGAAAAGATATAAGGAAAAATAACAAAACTAGCACCCCCTAAACTTGTAATAACAAAACTAACACCCCCTGTATTCAATTAAAATTGAACGACGATAATTTAGACCCGTTCAATATTGGACGTTCAATTAGAATTGAATGACGACAATTAGACCCGTTTAATATTGAACGTTCAATATTTTACGTTCAAATTGAATATTGAACGTTCAATTCTAATTGAACATAAGGGGGTGTTAGTTTTATTACTATAAATTTTAGGGGTACTATTTTTGGTAATTTTTCAAGATATAATCTCAATATAATAGAATAACATGAATAATATATTAGGAAGAAGAATAAAAAATCTTAAAACTTGGATAATTTTTAAATGCCAAGAAAAGAAATAATATAAATAAGTACAAGGAAACGATAGAATTTGTTGCGATATAAAAGATTTTAAAATGCCAAAAAATTATTAATGTAATATAAAACCTTATAATAAGCATAAGAAGCATAAAAAGTATGAAAATTTTATGATATATAAATTTAGAAAAAAAAAATTCAAAAATATAAAAGAATATATAACAGAAAATATTATAGACAAATATATTTTAGAAGAAGGAAATATAATACACTATAAAAGAAAAATTATTGTCTATCAGAAGAAAAAAAAATTATATATGTTAGATATGTAATAAAGAAAGATATTATACAAATAAATGCCTAAATAGACTTCAACATAATAAAGAATTTAAAAAAGAATTCCCTCAAAAAATAAAAATCTTAGAAGAAACTTTTAAGATAAAACTAGAACCAATAGAAGAATATGATATAAATAATACATGCAGTATCTATTTATTAGAATAAATAGAAGAAGAAATTACAAGCTCAAAAATATTTGATTCTGATTCTGAATTTGATTTTGATTAATGGATGAATTATTAAGTATAACAAATTCAAACAGTACAATATAAAAATATGATTAAAATTCAAATGATATAATAATTATCATTTACATGCATATATTGACACGGTATAAGTATGTGTGTAGTTATTAAACATGTGTTTTCAGAATAATTTTGAAAATCTACCCCGAAGGAATTAATAGTAAGAATAGCAAATAATACTACTATAAATTTAAACAAAGTTTTAAAAGATATAGATATATTAATAGGAGGAGAAATATTTCACATTCTCACAATATATCAATAAAAAAACAAGAGTTGATATCTTATTAGGAAACAACTTGCTAAACATACATCAATCATTTACCCAATACCTAGACAAAATCAGCTTGACAACTTTATATGTCGAAGTTATTTATATGTCAAAAATAAGAAAAGCTTTAACAATTTTATCACCAATTTTACATCACAACATAAAAGCAAAAACATGGTGAGAATATAAAATCAAAAAATCACAAATAGAAAACATTTCTTTAAAAATAGAGGTAAATCAAAACCTCTTTTTAAATAAAATACAAAAAATAAAGCCTTAATAGAAATTAGAACATTATTAAGAAAAATATGTTCAGAAAATCTATTAAGCTCAAATATTAATAAGTCTAATGAAATAGCAATCATAAAATTAAAATATTATTTAAAGGTCATAAGAGTAAAATCAATGATTTATACTCCGAATGATAGGGAAGAACTTGAAAAATAAATTCAAGAACTTTTGGAATTAAAAGTAATCATTCTCAGTAATTCACCACGTTTAAATACAACTTTTTTAGTATAAAAAAAGTTAAAAAACGAAGATAAAAGAAAAAAATTGTTATAAATTTTAAAGCCTTAAATAAAAAAAATAATAGATTATGGATATTTTATACCTAAAAAAGAAGAAACTAGTTCTCTAGAAAAGAAAAATAATAAAATTTCTAAAGGTAAAAATATCCAATTATCTCAAAAAAAGGATAAAATCTTAGAAGTAATTCAAAAAGGAGAAATAACTCTCCAAAAATTTTATCGTCTACATTATAGATGAAAAAGAATCCAAGAAAAAATTTTATGTTGTCTATAATAGACCAACTCTAGGAATATACCAGACATGGCTAGAAGCTAGCAGAGCAATAATCGAATTCTCAAGAGTAACACATAGAGTATTCACTAGCAGAATTCGAGCAAAAGGAAGTTTTGCCAATTACAAAGCTCCAAAACTTCTTAGACCCAATGATGTAGTAGGTAGTTTAGAATGAAACTATGCTCAAGTGCTCAAAAATTAGTCAATTGCAAAGAACAAGATAACAACTCTAAGAAAAGTACTAAGATCAATATTCTTCAAGGAAGTAGATAATATATTTATTGTCCAAAAAAGAGAAGGAAAGTAAAAGCGACGAAACATCAACTCAGACTAGTGGTTGAATTTTTTTAATTTAGCTAGAAGACCAAAAAAAGAACAATTAAAAGTTATATAGTTTTTTTACTATAGAAAAAGTTCATGCACCAAAAAACAAAAAGATTATTAGCAACAAATTCAATATTGTCGAATGAACAGATGCTAAATTAATTTATCAGTTATTTTATGTTGATTAATTAAAAATATTTATTTTCAAAAAAGTAATCAACACTTCAGAAAATGAGTAAAAGTAAATGATAAACCAATTTTCTTAAGATTTTTTAGTTCACTTATATATTGGAATAAAGGAGAATCAATGAGTTCATATCATTTTATCAAAATAAGAATGACATCTTCAACGAGGACAGTCGACCAACCCAAAACTTTACCAAAAGAAAAGTTTAATGAAGAATTATTAAATCAAGAACGAGCAATAATATTAAGCTATATTTATTATGAAACAAGAAAAATAAACAATTTCTCAAAGATAAAAGTTAATTATTTCACCAACAAGACTATAATGATTTTTCATAATAATTTGAAAATTAGTCAAGAAGATGTTGAAAAAGTACTCAACTTTGAGGCACCATTCAACTGTAATGAAATAAATGCCACTGAATGAACCAAACAAGAATTTTGCAAATTAGCAAAAAATTAGACCAAAGATCATAAGTGTATTTATTGCATTAAAGACTAAGATGACTCCACATCACCAGACTCCAAAATAAGTGTATCGGTAAGTGACTGTGAATAAAGTGTAGACAGTCCAAAAAGAAAAGATAAGAATAAAATGTAAACTTTACACATGTTCTTATCCAACATAAAAAATAAAGATAAGATTACATCTTAACTTTACAGGTGTCCAAAGAAGGAAAAGAAAAAGATAGGATAATTTTATCTTTTCACGCATTTTGAAGAGGTCTATAAATACATTAGGAATTTAAAGAAAAGAATAAGTCAACACACACAGACCTAAAATCTCAATATTTTTTCTTTGTACTCTTAGACAAATTTTATGTATCACAAAACTCCTATAGAGTAAAATAGCAAGAAAATTAGGGTTGTAATAATACTATTTTTTTAATGAATAAAAGTTTTATTTCTCCAAAAATCCAGTGTCTTTCTTATTTCTTAAGAAAAAGTATGAATTTTATTTTTTTTGTTGAAAGTAGGTGACCATTTTTCAACACAAGATGTGAGACTTTTTATAAGATAAGTAAAGATTAAATCTAAAGTAGCAGAAGTAGACCAATATTCAGCAAGAACAAAGGATTATCAACTCTAAGTGTTGTTTGTCAATCATAAGATTTTACTGAAAAATTTAATTTGTTATTAGAAAATTTATAAATATGTTGTGCTTAAAATTTTGGTATTAAAACAATGAGAAATAAAACCAAATAATGACAACAAATGATAACAATTGAAGATTTTAAAAGAAAATATTTAGAACTTTTATAATAATATTTTGATACAAAATGTTATGAAACTTGTTTAAAAAATTTTAAAAAATTTGATACTCTTTTAGATTATTATATAAATTATATATATAGTGTTTTGTATCTAATAGACCATCACTAAAAAAAAAATTTAAGGAATTATTTTACAAAAAAAATTTGTCAAAGTAACTAAAAAATAATTTGATAACCTACATTTTTTGTTTTACTTATTCAAAGAACAAATATAAAAGATAAGTTAATTAAAGCTTTTAAAAAAACTTAGCAATCAAAAATTAGTATCAATGCCTAGTTAAAAAATTAAATAATGAATAAAATAAAAATTATTCAACTTAAACAAAATACTCAAAAGAATTTAAAATATTCATAGAAATCATGTTAGAAAAATTAAGAGATTGAAAAATTAATATCATTAGTTATCAAGAACATCATTAATATAAAGTATAAACTTCAAGAACACTAAAAATATTTTTATAAATGTTAAGAACATTACTAAAAATATGCCGAAACTCAGAAACATGAATAATAATATTCCATATTTTTTTCAATCCATTATTTATATAATGTTTTCGGAGATTTTAATATATTTTATTATATCTCATTATATATATATATATATATATATATAAAAAGAAGGTAACTAAAGCACTTACGACTTAAAACATCGTTCATTTAGTGAAAAGCCTTACACATTAATATCCAATCATAGCTAGAACCTTTAATGATAACAATAAGAACAAACCCAATGATTGCATTCGTTCCTTTTAAATACACTAAAAAGTGATAACAATAAAACTCAACAGAGTACTCTCATCAAAGGGTGAGGGAATTCGATGAAAAAAATCATTGTAACTGTCAATAAATAAATCATTACTATAACGATGAAAAGAATACCCATGACACATGATAAAATGAACGTTGTACATCCAACTAAAAAACAAGCAACCGTCTCAAAATACTCATCACAAAGTAAGAAAGAAATAACCTTAACATGACGTTGCAAAAGAGAGCATAAAACAATAATAGCAATATAGCATTATGAAGATACCTTCAAATGAAGTATCGAACTCTTAAATCTTCCAAACATATTTACAAACAAACTAGCTTATCAATTGGCTCGACAGTTCCATACGATTGACCAACAACATTACAAGCAAGATTATGAGTATTGAACAAAACAAAGCAAAAAAAAAAAACTTAAAAGTAAGATGCTAGAGCAACTGATTATGTCGCTTAGACTTATTACGGTTAAATCTTTCCTAAAATGTGTAAGTATTAATTTTAAATAAAATCAACACACAATAAATAGACACATAAAACACATTAATTTAAAATTTTCTCATAATTATAGTTAAAGTAATACATTAAATGTTAATCTAACATAATTAAATTAACGAGTTAATTTAAAAATCAATAATATTAATAGATCTAATTTTAAGTTCAATAAGCCTTAAATGTTCAACCTTAAAGAAATAGATACTATAGTAAGACCTAACAAAATGTTAGTTTTCTTCCGAGCTTTCTTAATTAAGCGCTACTAATTAGCATTTATTTTAGCTTAGTATGTATGAATTTCGACTCTTTTGTTCTTAGTAGCTAAAGTTATAATGCCGCATTCATTAAAATAGTAAAGTGCATCATAGATTAACGGAGGTACAATGTATTAATGATTTTCTGAACTGTGATTTAAACCTAATAAGGGTTTATTAAAAAAATGAAACAACAAATCTAAATTTGGAAAAATTTATCGCCCTAACAGAAAAAGGTTGCATCTCAAACCCAAAAGTGGTAAAAACTAAAAGCTAAAAACCAAAGCAAGGTGGCGGCGGATCCAGAGCAAAGATAGATAACCAAGACATATCATCCAACGTCAGTATTTATCTCCACCCTTTAACGAGATGAACGGCCAAGATCAACCTCAACCATCTTATCCAAGGGTAGAAACAGTAACCGCGTTTTTCGTTTAATTAATTAACGAAACAATAAATCCCACTCTGCTTTAGAATTAGAGTTAGACCCTAACCGTGTTCCTGCTTTTTCAGTCTTCGCTCTCCATTGAAACCCAAACTCCAACCTCTAAGCTCATTAGCTTCTTTCTTCATAACTCATAACTGAATAGTGAAACAAAGGAGATGCAATCCAACGGCTCTGATTCGTCAAACCAAGAACCACAAGAGAAACAACAGGAACAACAAAAGAAGAACAATTATAACAACTATAGGCAAAGCCAGAGCCAAACGACGTCGCATAGTCATCATTATCATCCACAGCACCAACAGCCGTGGATGGCGATGCAATTTCCGCCGCCGGCTATGGTAATGCAGCATCAGATGATGCCACATCAGCATTATGCTGCGCCGTCATCGCCACATCAGCACTACGTCGCTTTCCATCATCAATACCATCCTCACCCAGCTCCTCACCATCACCTTCAATTTCACAACCATCATCTGAATACTTCTCATCAAGGATCCAATGGCGGCGGTGATAATAAAACCATTTGGGTTGGTGACTTGCACCATTGGATGGACGAAAATTACCTCCGTACCTGTTTTGCTTCCGTTGGCGAGGTCTTTCTTTATCTTGTTTTGAATCTATATTTATTAATTTTTTTCCTTTTAGTTTGGACGCTTTTTAAAATCAATTTTTAAGTTTAATAGTGTTTTCGGATTACTGATTTCTATTTGAAGATATTTGTAATGTGTGAAAAGATTAAGGTGGATAGATTGATTGGGCAAATTGTGACTCTTGAATGGTGTTCTTTTAAACAATTGGGTTAGAGGATTTGTAGGAGTAGTAAAGAAAGCAGTTTGGTTTATTTAATTTTTGTGCATTAATTTTATTGTTGAGTTGTGAGTATGTTGTTCTATGTTATTTCAAAAAGGAGTATGTTGCTCTCCAATTGAAGTACATTTTTGTTTGGGCCAGACAAAATGACTGTATCGTCACAGCTTGGGTATTGGCTTAGTTGGTTTATTGGTGTAGTAATCTCTTTGAAAAGTCCTAACATTTAATTCTCTGACCTTTTGAAGATTAATTGGCAATACTGTTTGAAAAAGAATTTTGAAATCTGGATAATTAAATGGAGGGTTGTTTTGTTATGTAATGCAGATATCTGGAATCAAGGTTATTCGCAATAAGCAGACCGGTATTTCTGAGGGTTATGGATTTGTGGAATTCTTGTCGCATGTGACTGCTGAGAAAGTTCTACAGAGCTACACTGGCCTTTCAATGCCTAACACTGACCAGCCATTCCGGCTGAATTGGGCAACATTTAGTACTGGTGATAAGCGTTCAGATAATGCTCCTGATCTTTCTATTTTTGTAGGAGATTTAGCTGCAGATGTTACGGATACTTTATTGCATGAAACTTTTTCGAGTAAATATCCGTCTGTTAAAGCTGCAAAAGTTGTTATTGATGCCAATACTGGCCGTTCAAAGGGTTATGGTTTTGTGAGATTTGGAGATGATAATGAGAGATCAAAGGCCATGACTGAAATGAATGGTATTTATTGTTCAAGCAGGCCTATGCGTATTGCCGCTGCAACTCCTAGGAAGTCATCTGGATATCAACATCATCAATATTCGTCACAAGGTACTAATTTTTTTTTCCTATTTCTGTCATCCATGTGAATAGATTTTATTATTTATTTTTCTTGCTGCTAAATGCTTTAATGTTGCTTCCTTTTGCGGCAATAATAGCCAAAACTGTTTTAGCTTTCAATACCTTGAGTTATTTTGTTTGACTTTGCGTATGACCATTAATGTCTTCTCATTTTCTCTCTTCTATTGTTTCTGCATTTGGTATGTTCTCGAGGTTCGTCACGTTGCTGTTTTGTAAAGGCACTTTGAAGAGAGAATTGGATGTAGGTTTCGAGAATTATAGCTGTAGAAGTGACGGAAGCTTCTTTTAGATTTTATTTTTTGATCATGAATCTTCTATTATTTTCCATCTGAAGGGACCAAGGTTATATTTGAATCTAGGATTATAGCGGGAAAGTAAAAAAAACTTACGGAGAAGCAATTTTCTGATGGGAAAAAGTATAATATGGAAAGTAAGCGGAAAATGGAACTTGATAAATTTCTTTCTAAAATTTTACCCTACAAAAGCTGAGGAAAGTTAAAGTTCTTGTGGAAAATTATTGGGCTAAAGCCCACACCACATTCGCTAATCGTCTGTTTTGTTCTTCTCACCACTTTTCCTGCCCATATTTTTGCAACTCCCAATATTCCCTCTTCTTTTCTCTTCCTAGATCTCTTCTTTGTTCTCACCTCCTCCCACACCTGACCATCTTCCTCACTTATCTACTCAGTCTATTATAGTTATCTTCATTCATAGTTGTCCTCCACTACTCCATATTCAATCAACAGCCAAGTAGAAGTCAGCAATTGAGCTAATTTTTGTTCTTCTACTGCATTTAATGGGTTGGGCTTATATATGATTTTGTTTGCATCGGATAATCTTTATTAAATTGCTATCAAGGAGTTCATATTTAGCATATTCATTTTCTGCTCTTTACTTTTCCTTCCTAATGAACTCCAAACACTGGAAGTTATTTTGATTTTCTTTCCTTCATAGTTTTCGTCTCTACCAATTGCCTTACCATTTTATTTCCCTGTCAAATCCTTAACCTAAAGCACGTCGAATCCTACTCTAGATCATATTAACATGGACTAGTAACAATATGTTAGGATTTTAGTATTGTAAACGATACAGCATATTTGGTTGTTTACCAGACTTGAGGAATTGTCAAGGTTTATCTTTTTGTAACCCATGTTTGGATTTGTTTTGACAAGGCTGCAATGTTCATTGTCTTCAATGTAATTTAAATTGATTTGCAATCTTCTTTGGATTTAATTTGAATGTGCTGTTCATTCTTTTCTACATGTAATTTAGCTTGATGGTTGTCATTTAATTTCCCTGTAATAATTGATCCATGTCTTTGAAGTATTGGGGTAATATTATATTATATGCATCCATTGCTTGAATGTTAACCCTCTAGAATTTGCTTTTGGTAGGAGGATACTCACCAAATAGTTTATCAACTCAAGGATTCCAATCTGATGGAGATTCATCTAACACAACAGTGAGTTTGTTGACATTAACTATTATCAAGGCACCAAGCATACGCTTTTGTTCATTTGGCTAACTCAGGTGTCATTGTAGATATTTGTAGGCGGGCTTGACTCCAATATTACTGATGAAGATCTCAGGCAGCCTTTTTCGCAGTATGGTGAAATAATTTCTGTCAAAATACCTGTCGGGAAAGGCTGTGGGTTTGTACAATTTGCCAACAGGTAGATTCATTCCATGATCTACTTTACTATGCAAATGGTGATTGATAAAATTTTCAGCATTTATTGGTTTTTTGGTGCTAAGTTATTGCCTTATCCCTTTCCCTCTTGTCACAGAAATAATGCTGATGAGGCTTTGCAGAAATTGAATGGAACAGTAATTGGCAAGCAAACAGTGCGACTTTCATGGGGTCGCAATCCAGCAAATAAACAGGCATTTATCTCCATTCCTTGCAAAGCTTCTCTCCTCTTCCCCGTTTGCTGATATAAACGTATCATATTTTTGGCAAAGTAGTTATACTTGTGACTACGTGCTCATATACTTAACACGCGTTAAAAGCTTAATGCAAATGGTCCATCATGTGCAACGTTGTGCATGTATTTTTTGGTCATTTCACATGAGGAAAAAATGCCAACTACCCAATCACAATTCTCTCGCCTCTTCTCCAGCTCTCCTCCAAAAATACACCTATTCCAGTTATGGCTACATTGAACAAAATAGAGATACTCTAAAATTGCAAGAGTAATATTTCTTATCTCCTCCCATCAGTCCAGCATTACGATCTTTGTTCAAACCTTGCCACTCCATGAATCTTTCTTCCTCCCCGCATCCATACATCTCCTAATTGAATCCTCCAAATAGTTTTGCGATTTTGCTTTTGCCTTTTGTTGAGAAATCGTTAAAGTATAGAGGATAAATAGAAAGCATAACATACTCGCATTGTTCTCATTGACTAGTACAAATATAAGAATTAACCGTATTTATAGATATGATACTTAACCCTAATGACGTAATAGACCTACTATATAAATAAAGAAACAATAATTTTCTAATTTATGACTCATATAATTTGATATTTATTATTTATAACATTCCCCTCAAGCTGGACATAGAGACTATACGTGTTCCTCTTGGACAAATACAAAATACCTTAAATATAATAAAGATGCTAATAATAATAGCATAACAAATATCCCGCCACAGATATTGAGTAGAGCTGAGTTGCTTGTAGTTAGAGATGAATGCAATAAGCACAAGAGTAATAGCTTGTTTAGATTAGCCGCACCATTATTTTCTTATTGAAGACAATGAATGATAAATAATTGGAGTAATAGTCATAGAGAGTAAAATTTACTGTTGATGATAACAGAGTAGAGACTCATAGAACTAACATAGATAGGAGGAAAACTTTTGTGAGTTGAGAGACAAACATAATAGAAACCATATAGAATTCGAAAACAAACAAAGAACCCAACATATTTTTATTGGGCACAAACAAAATTAAAAATGACAAAATAATCATGTGATAAGTAAAAGTACTTGGGTAAAAACAAAAACAAGTCTGAATACAGTTTTAATATAAAAATAATGAAACGACTTGAAATTAAAAAACATGTGTTGCCAACCAAGAAACAAAACCCAATAGGTTGAAAGGGCTCTCAGTTTTTTTCTAAAATCATTTATAAAAAATATAACAAAATGAGAGTCAAAAGATTGAGAAAGTGCCCAAAAAAAAAAAAAAACTTTGACAGACCAGTGAGAGTCATCTTCAAAGAAATTTTTCCTTCTTTTTTTTTTTGTACAAATTCTAAGAGAATTTGATTAGATCTGGATTTTGAGAGGAGTGGCAACAAGACTTAATCAACATATGTGCAATAATAGATCTGAGAGATTCCACAACTGCAAGAAACAAAGAGTGTGGCTGAGTCATCGGACGGTGGCTAACTATGCAATGTGGTGGTTCAGTCACACAAGTGGCTGCAGTACTGATTATGATGATTTCTTTCCTAACACCCTCCAAGGGAGAGAGGTTAGAGGGAAACGACTAGGTTTTAGAATATAGACTGAAAGTATTCAGGATTGAACCCTCTTTGATACCATGTTGAGAAATCAAATAAAAGATTATATTACATTAATGGAATCGTGGCATTATCAATTTACCTAACATAAATATCAGTGGCATTATTGATTTAATTTGGCTCTATGAACAAACATTCTTATATGCAAGTTTATTAAGATTCCTCTAGTTTATTCAAAATCTTCATCAATGAATTTCTACTGTTGACCATTTCACAGAATAATTCCTTTGATTATTACTTTGTCATTCTAATGGTTATTACTTATTATGCATTGAATTGCTTTATACATAAATGTTTATAATTATGGATATGCAGTAAATACTTCTTATACTTGTGCAATAAAACAATTCATATATATCTTCAACCCAAAAATTTTCAACTTTTAGTTTTAAATAACAGTAGAAAACAACTAATATATCGACATTGCTGATTACAAAAACATTATGTCAGTATTTTCTAGCAAAACCACCTCAAAATTATCAGAGAGAAAATTTTGAAAAATAATTCATGGCAAATAACAAATCAAAACTCACACAAAACAAAGTCTTAAACTGTAGCCAATCGAACGTCAACCACATCCCCAAATGATTTCCCAGCCCAACTTCAATCACATTTTCAAATGAATTCACAGGCTCACAGCCCTAAATTCGTGAGACAGTGTGGTTTTCATCTAGAGTAATGAATCTATAACACTCGAGTTGATTCAGTTCTGCAGTGTTATTTTTCTGATTTGGTGATGATGTCATGATTGTGTTCACAGGTCATGTAACTTAAACACGGGCTAGAACCAGATCATTTTAACTTAGGTTCATGGGAGGATAGAATAAATTTGGCTCTTGCAGTTCTAGGGAAATTGTATTTTGTTGGGTGTAACCATTAGGTGTACATGGTGTAGAGCTAGAAAAGAGGGAAGAGAATTGCGATATGGTTGCTAGAAACTTTTTTCTATGCTAAATGACCAAGAAGTACGTACCCAACATTTGAGGTGATGAATTTCTGTTTGATTTTTAACTCCCATTATCTGTATGGACCAAAGTGTTAGCTTTTTGTCAACGTTCTAGGATTAGAGTGCATGTATAGAAAATTGTAGGATTAATCTGCTCATTGAAAGCGATGTGATACTGCGGGGGTCATTACCCTTAAGTTTACTGGTTGTCTCGTATAATACTTTTAAGACTATGTACTAGTAGTTTGTTGTGATTGGTCATTCCAACACAAATCTCCAGCTCTTGATTATCTTATCTTCCATTTAACATTCTCTCTTTCTGTGATGAAACAACCATCGTGATATCCATAGTGATATTGATCTTGTTATAAATTATTCTCTATTGATTTTTACAGTTTAGAGCAGATTTTGGCAATCAATGGACTGGGGCTTATTATGGAGGACATATATATGATGGCTATGGATATGCTATGCCACGACCCCATGATCCAAACATGTATGCCACAGCATATGGGGTTTATCCAGTATTTGGTAGCCACCAGCAACAAGTAAGCTGATCAATTACTTCCTAGGCACGGCGCAGCCATCTGCAACAGCAAGTAAGCTGACTTGGGCTGCATAGTTTTCTAGGAGGTAGACATCATGACTCTAGAATCATTAATTCAAGGTAAAACTGGCTTGGTGCTGTAATCTTATGAATCATCCCTCTGATTTGGAGTGGAACTGAATTTTGTAGATGTGAGGTAGCTTTGTAATGATTGGATTAATAAATCTACAATCACAGGATTTTAAGAAACATATTGGAATGTATGGCCTTGAGAATGCGCATGTTATGATTAAGAATATTCGTTGTTTTGTCAGTTTTTTGCTGCAAGTTGCCCTATTTCACCTGCAACAGTGTGCTATCTTCATTTTTGACTAACCAGTAGCCACAATGCATTGCAGCTTTGCAGTTTCAACCAACGTTTTTTTTCCTTCCTTTTTCCTCTCTGAAATACCTTACTTCATTAAATTGAAGCTTCGGTACATAAAATAGTCTAAAACTTGTTGAGATAAAAAGGATTCTAAAATGTTACCCTCAACATGACTATATAAGGCCCACTAGTCTAGGTGATGAGCAGCAGTATTAATATTTCTAGGGATCCACATATTAAAATTACAAAGTAAATGTTTAGCTATATATATAAATTCTTGAGCTTATGAAATTATAGCTTGTATGATATTTTTATTGTCTCCTTTCAGATATACAGTAGTATAATTAAGGGTGTCCAAATTCAGGTCGAATTGATTAAATTCATACACACTAATACAATCTAAATTGGATTGATTTTAATTCAAATTTTACAGAAATTATTTATTATGAGTTGAATCGGTCCTTGTAGCAAAAAGATTTACAATGATAGATTCATTTCATACATATAATATATTATATATTTTTTATATTTTATTTAATATAATAAGTTTATTAAATAAACAAAAATACAAAAATACAAAATTAATCCTTATCTTTTTTTTTTTTTTTTTTTTTTGACTCTCTTACATTATTAGTTTGATTAAGTTGTATTTGGGCTTATCTTAATAACAACCCATATGATCTTTAAACCAATTAATTAGTCACTAAATTATTGTTTATAATTAAGTAATATTAACGCTTTTTTTTTTTTTTCCCTCTTAAGATTGCTATATAATGCAACAATGCTTAGCATCAAGCATTAATGAACAATTTTTGTGACTGACTCGTTTATTCCATTTGGAGATATCATATAAATATATGTAAATTATGTTATTATTTATTCAATCACATTTACATTGTTTAAAGTGTGAAGAGCCAAAATGATTCATTTGCTTATGCAATAAGTGTTATTTAGTTTTTTAACTTATAAAAAGTGTTTTTGAGTCCATTTGCTTATAAAAAATGTGTTCTAAAGTCCCTTTACTTGTAAAAATATATGTAAATCAATGACAACATTAATTTTTCATTCAATTTTTCGTTAAATCTAACAAAATAGTACATGTGTCACATGCATGTTTATATTTTTTTTTATAGATATATATCAAATTAAATAATTTTTAATTAAGCTTACTCTAATTTTTTACAATTTCTTTCTATTAAACTTAAATAAAATTTGCATTGTCTAATTTGTGATTTTAGATATTAAACAATGAAAATTCTATTTAAATGTTATTAAATTCGATCAAACTTAAATAAAATTTTCATTATCTTAGTTGTGACTTTAAATATTAGATAATTAAATTTTATTAAAAATTTTATGTAAGTTTTGTTTGAAAACTAAAAAAATAAGTAATTTTTTAATAAAATATTAATTTATTTACGTATATATATATCGAAAAATATAAATATACATGTGACACATTTGGTATTCCGTTATATTGGATGGAAAATTAACTTTGTCCTTGCTTGACACATTTTTTACGAATAGATGGACTTAAAAACACATTTTTTAAAAGCAAAAAAATTTAAAGACATTTTTTATAACTTAAGGGACTAAATGCCACCTTTTATAAAAATAAAAAATCTTTATGACACTTTTTTCTTGTTTAAATTAAAGGCTTATTTGTACATGAAATATATGCTTAAAATTAATACAAAAGTAAATAGTAAATATCTTTGTTAGTTTATGTGTTATTTGTAATGTAGAATTGAATACATGATCTTTGTTTATTTATAATTTGAAAAAAAAAAATCAAAATCATTTTTGGTATTAATTTCAATTAATTGTTAAAGCATAACATTTAATACAATAGTTGTTTAGCTATTAAAAATAAATATTTTTTAAAATTTAATAATAAAAATATAAAAAATAAATACAAAATTCGTTCCATTCAATCTAAAAAATTTAATTTAGATTAATTTTATAAATTTTATTATATTGAATTAGATTTTACTTTTCCGCTAAATTTGAACCAATACATGGTATGTACACCCATAAATGTAACTATTATCCAACATTTGTTTTGTGTAAATCGTGAATTTTTTTTATTTTTTTTTAATTTTGGATGAAAATGGTTCTATAATTTTTTAACTAAATGACATATTAATCTTATAATTATTTTGACATATTTATTTAGTCATGTAATTTAAAAATTGGGTCATCTAAATACAAATTTTCAAAAATTAATATTTTTAACGGTATAATTGGTATTTCTTAAAAATTAATATTTTATTAAAAAAATTATTTCCACGCATTCTCTTCTTCTACTGATTTTTTGGCTATAAAACGCGACGAACCTTGTCACTGGTAAGATCCCAGCTTGTGACAATTCAAACAAAAGCATCCTTTAGCGCCGTCAATGACGGAGTTGGCGTTTTTGGCCTTTCTTCACTCTTTTTTTTTTTTTTTATTAAGGGCCTTTCTTCACTGTTTGTTTTATCTGTTATTGATTATTCTACAATATTTATCATAAAGGCTAGGGATGTCAATTTTTTCAGCCGAAATTTGTGGAGAAATTCCTACTTTGGTATCGATGGAGAATGCCTCCGTAGTAATGGGGTGGGAATCACCCTTCTTGCCCCACTTATTCCTCAATTCTCATTTTCAAATAGTTTTTTTTTTTTGTATATATATATATATATTATATATTTGTTAAATTTCATAATTAAATTAAATATATTATATAAAATTTTCTTGTAAAGAGACTTGCAAGTTGGTTTCTGTCCGGCTAAGAATTCGAAATTGAAATCTAATTGTGGCCCAAAAAATAGCTGCATTCAACAAATTTTTCAGTATAGTTCAACTACAGAATATAGAAATCTAGAAGTTATGAACCAGTCTTATTTTGCACGTGTTAATTTTAAGCTGTATTGGAAAGAAAATATTACAGGTACACGTTTCAGCATTTACTTGTGTTTTTTTTTGTTAGAAATTCAGCACTTGAATTTCAACATTTAATAGTTCGTTGTAGGAAATTAATGATGATTTTCTATCAAATATGTTGCTTTACGTTCTCGTTTTCTCTTTGGAAAATGGTTTCACACAGAATTCCTTAGTATTAACCTCAAATTTTGAAAACTGTGATTTAAATTTGCATGAAATTTTCTCAGATTATATTATTATATCATTTTTATCGGTATAAGGGATATTATTTGATCCTTAATTTTAAAAAAATTGGTCAATTAAAGACAAAACATATAATTTTAATGATTTTTTAATTAAAATATTATTTTATAAGAGGTTAATTAAGAACAAATTATATTATTTTAATATTTTTTATATTAAAATATTAATTTAAAAAATAATATTTTAATTAAAAAATTATTAAAATTATATATTTTATCGACATTTTTCTTTCTTTTTAAAACTATGGAACTAAATGACATCACTTATAATTTAAGAGACCACATGACATAAATGAGATAATCTAATAAACTTCTATAACCTTGCTTCCTTTAAAATATTAGAACATATCATTAAGTTTTAAAAGTTTAATAATTAAATTATATAATTTAAAATTTTGATAATTATATCATATGTTTTAAAACTCTAAATACATATATGTGGTGAATTTAGTTATAAAAAAATAACAATTAATTTTAATTTAAACAACAAAAGAATTATAGTTTTTCTTTTTAATGTGCTAACAATTATGTGAATATTTGCGTTGTATCTAAGTTGTATGAATTAAGTGATATATTAATTAGTGATTAAATAGAAAATTAATAATGTGAGATGATGAAGTAATTATAGAATTATTTGTTAATAAAAATTAGTTAAAGTATATCATATTGATTAATATATATATCGAGTTATTCCTTTTCATTAAATTTTAAAATTTTAAGTAATAAATCATACAATTTAAAATTTAATCACTATATCATATATTTTAAAAATTATGAAGATATGTGTGTAAATTTAGTAAAATAAAAACTAATCTTAGTTTAAACAAGATAAAAAAAAATTTTAAATTTTTTTGTAATGTGCTAACAATTGTGCAAAAAAATAAAACTATATGCATTAAATTATTATATAAAATAAGTGAATAAATATATAATTAATAACATTATATGGTAAAATAATTATGTAATAAAAATAAATATGAATTAAATTATATAATATTTGTGGTAAATAAACACTTTATATGTGAATGCAAGATATATCACAAGATGAATAAGACTAGAAGACATCGACACCCGTCCATGATAAGCCACAAATTAATTTACGTTATATAATTTCGTACCATTTACTACTTTTGAAGGCCCCCATCTCGTAAGTTGTAACTAATATGTTGAAGATGATATGCTGAACTCATAATTAATATGTTCTTGGTTAGGCTTTATCCTCACATCCACACACATAATAAAAAACAAAATAAAATAAACTCAACAGCTATCATACTTTTTGACCATGTTCAGGTAATGCAAATGACTACATTGAGTCTTTGACTGCATGCTTCGTTTTCAAATCTAAGCTTGGTGATAAAGGCTCACACCAAGACACTATTGCTTACGTCAAACATTATATCGTTAAATTTACAACTTTTTTCGATAAAATATCGGTTGATCTTATACAAAAATAATATCTTTTAGGTTAAATAATATTAATAATTTTTTAATTTTTATTTATTTATATTTTAATTTTTAATTTTTTTAATTTGATAATATTAATTTAATTATTAAATTTAATATCTAATTTTTTTCTTTTTTTTTTCTTTCTCTTTTTAACTAAAAAAGATATTTGTAGGAGTTTGATAGTTTTAGAATTTTTTTTTTAAATATTTACTTGTTAAAAAATGAAAAAAAAAAATATTAAATTTTATAAAAAATAATAATAATTAAAAAAATATTATTAAATTTAAAAAATTAAATATTAAAAAAATAACTAAAAGTTCAAAATATAAATTAAAAATATAATGTTTTATCTTTCAAATTCATATTATAATTCGCTTGACGGACTGTCATGTCAATTTAATACATAACCGATAAATAATTTTTCAGCTTTTCATCATGTTTTATTTTCAGACAAGTCTTATTGTCTTGCAGTTCAAGAAAAATTCATTTACCGTAATAATTAAAAACAACATCAACAATAAACAAATGATTATGCTTAGCCACGTGAAATGTTCCTTAAATAAATAAATAATATATTCAAGAGACAAGAGTTAGCTACAAAAGTAATAAAAGGCGGCTCTATCTATCCCCTGAGACTTCAATGGTCAACAATATCTACCACCTCGTTTCTCTCCTCTTTCCTATCCATCTTATCTTAAACCCCCTTTTCCGCCTTTATATTCATTTTCAGAGGACCCTTTTTCAGTCTGTACTCTTTTCTTCCTTCCGCCCCCCATCAAAATCCCTGAAAAGGATATTCAACCAAAGATCATGGAGTTGGTTATACCATCCCAAACTATGGACTTTGACTTCCACAGTTCAAAACATTCACCATATCCAAGCCCTCCTTCAACTCCTAGGCGTTTTGGTGATTACTTCTTTAGCGCACCGACAAGTCCGTCTCGAATGTCTGAGTTTTATAAAGAGTTTGATGATGATGAGTTCTCTATGGTGAAGAATGACAATAACAACTATGATAGATCACCTAAAGTTGAAGACTTTGCTTTTGATATTAGTCAGGACTCAAATACAGATTCTCTTTCAGCTGAAGATCTATTTGTTGGTGGCAAAATCAAATTATCATCAACGGCCTCAAAATTACCACCACCAATGGATCAAGGTAAGAACGATGTTCCTTTATCTGGAATGAAAGAAAGTGACAGAGGAAGAGGAAGAACAATTGACCTTTCATCCTCAAACTCCGGTCGTAGAGCTGCGAGATCGGTCTCTCCATTGAGGGTTTCACATTATCCATGGGAAGAAGAGCAACAACAACAACAACAAAGTTCAAAGAAGCAACCACAACAGTTAGCTTTGGTTAAAAAGGATTCATCATTTGGGTCTTCCTCCTCTTCTTCTTCTACTACTACTACTACTTCATCCAAGGGATCGAAAAAATGGAGATTGAGGGACTTTCTGCTATTTCGAAGTGCATCAGATGGTAGAGCATATGAAAAAGACCCTTTGAGGAAGTACTCAAACGTGTCCAAGAAACATGAAGATGTGAAGAACGCAAGCTTCAGATCAACAGACAGCAGCACAGGATCAGGAGCTACAAGATCAAGAAGAAAAGGGCCAGTTTCGGCTCATGAGCTGCATTACACAAAGAACAAAGCAGCTTCAGAGGAAATGAAGAAGAAAACTTTCTTGCCATACAAACAAGGGATTCTGGGACGATTAGCCTTCAATCCTTCAGTTAGTGCAATTGCAAATAGCTTTGGATCTTTTACACGTTCATGAATTTCTCAATTGCATGATTGTGGATCATATTCTTTCTTTCTTTTTTTTTCCCCTCTGTTTTTGTAAAGTTCAGTTCCCATATTTCTTTAATTGAAAAGTATAGAATCACTAGTGAGTATACAGACTAATGGTTATATGAATTGAAAATAGATGCATATCAAGAAAGAAGTTTCCTGCTCAACAAAGTGCTAGAGTGGACAAACATTTTACTTTTTGTTGCCATGACTTGTAATTCATTAAAAACACATTCAAAGTTAATATTATTTGTGTTTTTAGTAGAGTTGTCATTTGAACAATATTTATTTTTCTAATTTCTAAACTAATCTTTGCTTGCAGTTCAAATAAAATTGTATTTTTGACTGGGAGAGAGTTGAATCATGTGGTGCTTCGTTTGAGGGAAAAAAACTCTTATTTTTACACTTTATATTATGTTTGACTTTCTTCGATCAAAGAAATCATTATATTTATATTTTACATTTTAGTTTAATTCCTCTCGAGCCCATAATGAGCCTCGGGTTCATATAAATGGAGCCTACAACAAACATTGAGTTCACACATGATGGAGTTCATGCAATTGGAAGAGTCACATAAGTACCCACAATGCCTTTGGCTCTGATATCAATTGTAAGAAATTTTGAGTTACATCCTAAAAGATTAACTAATTAGATGGAGTAGCCCAAGTCTTATAAAACTATAAATTATAAATCATCCCATATCTAAATAATGTATACTTTATTTACTTATTTCCAACAAAATATACAGTAACATGGGTAAACAGGTGCTATATTTTCGATAGCATTAACTTTGAACTATAATTGAGCAAAATACCATTTTCTCCTTTCTGATATTAAAGTGTTTTTTTTTTTTTAAACAAGTATAATTTTGAGGTAGCGTTATTAAATCTTTAATTGAGTGCTGCAAATGGTACTTAAAAACTTAAATGCTGACAAATAAACTTGTTGACAAACATATAAAGTCACACAGAAGGTGCTTCAGGAAAGCATTTATGACAAAAAAAATTCACTTTTGGTCATAAAATATTTTTTAACTATCAGAGAAACGCTTTTATAGAATCACACAAGAATAAACAAAGATACCCATAATCTTTTTTTTCCCCTAAAATCTTGCCGTTCTTTCTATTACTTCTTTTTCAATTACATGAATTCGCAGCTGGTAATGGTTGTGTTATCCTGTCCATCATGTGTAAAAGTTTCTTTTACCTATAACTAAACTGATTCTTTTAAGAGCAAAAAAAAAAAAAACTTATGCATGTATTTTCCAAGTTTTGCTGACCTTTTTTTGGCATCTTCTGTTTATCAATGTTTAACACGTTTTGCTGAAGAGCAGAAGATGCTTCAGGGGAACAAAAGATAAAAGTACCAAAGGTAAACAATTGCCTCTAGTGGTTGTTTATTGGGGTGGATAATGGTTGGGTTGGATTGGGTTGAGAGAAAATTGAAACCAACCCGAATATTTTGGGTTAAAAAACACATAGATCGAAACCGGCCAATAAGCACTTCAAACCAAACCAACCCAAATCAAAAATATTCGGGTTGGTAGTTCGGCCCAAAATTTCAAATTTTAAAAAGAATTCATTTTTTAATTATAAATTTGATGTCTATCTAAAAAAAAAAAAAACTTATAACCCATGCAAACATAAACTTCAAAAGAAGTGATTAAAGGAATTATGAGAATATATGTAATGAAAGCTTTTTTATAGAGGTAAGTTAAAGAGAGAGTTTCTTCTTTAAGCCATGTGAGACTAAAAAAATTAAATTTTTGCTTACATATTACATAACTTATAAATATATTATTATACATTAATATAACAATATTAGCATTTAGCAAAGTGATATGAATGTTAAGTTATTTCATGCCTAAGTTGATTCAAATCTATAGGTAATACATTTCTTTAAAAGTTAATTAATAAAAATTCGGGTTGGGTTGGGTTCCATGAAAAAAAAATTCTCAACTTATTTCCGGCCATAACGGTTCAGGTCGGCCAATTTTAGAGCTGAACTAACTTATTGACTCGTAAAATCTAATCCAACCCACACGATTTGGATTGGTTTGAACGAGTTGAATGAATTTATTCTATTTTTGTCCACCCCTAATTGTTTATTATGTTGGTTTAAAAGTTCTTAATGGTTTGACTTTAATCCTCGTTCCAAAGTCAACCACATCATGGATTAGCATCGGGATGGAGTACTTGTATTTAATTATCTCAAATTATTGTTAAACAAAAATTGAGTGACGAAACAATAATTAGACAATGCAGATTAGCTTATTTTTTTTTAAATTTATTATTGATTGTCTAACTTAAGATAAAAAGACTTTTTTATTGAAAAATATTATATGTCTTAAGTTGATACACAACTCAATTTATTTATCAAATTTTGATTATTTTTTTTATTATAATGGGTTCTATTGTATAAGAGTTGAATTCGTCATATACAAAATTACATGTGTATTGAGATTATAGTGCAAAGCATTACCCATGCTAATTGTTTATTGATTATTAATTTTAATAAGAAATGTATTTCATTCCTACAAGCCAAGCAAGAAAAAACATTGTAGATAGAGTTGAAGAGTTCCACAAAGATAATTTTATAATGCAACTCTTTCTAATATTCTATTTTGTTGTGGCATTTCAATATTAAAAGCATTGTCTTACTTTCTAGATCAAATAGGAAAGCTTTTTTCTAGAAGGGAGAATTAAAAAGTCTTCCTATTTTTTTAAGGGGTATGAAGTCTTGACATTAGCTATGGATTCAAAATATTTTATATATAACACCAGAAAAAAAAAATATTATTTTTATTATTAACTTATAATTATTTAGTTTAAATGAAAGTTTTGACATGGTCTTTTTTCTTGGAAGTTTTGATTCAAAAATAAAGAATAAGACATATCTGTCAAAGTTTGATAAGAAGAAACTTAAGCTTTTAATACTCCTAAGAGCAACAGGTAAACCTTTTTCCTTCGAACAACTGCATAATGAAATAGATATCATCAAATTCAACCTTTTCTAGCAATAACCATGATACTCCTTGGCTTTTGACAGGCAACAGAAAAACAAGGAAAGTAAACAAGACATATATTTGAGTGTGTCACCAAAAGCTATGTTTAGAAGAGCCTTATTTGCGCCTTGTTTAACACTTTTCAACAATATATTATAGAATAAAACTAGTGGGCTACTTTAACTTATACCCCCTATATTTTATATAAAACCATCAATTGTTATATCAAACATCTTATTTCACCATAAAGACGTCTAGTTAAATGTGTACAGACGCCACTAAACTGAAATAATATCATTATCAACAAAATAGAAATGATGTACCCAATAGCACAGCTTAGTAGAAATACAAGTGAAACTTACTTTGAGATTTTTTTTTTTTTTTTTAATTTATGATCCTAATATACAAGATTTTGATCACTATCCTTTTAGGGTGGAAGTGCCATAGTTAAAGTAAAGTCAAGGTGTTAAAGTGATTAATTGTAGGTCAAAACAATGGATCAGATGTAATCAAAGCTTTCAAATCCTTACATTTTTCATAATTAGTGTGAGCTTTACAAAAGAAGTCGAGAAAACATTGAAAATTTATTTCTACACTGCTCAATTGCGCACAATTTTTTGTCTAAATTACGAAGTAACATAAATATTTAATGTGCCATTTCAAGATCATGTAATTCTTCATGGACCGAGAATAATATAGGATTTTTTTAAAAAACTAAAAATGATAGCAATCTAATAAGAGAATATTTTACTTTTGTCTTATCTTGAACTTTAGTTTCAAAAGAGTTTAAATATTACTCTTAGACTGTATTTGTTGATTGTAATAGAATAAGAAATGTAATTGATTCTGCATATTATAATGTTTGGTTGTGTTAAAGATATGTAATGTAATGTAATCAATTAAAAAATAATAAGGAATTGGGATTACATAAGTGAGAAAAAGGAAAGGGGTTTCCTTTACGTGACCTATTTCTCACGCTCGTCTTCTCTATCCCTCTTCTTGCGCCGTCATCCAAGTCGAAGCCACCAGCTCTCCTCCGCGCTAGTAGATTTCTTCTTCTTCAAGTATGTGTTCACAGTTATACAAGTCTATGATTTTTTCAAAGGTTAATTTTTCATGTTTATATTTTTTTTTATATGATAGAAATTTGGGTTATCTTTTGTTTATTTCTTTGATTTTGGGTGTTTGTGTATTAATTTAAAGTTTGCATTTTGGGTTGCGAATTCTTAAAATGTGTTGAATTTGTGATAGCTAACTTGGGTTTTAGCTTGAGCTTAGACAATTCAAGTTTTTTTTTTTTTTTTTTTTTTTTTTGTGGTTGTTAGTGGAAGGCTTCTGCTTGCTTACTGCGTTTCCCTTCAAATATTTATTAGGATTCCCTTCAATTGTATTTGATTCGCACATTCTAGTATCTCATTCAGGTTTCTTAATTAGTTTTTCAGATGAAAATGCACATTGTGATTCCAATATTTGTGCCAAATTTGTTTGTAAAAGACACTGCAATATATATATATATATATATATATATATATATAATTTAAAAAATTAATTAATACTGTTATGAAAAATTCATAATGTAGAAGGAAAATTCTTATTACCTGTTTGTTTATATCAACATTGACATAATCACCCTTGCAATTCAATTTTGCTGCCTGCAACGAATTAAAAAATTATAATAATTTTCTGTCTGCATTGTGATTCTATTATTTTGACTACTGAGAAAAATAAAAATTA
This sequence comes from Elaeagnus macrophylla, assembly GCA_029378325.1. Classification (NCBI taxonomy): domain Eukaryota; kingdom Viridiplantae; phylum Streptophyta; class Magnoliopsida; order Rosales; family Elaeagnaceae; genus Elaeagnus; species Elaeagnus macrophylla. The sequence continues at coordinate 21,884,494 of CM055650.1, read as the reverse complement.
TTGCAAGTCACCTCATATTGTTCATCTGATATAAGGTTCACTTTATGAACATATGATTCTTAAATTTACATCAATGAAGAAATCTGTAATTGGATTCTCAAGCAAATATCCCTGTTTTATTTTATTGAATCATATCGTCTTATAAAAAAAAAAAAAAATCTAAGTTCAATTATTGTTCTTAAGCATAAAAAATAAAACAAAGTGAAAGAACAAGTTGATTAATTATGTTATTTAATAATATAATTGAAGTTTCATTTTTGGTTTAAGTCTTACTTCCAAACCTGCAAGAGAACATCAACAACAACCAATTAAGTTTACTTAGTTAATTAGTAGAACCAAAATAACAATTATGAGTAAAACTAATAATAGAATTAATCATTTATCTTGTAATATATTTTTAACAAGTATAGAAACTATGATTCCTAAATATGAGTCGCCACCAATGTAGAGTTCATTTTCAAGAAAATTTGGGTGATTCATCAACCACTGTACCAACATATTTAAAATTATACATATAATTGTACATAAATGTCTATATGGAATCACACTTCTTGCAACCATCCATTCTCCGAAATTTAATTCCTTGCTTTTATGCAATTTTTTTATATATAATTTTTTTTTTTATAAATTTAGCATATTTCTCGATTCTCTTTTTGTTTGTTTTTTAAGATAAAATGGATACATATAACTTAAATGACAAAGATTTTGATGCTATTGTTGTGTACCTAATATAAATAATGGCAATTGTGAATTCTTTTTTGAAGTGATAGTGGATAAAGACATGACATTATCTTTAAGAAGATAATTGTATGAGCTAGATTTTTTTGCAAATAGGAAAATTGTGCTATGATAGGATATTACTAGTATTAATCAACTTAGGATGAGTATGAGTGTTTTTACAAAATTGTGTGAAATGCTTGAAATTTGAGGGGGATTAAAACAATCAAAACATTTGTTAGTAGATGAGCAGGTAGCCATGTTTCTTCATGTAATTGTACACCATGTGAAAAATAGAGTTATAACTGATCGATTTAGAAGATCTGGAGAGACAGTTAGTAAGTACTTCAACAATGTTTTACATTCCATGATACGCTTGTATAAGGAGTTTTTGAGAAAACCTAAGCCTATTCTTGAGGATTGTAACGACGATAGATGGAAATCTTTCAAGGTAAATATAGTGTCTAAATATCTTTTTTTTTTTGTTTCTTATTGTTGCTCAAAAAAGTGTATAAGATTTTATGCAAATGCACGCGTCGCAAATAAATAATATAATGATAAGAAAGATCATTCCCATGAAAATTAGAATACTAGAAAGTATCGTAAAAATTGACTATTAAAATTAATATTTAGTATTTTTGTGTATCAAAATAAAATAAAATAAATAGTACGAGAAGAAGAGAGTAAAAATACTGAAACAAAGTTCAACGAGAAGGATATCAAGAATCGTAAGTAGATAAATCAGTTAAGATTTTAAATGTGATAAATAATATAGACAGACTGCGTTGCTGTAGCAATGTTGTGGCAAAGTACACCAGTAACTATAATTGCAAAAATTACAAATGATTCTTTCGAATCTGCAATATTTATAATTTTTTAGGCTCAATGAAACACATTCCTATAAACAACTGAGTCTAAGAACAATATTTAATACACCAAGTTCTTTGGGTTATGTAAGACAATCATATATTCCTATAGTAATTGTAATTTTAATTTTTATCCTTAGATTCAAATTAAACACACATTATTCAAGCTTCATCTAACTTCAATTAAACTTTCTAGAATTAATCTCAGTTTACTATCATTTCAATTGGTGATCAAGCAATCAATAAGAATTAATCAATAAAATAAGTATTAAATAACTGGCACTCTTTTGTCAAGCAAAGCACAAATCTTTAAAATTGAAGAACAATACTACAATCACTTGCACATCTACAACCCTAACCGAAGGAAAATTAGCCAATCATATCTATGAAATCAAATATTAAATCATCCATATTCAAAATCAGATCCATTGAGTTATAAAAATTTGAAGAACAATAAAAGAATAATAGAAAAAAGAATAAATTAATAAAATCACATTTAATTAAATCTCAATCAATTGGATTCCAAATCTCTAACTCTCTTGCTTTCCTCATTAATAATCCTTGCAAATCAAGCCCTTCAATTGATCTCTTTTCATATCTCAATTTACTGCACTTTTTGCTCTATTTTTGGTGTTCTTTTTCTGCCTTTCTGCAGCATTTTTTTTCTTGTACAAATCAGTCCCTATTTTATGTCTTTTTATATGTTCCTTCTAGGTTTAATTGATAAGAGATGATATATTGTGTTAACTTTCAAGTTTGTCCTTAAATTGGTGAGTTATTGGATGCCCAATATTGTCCTTTTAATAAGAAGCTCAAGCCCAATTGTTGATTTGGCAGTTTAATGCTGTTTTCCTAGTGTGCGTTGCTTGGCAAAGCTGCAACAAAGCTGGTAAATGCCTCTATGTTGTTTTTTTTATTCTCTGTGAAGGTACACATAAAAACTTCATGAATGAACTTTAAAATATAAGTATTTTTAATGTAATGCAAGATAATTTCAGAATTAATACCAAAAACTTCACCCATTTTCATAAATTTCATAAATGGTGTCCAAATGAGCATAATGTGCAACTCTTTTCACATGGCCAAGCAAGTTTAAAGAAATAAGAGATAATATTTACTCTAATAAATTAGAGTTATCACTTATTGTCACTTCAAACTTTTATAAACTTAATATTTTACATTGTTCGTTCGTTTTAGGGTTACTTAGGAGCACTTGATGGTACTCATATTAGGGTACGAGTACCTATAATTGATAAGGCTAGGTATCAAAACCGAAAGGATGAGATTACCACAAATGTTTTGGGTGTTTGCTCTCCAAATATGCAATTTATATATGTTTTACCTGGTTGGGAGGGTTCAGCAGCTGATAGTAGAGTCTTACGTAAGGCGTTACGTAGAAGGGATTTATTTAAAGTCCCAAAAGGAAAGTATCGTGTGAATTGTAAACTTTTTATTTCGTTTTTTATTCTTGGAATATGAAATTAAGTATAAATTTTTAAAAAAAATATAGGACACTATTATCTTATGGATGTTGGATATGCAAACTCTAATGGATTTCTTGCTCCATATCGTGGTCAACATTATTATTTGAGTGAATGGAGAGATGGCCCACAACCGCACAACTCATGTAAATTTTTTAACATGAAGCACTCACACCTTAGGAATGTGATTGAGAGATGTTTTGGTGTGTTAAAGAGTCAATGGACTATTCTTAGAAGTCTAGCTTTTTATCCTATTAAGACTCAAAATCGAATAATTATTGCTTGTTACTTGCTACACAATTATACAAGAAGAGATATGTCAAATGATCCATTTGAGGATAATATAGAGCTCAATGAAGATGAAGAGAAAATGGATAATGAAGACACAATAACTATTGTAGACTCTACATATGAATGTGGTTTGTTTAGAGACAATACAATATCAAACATGTACAATCTGTGGAGAGAAAGGAAATGAAGATAATTATTGTGTACTTGTTATGTAGTGATTTCTTTTATTTGTAGTTGTATTTTTGCACTTGTGTTTGTATTGAAGAGATTATTGTGTACTTGTATTTGATATATGAAGATGACATCTACATTGTGTGTACTTATTTTATTATGATATTTTAATTGGTGTACTTGTTAATTTGGTGTACTTCTTACCTTTTTGGTGTATTTGTCTTAATCTGATATTTTAATTTAAGATGTCATCTTCACAAAATAGAGCCTCAAAAAATCGAGAACCTGGACAAAACAAGAGATTTTGGACATCAACGTTAGATGAAAAATTAGTTAAATGTCTTGTAGAATTACATTCTCAACGTTCGTATAGGGCTGATGGAGATTTCAAACCTAGTTATTTAAATGCTGTTGAGAGGTTGCTTATTGAAAAAATATCAGGATGTACTATGAAGGCTAAACCTTATATTGAGTCTCAATTGAGAACACTAAAGGGTCAATTTACTACGGTTCATGACATGTTATATGGTTAATATAGTAGTAGATTTGGATAGAATCCTGTGAATAAACTCGTAATTGCTGAGACACCGATTTTGGACGCATATCAAGAGGTTAAATAATGTCATAAATGTTTCTTTGTTATGCCATAAATTAATCTACTTAGATAATAATGTATTTGATTTTTAATATTTTTAATAATCTCATACTTGTTTCTAATTTTTTTGTAGAGTCACAAAGAAGCTGCTTATTTTAGACATAGGTCATTCCCCTATTATGAGGACTTGTCTATTATATTTGAAAAAGACAGGACCACTAGAAAAAATGCAAAGACTGCAGATGATGTTGTGGTAGAACTTGATAAGAACGGGATCAAGAGGCAATACATGAAACTAATCCATCACTTACGTCCGTAGATGTTACCAATCAGGAGCACTCTAATACTTCTTCCAAAAAAAGGAAGAGAATTACAGGAGCTAATGACTATGGACAATCTGTTGAGAGGGCCGCATCGATACTTGTTGATGAGATGAAGAATGTTGGAAACATTTTAAGTCGATCTATGTCAAAAGAAGGAGAGGAAGAAAAATAAATGAGGTTGTACAACGAATTACAGAGAACTACATCGCTCTCCTCTGAAGAGCTTGATGTTGCTACTATTATACTTATTGACAAACCTGCAAGAATGAATGTCTTTTTTGGCGTACCTGATGATAAAAAAGATGGTTGGATTATAAGTCTCCTTAGGCGTGAAGTTGGTTTCTAAATAATTATGGGAAAGTGCAATTAATATATGCATATGGATTTGTATTTCATATATTTGCCTAAGTAGCCTATCCTATGTACTTTGGTTTTAAACTTGATATGTATTTTTAGGTTTGTGAACACTTCTTATATTTGTCGTATGATATTTGGGTTTATGAATTTGATAAATAATCATTGTATGGTATTATTAAAATTTTGGTTTTATTATAATTATAAATATTAATTTCTTAATTAACAAGTTTAAAATTTCATATAAAATTTTAAAGAATATATTTTATTTGATTTAGACAATAATAGTAAAATGAAATTATTTAAAATTAATTGAATATAGGGGTATTAATGTAATATTACTGTGTTTTTTTTTTATTCCATTACAGTTGTCAAACCAAACACTATAATACTGATACATTTTTTTATTACAGTGGCTATACCAAACACTATAATCGTAATATTGTTTCCTTTACATTACATTCTATTGTGATTACGATTATATTCAATCAAACGTTACTTTAGTTTTCTACAAGTTATAATTGAAAAACTTGCTTATATTAAGAGTATGTGATGGGATTTGTAAAGAATAGGCCATAGCTAGATTCCTCTACTAAGTGGATTTGATGTTTCTTACTATAAAAAGAAAAAAGAAAAAGTGCATCCCATCCACCATCCAAGTAAATGTACTTGTCCTCAACGTTCACTTAGTCTTCCTCTTCTAGTCCAAACCTTGGAGCTTCCCATGTGGACAATAGAATTGTGAATTTCTGTCAAATAACCAACCTCCTATGAACCATATTTCCCAATCTACTTTTACTTTGATCCAGAAACAAAAGCAAACTCGCTCTTAGGAAATCAAATTACCTTATCATTCACCTCAAACCATAATTCACCCGGTCTTCTAAGTTCAAATTGCCTAATCAAGAGATGGTGTACTAGTTGTGATAAATAGAGTAATATAAAATCTGATATGACAAACTAAAAAAATTATAAAAAGTTGTGTCAAATGAGAATGACATCATTGATCATACTTTGAACTAATACAAACAGAGACTGATATGAATTACTCGATGACAATCCCAGCTCGCAGGAGCCAGTCTAGTCAATAGGTTAAGTTATTGGAATAAAAATCTCTCTGTTTTGTATTTTTCTAGGATGCATCTACAAAACTTTCAGTTCATAAATTTACAGGGTGTATTCGATTGAAAATATAACCGACTTTTCTTGAGTTTTAAAGATTCTAAAAGTTGTTTGTTTAGGTGTTAAAGATTCTAAAAATGTAAACTTACAGATTTTGATAATTTCTCTAATTAAAACTACACATAAGAAAATTTTCACATGATTTTGAATAAAATCAGTTCATAAAAGTTTCTATCAAAATCCTAATCCAATCCATCCTCAAATTATTTTTACAATGAAAAGATTATGCAAACAAGAGGCTGGTCTCAACTTCTCAAATAACCCAATAGGCCAATACAACTAATTACATATCAGCAACATAAAACTTCAAAACAAAAAAGAAAATTGGAGACTGAAATCTATACACTGGAGAACACCAATGGCTAGATCTCAAATTAAAATTACATCATCCTAAGATTGTCATACACTAAACAAAAATTTCAGTGATGATTGGCTCACCATTGTTGAGAAAATTTCAATTCAAGGGAGAAGAATCGTTGTTTCGTCAACAATTTCTCAAGGATACTGGCTTCTGCACCAAGGAAGAAATTTTGGATAATTACGTAGCGTCGCGATCATCGTCTTACAATTCGTACAGATCATCGACCTTTTCAACCTGCAATTCTTGAGACCAAGCTCTAAGATCTCGATCGAATTCGAGATAACATCACAAGACGTGGATTAAAGACACAATTTGTCTTCACTTTATTTCCGTTGAATATTGAAGATGGTAGGTATGTATTACTGCTCGGCAACCACTGACAGTTACTGTAAGGACAACTATACATCTTCGCCGGCGACGACAACAGAGGAGTGGTAGCAGTTATAATCCTCGTTATTTAGTGGTAATTATTTTAATATATATTATTTTTAAGTTATTTAACAGTATTTTATTAATTTCTAAATTATTAAAAGTACATAACTTTGTACAATAATGTCCATCATAATTTGGATAAAAAGGGTACATTTTCGGGACTAATAATATATCATTAAATAATTTAAAAAAAAATAAGTATTAAAATAATTAATATTGCATATAAAATACTACTACATAATTTAAAAATTAATTAATATACAATATGTGTATTAATTTAGTCTCAGCCCAGAAAAATATAGAGAGTACCTCTATGAACTATTGAGAGAGATGAGAAAGAAAACAAAGATGATTTTTATCGTTGAAAGCTGATAAAGGTAAATAATAATAGGTGATTTTTCATCGTTTAATCCAAATTTGTTTCATGCGCTACATTTTGACTAAAAATCTAAGTTTCTATTTCCTTTATGAACCTTTTTTCTACCAGTTATCGTGAATATATTACTCTTTTATTTTAAAATTAATTTGAAATTTTCATCAAATTTATGATCAATGATCAATATTTATAGTAGAGTGTAGTTTTGTGGCTTACTTCATGGGTTTGTGAACTTTGTTAATTGGGCGTTACTCATGTTTTTAGAATTTTCGTCAAGTTATGTACCTTATTTGTTTAAGATCTATTTATTATTTTATAAGTAATATATTACATGTATTTTTATATTGATACATAATATATTACATTTATTTCTATTTTTATATGCAATATATTATATTTATTTTTATTTTATATGTAATACATTACATCAATTTTTTTTTTATATGTAATATATTATATTCATATTTAATAAGCTCATTGAAGTTCCGATAAAAAAGTAATATATTATATTTATATTTTATATTTAAATGTAATATATTATATCAAAAGAATGTAATTATTGGAGCTCCTATGTGGTCTTCGAAGCTTTGATATGTTGTTAAAGCTCATGTGAGGTCACCAATAGGTAGGCAAAGCTCCAATAAGGTCGGTAGCTTTCAGTAATGTGGTGGTTTTTTTTCTTTACCTTAGTTCTATTTTATTAAAATTATAAAGTAAGTTATTAAATAATTTGATATAAAATTATAAATTTTAGAATAAAATTTATTAATTTAAAAAAATCAATCAATTTATAAAAAATAATTCTTTAAGCCAATTACGCCAGTAGCTTAGTAGCACAATTGGTATAAAAAACGTTCTAATAAAATGAAGATAATACGTTCAAAATATAAAAGTTTTCTTTAGTAAAAAAAAAAAAACAAAAATTCTTTAAGCCAGTTATATTAATTTGATTTTATGATCATATAGCCCATTAACAACTTTCTATAGGCCGGCTGGCCCATTTATACATTCGTTACTAAACGAACCCTAGTCCCTAATAAGGACACTAGATCCCAAATATCTCGTTCCATGCCAAATTCCCAACCCTTTATTTATCTATCGCCTTAAACCCCGGTTGCGCTCACAGCCTATAACAACCACAATCGTGTTCTATTTTCTTCTTCTCCTATCTGTCTCTCTCTCTCACGCAAAACAAACACTCGCTTCACTCTATTTTCTTCTTGAAATCCTATCTTGGCTACCATTTGATTTTCCTAGGGATTTTGGCTCTCTAATCGATAGTTTTAATTTCTTAGAAAGGAAAAAAAAACATGGTGGAGGAGGAAGTTGTAGCTGCTCCTGAGACTGATGTGCCATCAGATCACAAGCGGAAGCTTGAAGATTTGGAGCCTGAAGCCCCTGAACAAGTCAAGCCCAGCTCTGAAGATCCAGAAGATTCCAATGCGAAGTTCGATGCGGACAAGAATGACGATGTGGTTTCCTTAGATGAATCAGACGCAAAGCGGCCTCGACTCGATGTCAATCCTAGCTCCGAAGAGCCAGTAGACTCAAATGTGGAGATCGATGTTGCTAAGAATGACGCTATAGTTGCCTCCGATGGTTTAGGTATTCTTTTGACTTTAGGGTTATGTTGGAGTCATTTTTTGCCCTCTTGCCTTTCTAAGTTTGATATTGTACTGGATTGAGGGTTTATCGTCGTTTTTCCTGTTATTTACTTGCTTCTTCAAGAATGACTTTAATATTTGTTAAGCTTTCGTGGATTTGTTTTTGGTAGATTAGTGAAAGATATAGGAAGCCTAAACTCCCCTTCTTTATGTAGTAAGAGTTTTGCTTGGGAAAAAGTGAATTTCTTTCCTGATTTTCCTTATATAAGCTCTTTGAATTCTTGCTGTTGGGTTTTTTTGGTTAAGACCATGGTCGCTCTGATGCATGCACTTTTTATACATTCACTGTTGATTTATTGGATTTTTATTTTTATTTTTTGTAAAACACTCGCTTGCAATCCTTAAACATGTCTATAATTTGTGATGATTTTTTTTTGCTGTGCATGAAAATTTCAATTCCTTTTGCAACAGTCAATGGAAATGGGCACCAAGAAGAGAAGGAAGATGAACATGTGAAAAAGAATGATGCTCAGGCAGCTTTGGAGACTAAAAACTTGGATAAAGCTCAACATCAGCAGGATGAAGATACTAACAAAGTGAACGATGAACAACCATCTGCAGATAAGGAGACAGGCGGGTCTGAAGAACTTCCTGTCGATAATTATGTCTTGAATATATCTGCAGAAGATACCAACGAGAAAACTCATCAACCTTCAGCCGAAGGTAGTCAGCAACCCTCACTGAATGATGCTTTCCAAGGTGATGATTTTTCTGGTAAAGAACAACAACCTACATCTGCAAATCCAACATCTCGGAAAGTGGAGGTCCCCAACAATAAGGTTAGTTTGTCTATGAGTTTGTTCAAAATTTGGTTTGCTTTGTGATTTAAGTGCCTCAATAAAACAGGTCCACGTCACACTGAACCTATCAATTTATTTTGGATGGATATCATTTTTTAGTTTTTGATATTCCAAGCTCTTTTATGCTCTTAAGAGATGCCTTTGTATCCAGGCATCGAATCAGTATTGTTATTTATCTTTATTGTTTTCATTACATAATAAAGCAGCTTAGACTAAACAAGACTTACAGGTGTTGCTGTTCAAAGGGATTTCTTTGCTTCTATTTTTATGTTTGACCTATTTTTTGGCCACATGGATTAAGAGTATGATTTTGATTGATGAATATAATAAGCTTTTGTTCCTTTTCTGCAGGTTGGGGTTCTTATTGGTAAGGCTGGGGATACCATACGGTACCTGCAATATAACTCAGGGGCCAAGATTCAAATCACAAGGGATGCTGATGCTGATCCTCTCTCAACAACAAGACCTGTGGAGATAATTGGAACTTTGGATAGCATAAGTATTGCTGAAAAGCTTATCAGTGCTGTAATTGCAGAGGTTTATTTTAAATTTAGTTTTGTTCTTTCATATACTATTCATTGCTGCTGTAAAGTATTTGCTTCTGGAACTATGAATTGCTGCTTGATAATGATACATGCTTAATTGTTAATATTTTTTCTGCAGGCTGATGCCGGAGGTTCTCCCTCCCTTGTTGCTAGGGGCTTCAATTCTGCACAGGCTGCGTCAACTGGAGAACAAATTCAAATACAAGTACCTAATGAAAAGGTGTGGTGATGGATGTGTGCTGCTCTTTTTATATAATATATTATGCTATCCACATTTTGTATGAGCTAAGCACGTTTATTTTTTTCAGGTTGGGTTGATCATAGGTAGAGGAGGTGAGACCATTAAAGCTTTGCAGACCAGGTCTGGAGCCCGCATCCAGGTAGTTGATACCATACAGCTTGGTTATGAAGGTTATATCCACTATTTGCAAATTCCTGTCTTGAAGATTGATCAATTTTTATTATTTATAGTTGATACCTCAACATCCCCCAGAAGGGGATGAATCCAAGGAAAGGACTGTCCGAGTAACTGGCGATAGAAAGGAAATTGAATTGGCTAGAGGAATGATCAAGGATGTCATGAATCAGGTTAGTTATTTGCTTTACTACTTTCAGGAAGATATTTTCGTTAGTTAATTTTATTTTCTTGTTTTATTGGTATATTATACATTTAACTTGTATGAATGCTATGGTCTTTACTTTGAGTCCTATGGACTACTTCTTGATTATAATCTCATAAGGTTGCTGTTGGTTTTATCTATTTATTTGTGAGTTGCTTGGAAGAGTTGCTGAATTAGAGGTTTGTTATGAGCACATTAGTTCTGCATCAGTACTGAAGTTTCTAATAGCACAAACTCACAGATGCTAAAATTTTAAATTGTTAAATTGTCTATTTTTATCTTTTTGCATCATATCAGTCATTCCGACATATGGGCATCATATGGAAATTTGAATCGATCTCTTTAATTGATTTCCGATGTTGACATATGCAATGTGGATTACTGTTTTAATAATTTCTCTTGCTATTATCTCTCTCTCTCTCACTCAGTATAGAATTTGGAATGTATGTTATAATATTGGGTGGTCATATAGTTGGACTTTGCATACCTTATAACTTACTAAAGTGTTTTTGATAGAAGTTATGAGCCATGTTGGGAAGAACAATTGTGAGGTGTAGTTGTTTGGTTACAGTTAATTGTTTTCAGAATATAGGTTGAGCTGGTGTTGTTGATTTATTTGGGTGAATGTGTTTGCGATGTAATGCACAGATCAGAATGTCTGTAAGATTTGTATACGTTGAGGGATGCACGTAGTATGATATTCAGTCATGTTTCTATGTCTATCACACCTGATCCTTTTATGAAGAATTATTTCAAAAGATTTATGCCGAACAAGAGCTGATTCTTTAAACCTTGATGAGAGCTTGCAATTTTGATGAATCATCCATGTCAAGGTCACATGAATTCTGTTAGGAAGATCATATATTGAATCCAAGATATCGGTTCCCATAATTTATTTATGTTGAAGATGCCGATTCGAATTGGTTGGCTTTAAAAATGCAGATTGGTCTATTGACTTTTCAGTGGGGTCAGCATTGCTTTCTTGGTGTAGCAATAGACAGCTATTCTCTCTCATCCACTGAAGAAAGGTATCAGGCATTTAATCTCGCCATTGCAGGATATTAATAGTTGGTAAGACTGCTTTGAGACCTGACAGTTGAAAATCGTAGTTCAGAAAGAGAATGTATTGCATTAGATAGTGATCATGACTTCCTTCCCATGTTCTATTCATGAGATGTGCCTGGAATTATGGTGAAGTAATGACATAGGAAATTAGAAATTTTCATGGGTTTGTTACTTGGAAATGCATCTGTGGCATTTAATAGAACCATATATAATGCATCTGTGGCATGTGTTTGTTATTGGGGGTGAAATCGATGCTTCTTGTTGAGAAATATTGTACTCTGAAGTGCCTGAAATGTTTACATTTTTTATTTATAAATTCACATATCTTAATATGCTTTGGGTTAGTTATTGTTTACTTTTTTCAGTAATATTTGTGAATGTAGATTAATGCAACTTACATGTTGTAGCTGGATGTAAACATAGAAAGTGGGTCACAATTCTATATTAAGTAGCAGAATAAACTACTTTCTTTCGTTTAGAATTGCTACTGCTGTATGATGCTAGAACGATAGTTGTATTGAAACTTGAAATTTCCCTCATTTGGCCTGCTTGTTTTCTCTATAATCTTGCATATTCTACTGAAATGTTATTTCTACAGCTTAAGTGCATGTTTATCCTTTCCTTGGTGAACGTAAAAGTGAGATAGGAATTGTTCTTACTGTTTGTACCTCTATTTGTGGTACTTCAAATTTACTTAAATTGAATTTTGAATTAAATGGTGAGATGAAATCATGGTAATGAATGACTTCAAGTGATATGATTGGAGGGGGACATGTTGCTTAGCAGTAAAAGCACCGGCATATAGCTCTCAATATGGTATGGCTGGATTTAGTTCCTATGCAGCATACTGAAAATTTATACTAAAAGCATGTATGCTTGTGGGGATGCATATGTGTTGTCATTTTGATATATTTTTTATTGGATTTTATCTACTCACATGTTGTATTTCTTTGGTGTTGTCGAGGGAACTCACTTTTCCATTATGTAGTGAGATTTTGCTTTATGCTTAAGACATTTTGTGCTCTGATTTTATTTGTTCAGGATTATACTTTTAATTATCGCTTAAAATGATATTTTGTTTTTAGTTTGTGTCGTTTATTGTGCATTAGTCATCTCAATTGGTCAATGATAATGCCAAGAAAGCCCCTTTTTTGTTTTGAATACCAGATGTGGTTGCTCAAAATAAGTTTTTTAGTTCATTTACTCACTACGTTTTTACTCGTACAGAAAGGTTAATTTTATCTACCAACTATTTACACATTGTGATTTGGTAATGAATAGAATCTGAAGCCGTCAACAGTCTCTGGAGGTTTTAATCAGCCTACCTATCGGCCCCGAGTACATGCTGGTCCACCTCAGTGGGGTAACCGGGGTCATCATGTGTCCCAGCCTACCTCATATGACTATCATCAGCGAGGGGCATATCCATCTCACAGCTCACAGTATCCTCACTACGGGGGTTATCATCAACATATGGGCCCAAGAGGTGGCTTTGGTTCTGGTTGGGAGCAAAGGCCTAGCATGCAGGGTATGCCTCCACATGGTGGTGGGTATGACTACTATAGCGGGCATGGAGGCCGTTTACCAGAAGGTCCAGTATCCTCCCAACATTCAGCTTCTGCTCATGGACATGTTCCTGGACCTTCTGCTACACCTGCAATGGTTCCACCCCCATCTCAAGCAAATTACAATTATGGACACTCACAGGGTACTGATTATGGGCAAACTGCTGCACCTTATTCCCAGTCTGCTCATCCTCAACAGAACTATGGTCATGGATATGATGAACCAAAGTACGACAATCATGCTCCAGCACAGCATCCTCCTTATGGGGGTTCTCAGTCAGGATACTCTCAGGCGGGTGCTCAGTCAGGTTATGGTCCACAATCACAATATGGCAGGCCACCATCTTATGGCATGCCTTCACAGGGTCCTCCTACCCAATCCTATGGTCCTCCTAGGCCTAGTCAACCAATAGATGCGTCTTACCAAGGTTCTGGTGCAACCCAATCATATGGTCATAATGTGCCACAACAGCCATATCCATATGCATCTAGTGCACCTGCTCAACAAACATATCCTCCATATGGGTCTGCTCCGACTGCTGAAGGGTATAACCAGCCAACACAAGCACCTGTCTCCGGTTATCCACAGCAAGGAGGCCAGCCTGTTGCTAGTTACAACCAGTCTGTCCCGCAGCAGGCACCAGTCTATGCTCAAGCGAATGCTACTGCAGGTTATGCACAGTATTCTTCTACGCAACAAGGTTATCCTGACCAGACTGCTGCCAACGCAGCAGCCTATGCATACCAGGCGCAGCAGCAAGATCCCAATTATAGTGGTGCCCCCGCATCAGCTTATACTGCACCACCCACTGGACAGCAAGGTTATGTGCAACCAAATGCTCAAAGTTATGATCAGTCGGGTACTTATGGTGCACCTACGAGTGCTTCAGTTGGTTATGGAAAAACAGTGTCGCCTCAGCCTGGTTATGCTCAGTATGACTCAACTCAGATGTATGCTGCACCCGCACCTGCACAGGCTCCTGCAACTCATTGAAAGTGCTACTTGTACTTGAGCTAGCGTTGGTTGCCGAAGCTTAGCAAGATGGTGGTTGACTGAGAGTAGTTATGTGATTGATGTACCTGGGATTTTTTCTAGCATTAGTCTCCGAAGTAATGGAAAGGTCACCATATTATTAATTTTTGCTAGGTATTTGGTAGTGCTTTCGAAACATGAGATATATTTATTAAACATTAATACTAATTGCTATGTGATATTAATGACCCGTTTGTTTCAAGAGAAGTGACTTTAAATGAAGTAGTTTGGTTAAAAGTGTTTTTAATATAAGTATTTAAGTATTTTGGATGAAAATGTTAGATGTGGTTTTGAGTGGTATTTTAACAATTATTTTAGGATGAGAGCATGCATTCAAAATTATTATCTTAAAAATATTATTTTCCTTTAAAGAGTAGGTAGTGCTTCTCAAATTTTTAAAAGCACTTTTTATAAAGATTATGGTAATTTTAAAAGTATTTCGATTTATATGAAAGTAATTTTAATTTAAAAAAAAAAGAAGCCATTTCAAACGGGTTTTGTCATTTTGGGTAAGCTTCATATGACATATTGGAGTCTGTCCTGGTAGGTACATCTTTAATTGCCCCTCTTTTTTCAAGAATCGTTCTTGATTATGACATTTGCCTCAGGGCTGATGCGATCTTTCTTACTAATAGCACTTTAGAAAGAAAATATTGGCTAGTTGGTACTTGGTAAGTTATTACGAGTAAGGACAACTTTTGTTAGGAGTTGAATCTTCGTTGGCAGAACAAAAACGGATCGGCCAGAAAGATTAAAAACACCAAACTCTTCATATTTTTTTAGCTTAGAATAAATACAGATATGATTCAGTGGGCACTATTATCAACAAATTTTATATCCATATGAAAAGTATCAACTTTGATAATAAAATCTAAATTATAAAATGTTCAAAAACTAAATCCTTAATCTTAAAAATTAAACTTTAAAATTATCGTTTAATCTATAAAATAAACTCAAACCTTAAGAATTAAACCATAAAATTGACCTAAATTAACTTGATTTAAATAAATGATTATTTCATCCCTTTGGTGCTCACCATGTTCCTCACTTGATCATTTCTGAGAATAAATATATATATTTTTCTCTTAAAAAAAAAGATGCATAAAATATTGCACCTAGTTATGAAGAATTAGTAGTAATGCTTTAAATTCAATTTTGATCAATAACCAAACATATTTAAAAGAAACTACTAATTAGCCATAGCTAATGGGATTACGGGTATGCAAAAATTGCACCAAGCAATGCTAAACCAACAATTTAATCTAGTCCAACCTAATATGATCGCTTTTAAACAATTATTGGTTTGGTTTGGTTTTAACTTTTGAATAACAAATTATCATTTCAATAACATATTTTGGTTTGGGTCAAATTATAGTTTAAGAACAAATTAAATCGGATTTGTTTTAATTTTAATTTAGAATCGAATCAAACCAACTTTTGGCTAATTTCAATGCTAGTTGTTAAATCAAATATATAGAAAGTAAATGAAGCAGCTACTTTTAAGGAAGGAAAACAGTAGACTGCAAACACATAATCATAAAGCCAACTAGGAGATGTAAGTGTCCTCTTCACCAACTTTGGAGGTGAGAAGATGAGACATGTTATAAGTTACAAATTTAGTCTTTCTCATTAAGAATAATGGAACATAATTGAAAATGAAAAAAAAGGAAAATCTACAATGAAAATAATGGAAATACATTCCAATATATTTTGGAATCATGACAAGTTTAGAGGATTCAATTTCTGCAGTAGCTATCTTACAAACACAAAGCAGTGCAGGAGCAAACCTGATTTTGTTCACCCCTGATCAGTCTATAACTTTACAAGGGGACATCATTCAGTGATCCAATAATGTAGTGTTTCCAATGCAGCGAATGTGTTGAACCCCTTGTATCTTACATTGTGAATGAAAGAAATATGCTTCAGCCTCCGTGCGCATCCCTTCTAAAACTGTGGAGCCACGATTTTTCAGCTTATGCTTGAGATGTTGGTAATGCTTCTCAAGATCTCAATTCTTGCATTAATTTAGCCCAGTAGAGCGCCATTCAGTGACAATTCTCAATGAAATTTGGATTATAACATGTCCGCATCTTTCACAAAAGAAAGTTGTCAATCATGTGCTGGATCACATCAGCCCCATCAGAATTGATATAATATGTTTTTACCTAAAAACAGCAAAGATGGGATTAAGTAATGAAACATGTGGCCGCATTTCTAGTGTAAACTGTAAACAGTGAAAGGACTCATTTCATGTTTCTGTTTATAAGAAATGAAATTTATGGTGTGTATTATCATTGACTTGCCTGAATGGTCTGATGCGCAAGATATTTTTGTCTACTTCCACTGAAGTTCACATCAACTCGTTCCCAGCTCAATTTTGTTAGTCCTCTTATCATTTTCTCTGAAAATTTGTTGTAGAATTAGCAACAGTAGCACCAATGAACTGTAATTATTGTCAAATGTTGCAAGGCAACCAAGAATGAAATCATAACAACAAACCCTTTGGAGTGAACTCATAATTTTGTGACTTCTGTACATTTTTCTTGATATAAGCTACTTCAGAACAAATAACTTGCTAGCCTCTCAACTTTATTTTATTATTACTACTGGTAGTCAAATTAAGCTTATAGCCATAATGTTGCATTGTTGTGGGCTTTTTTTTTTTTTTTTTCTTCTCTTTCTTTTTTCTTCAAGAAATGAGCTAGTCTAGAATCATAGTTTTTGATTCATGTGTTACATAGGGAATAAGAACCGGTTTTGAGAAGAGCAATGCAACATGCATAAAGTAGATGTCGGTCTTGAATTCAATAATAAATTGGGAAAGTGAGATTTGAAATAATTGGGGATTAAATATATTGTGACATGTTGACTGATGCATAAGATAAAAAATATTTTCTTTTAAAAATTAAATATTGGCAATATGTTGTCAGATCCAAATAGTTTTTTGCAGCTTCTGAGAAGATTTTCAGGGTATAATGCTAAACTCGGTAGGAACACAAAGGCATGGAAAACACAACTCTAAGAAAAACATTGGCATGCTTAGTAAAGTAAAAAGATGAATCTCAACTTTTAGTAAATATTTCCATTAATGTCATCAGTCGGTTGAAAAAGAAAAGAGTAAGAACCTTCCATCTCAACATTCTTGCTTCTGTTGGCTGTACCCTCCACAGGAACATCTTGAGAACTGGCAGTTTTAGGTGCCTCCACGTTAACAATGTGTGGATACTTGTCATGTCTCGAAACCTTTTTCAACTGTTATAAAAAAATCAAGTGAGGTTAACCTGAAAAATCATATAAAGCCTTCATATCTAGCTATAAGATTACCTTTGGGAGTTCATTCCAACGCCGTAGAGATGATGTACTCCATCCCACGATGTCTATTAAAGTTGTCAAGTTGTTTAATTGACATTAGGACAGTAACAGAGCATTATAACAAGGTAATAAAACTGTCAAAACCTACAATGGCACAATTTTCATCTAATGCCATTTGCCAAAGAACCATTAGATCAATCTGAGAGTAATAAATTTTCTGCCCATTGATGTACTCTATGAGATGAAGAGTTTGCAAATAAAATTCAACAAAAAGAATATAAAAAGGATACGGTCAAAGTGCACATTTGCATAGGCAACACGACGCTTAAAAGACTGCAATGCTGAGCTGCAAGGGTAGGAAGGCAAGTAATGCTTTCATTCATGCAATACAATAGAGAAGATTAAAAAATGTTATTAGTAATGGAGGACTCACATGAATTTTAGATCTTCACTATCACTAGCCATCCGGAGAAGAAGGGGAGGTTTTCCATTATCATTGTCAGTTAAAAAGAGATGTCTACCTGTTCTACCAAGACACCATGATGTACGACAGGCTACTTTCTCCAGAGTGTAGATGCCACAGAAAACTGGGACCTGATATGCAAATTTGTGCAAGAAATAAGTGCATATAAAGCCATAGAAAAAACATGAAGAGCGCATCTAGTATGACTTTGAGAGTTAGACCATAAATTAGTCCACATGAGAGGATAACTGAATAAGGAAATTACAAGGAAGCCAATCTCGTATGATTGAGAAGTTTTATGCAAACAATCAATTTAACTTTTATGTTTTACTGCCAAATGTGCCAAAACATGATACTTAATAACATATACAGAAGATTTCATTTTTTACTGTACCAATAAATGAGCAAAACCAGATCACCTGTCTGTGCCCCCTGGAACCCAAGTGTGGTGTTGCTGAGGTTATAAAATTCATGGGCTCAAGTCCAGCAATTTTGGCTTTAAACTTCTCCTTCTGGCATGAGTTCTCATTACCATCATCACAAACTCCATTTCCATGCGATGCTTCTTGATTAATGTCTCGTTCATACAGTTTAGCAATGGCATATCTTGTTACCAGGCCACCTAACGAATGACCAATAAATGAAATCTTCTGAGCACTTGGATGACGCTTTATGACAGACATAACCTGAAATAGCATGACTGTCATTTGTTTCTAGCTCCAAATGGTAACTTCAATTTTAAAGAAATATTTCCAATGAACCATCATATCTTGTAGCAAAAATGTCAGCTAAAGATAACAAACATATCAATTCTGATACAAATAGTTACAAGTATTATGAAATACTATATGTATTAGAGGGAGAAAATGTCAGTCAGCAAAAGGCAGAACCATAACGCACCTCTTCTGCCAATCTCTCCCCCATCACATCAACACCATCAAACGTCAACATTGCAGGATTGCATTTGCTACCTGTTTTTCACATGAACAACATGGAATCCGTTTCATTAAAGAAGACATGAAAAGGTGAATATCAAAGTATACAGTCAGAGAGCAGTTTGAAAATGTATTTGAGAGCCTTGAGTATTATCGTGCCAATGAAAATGAAGTTTTACAAGATTATGTCTTTCTGGTGAGTGCTATTAAGAACTTAACATACAAATTCAACATATCTTACAAACCTTTTGTGAAGAAACAAGTCCAAAAGTTGAAACATTTACAATATCAATATATTTCAAGCTTAAGCATCACCGTGCTAAAAATTTGACCTAGTTTGACTTCTACAACATTTGATTTCAAAGAGTACAAAACTGACAAACCTATTCTCATTAAATACATGAACCAATGTTGAATTCTCAGTTATTACTAGTGAATTATAGGCAAAACAACTATAAATAATAATAGAAATAATGAAGAAATATAAAATTTCTAACTAGTTGGGTCACAAATTTCTCTCGTCCTTGCCCCGTAGAAAACTCAAAACTTCAACTCAAGCAACATTAATATGAAAATGTTGATTTCAAAATGAATTTCTTCCTCTTCCAAAAAATTTATGTATTGTTCTTACTTTATTCTTTTATTAATTTACTTTTTTTTTTTTAATATATCAATTATATGATCTTACTTTTTAAGATATGCTCCATCAGGTTTGTGGTTATCTAACTGACCAAAATGGAGTTTAGTGACTTGGGAACTCTTTGCTATTCGGGAAAACCATAGGGAGGTTATTGATATTTACCCATACTATAGACTATAAGCCAAGCACATGAAAAAAGAAACAAAGTGCAAAGATAACATGGAACTCACAATGAACAATAACATCATTCGGATACTTCTTCAAAAACTGCTTCGCTGCAAACTTCCAATTCTGAGCACTGCGCAATAGAACTTTTTCAGAAATTTGATACAGATATAAACTACAATCAAATTGCATCGATTAGAAGGCGGGAAAAAATCCAAAAGCAAGTGCATTGTCAAATTAATACTAACACCCTAAACTGAATAATCTTTCACAGAGTCAATCAAATGAAACAAAATAAGAAAAATAAAGCTAAACTGACCTGCCAACAAGTCCATTAACCATTATAATCAAGTGCGTAGGAGTCTTGCTTCGACAATCTTCTTCAACCTCCATATCCAGATTTCCATCCTTGTCAGTTTCCGATTTGATGTTGAAACACTTCCATTTCGGAACCAGATTCGAAATTTTCCCAGTCTTCTTCTTTCTGCTACCTCTCTGCTTAAACCCATGGGAATCCAACTTCTTCGTTCTTCCATCTTCTTCTTCAACTACGATCCCAGAACCATCTTCTAAATCTAATGAGGCCATTTTGGTGAAATTGTGTTTTGCTTTGAGTTGTTTGAAATTGTTTGTGAGTAGTTTAAGTAGTTATCGTTCTTGAGATTTGGTTATGGAAAGTCCCAACAAATACCAGCATGAATTGAATTGAATGCGTTACTGTTGTTGCTAAAAGTCTGAAAGTTGAGACTTTTCTATTTCAATAAATGTGTTCTGTTTAAAAATAATATTTTTTTTTTAGATAAAAAATAATAATAATATTTTTTTTTAAGGAAAAAGGGGATGATTTATTTGCATATATTATTAAAAAAATGATTTTCTTGTACTAATTACGGGATTAGGTTTCTGGATGACGAGGTTTCTGACTTTCTTAAGCTTCTAGAGAGAGTCATGTTGAGGAAGAGAGAGAAGGACTTTCCTATCCTTCGTCTTCGTGCCGCTTTCTGTTTGGGTCTAGGAAGCGAGTGCGAGAGACGACAATTGACACGCAAAGCGCAATGGTCTAGAACATTTTTTTTTTTTTATAATTATATTACTCAAGCTCGTAATTGAGTTTTAATTTAGATAAATATACATGTTGTACAAAAATTATTTTATTTATTTATTATTAATTTTTATATTATATTTAAAATTAATATAAAATTTAATTTTTTTATAATTTAAAATTATTTATAAAAGTAAAATAATATTTAAATTTTTTGTTAGATATAATAATCATCATTCAATTAAAATTCTTATTAAATGTAATCTTTATTCTATTATTATATTTAAATTATTTATCAAAATAATATTTAAAGTTCTTATTAGATGAAATAATTATTGTATAACTAAAATTCTTATTAAATGTGATTATTATTATATAATTTTAGAGTCATTATTTAAATGTGATAGTATATTTTAAAATAATAATTAATGTCATTAGTTTAAAATATATGAATAATTTTATCCAAAATAATATTAGGTTAATTTCTACTTTTATATATAATATAAATTAGTTAAAAATATGTGATTTGCACGTAAATTGTTTGACTTATTTTCTTTTCTTTTATTAATTTTTGCAATATAATTGAAATTAATTTTTTTGTACTTTTAAATTATTTGTGAAAGTAAAATAATATATAGAGTACTTATTAAATATTATAATTATCATATAATTAAAATTATTATTGTATGTGATACTTATTTCATTATCATATTCTAGAGCCTTATTTAGCATGATAATAAATCTTAATGGGCAAACTAATATTAATAGCTTAAAATATATAGATAATTTTGTCTAAAAAAATAAATTATATGTGATTCAAATTTTTATATATAGTATAAATTGTCTATAAAAGTTTGAATTTTATTTTATATTTTTACAAAATTATCTCTCTATTTTAACCTATAAACATTAATCATCTTTTTAATATCTATAATCATATTAAATAAGAATTTTAAAATGATAATAGAATAAAAATGAAATTCAATAAGTACTTTAATTTATCACATTTAATAAATATTTTAAATATTATTTTATTTTTATAATTAATTTAAAAGTATAGTAAAAAAAATTTATTTATTTAAATATGTTGTACAAATTAACTAAAAAAAATTAAAATAAATAAAATACTTGCACATTTTTTAATTAATATATTTAAATAATTTATATCATTGAAAACTTGTATATAATTTTAAAAAATATATTAATTTAATGCGGTGATATTCAATTAAAAACAATTTTTGTTTTTCATTCCCTTATAAACTATCTTCTATTTTTTTACTTTATAATTTATTTATATCCAAAACGATACGTGTGTTAAAAATTAAAATTTATTTAAATACATATTTAAAAATAATTTATATAAATTAAAACTTTTATTTGTAATTTTAAGTTAAATATCTTAATGTTTTTTTTAAAAGGTTTAATTAATTACATCTAATAATTTAATCACTGTAGTCAAGTTTCAATAATACTCCTTCCCAAACGACCGGCACTTGTTATGTTTAGTTTTTAGTTTTTTTTTTTTGGGAATTTGTGTGCACCTTTTCATTCTTTCCTCATTTTCAACTCTTTTTTTCCCTTTATTTTGCTGCACCTTTTTCCTTTTTTCCTTTCTTTTGCTACAATTTTTTTCCTCTTTTTATTTTTTATATATAATAATATATATTTTTATATTTAATTAAACATATATATTTTTTTCTATAATTAAAATATGTATTTTTTTATATAATTCAACATTTTATATAGAAATTATTTAAAATATATATATATATATATTTCAAGAAAAAATCATATGTTACATAATAAAAAAAAAATGTAACAATGTGTATACCACTTTTGGAAAAAAAAAGTGTCATATGTTAAAAAAGAACACATGTGTCATTTAACTAAAAAATATATATGTGTCATTTATCAAAAAAGAATATATGTGCCGTTTATTCAAAAAAAAAAAAAAAAGGGATGGAAAGTGTTGGGTTATTTTTTAAACAAATTGCATAAAAAAATCATAAAATATCGAAGAATTTTTTAAACTGCTTTTAATCAAATCATTCTATTTCAAATCACTTATCTTAAAATAACTTACTAAAAAAAATAAAAACAAAGTTTAAAAAAAAATACTAATATGAGTTATAATACTAGACTATTGTGTAAAATTTATTTTATTGGTTCACATATTTTAAAAAGTTATAATAGATTTGTGAGCTTTGATTATGTATTAGAAAATGTAATGTGTTTTTTTTTTTTTTTTTTAAGATCTTTATACAAAATTGTGATGGATTAATGAAAGTTTTTTTTGTTTATAAAAAAATATATTCTTTGAATCGTAAGTTTATGGATTCAATAAATTATTCACCGACATATAGGTAGATCTACTGCATCTGCATTATTCATTGTCCTCGAAGCTCAACTTTGTCGATGTTTGGATTCCAAATTAGTTTTATTTATTTATTATTGTAGAATTAGTTAAACCAACCCTTTTACTTGTTATTTCTTGCAAGCAATAAAAGAATTATGAGTTTGACCAAAAAAAAAATTAAGTGTGACAAAATAATTATGAGGTTTAGGAAAAATATGATAAAATAAGTTTATTGTCACTGCAAGCTCTTAATCTTAAATAGTCCAAATTAATATTTTATACCTGTACCCTCATAATATTAAGTTATTAATTATATTTTACAACTAAATGTGTTTGTAACAAAATTACGATTTAAAAGTTACAAACATGCCTACAATATTTACAAAATTATAAATAAAAAATAAATTACTTAATAAATTAACATAAATCGACGTTCTTGTTTTTAACGTATTTTAATAATTAATTTTTATTAACTTAAAAAACTATCATAAATATTGAATTTTTATTTTTTTATTATAAATACTCCTAACATTTATAATTTAATCACAAATGTTCCTAACTTTTTTTTATCACTAATATTCTTAATTTTTAAACCGTATTAATACTTACGTTAATTTCTCAATTTTTTATGAAAATAGTATCACAAATATTTTAAGTTTTTATATTTTTCAAAAATATATATCCAATGTTTATAACTTGATCACAAAAATTCAACATTTTATATATTGTCACTTATATATTTAATTTATAAATAATATTAGTGCTTAATTTCTCTATTTTCATGCACTTCTTACACAAAGTTCATAATTTATAACTAGAAAATTAATATTGGGATAGAAAGTTAAAAATTACACTTTCTATTTTTACGCTGAGATGGTTAGTTTAATTCTTTTTTTTTTTATTACAAAAATATTAGAATTTTAATTACTTTGGTATTGAAGATATAACTTTTATTAACAAAAAAAAAATGAAAAAATCACCACATCAAGTTGTAGACAAAACTTGACATAAAATAATCTTGGATTGAGCATGTGTAAAATTATAAAAAAAAAAAAAAAAAAATTATTCATATCTAAAGATCTCATTAGCAGGTTAATAATAGATAAAATAATTATCTTAAATAATTGAGATTAAGAGTTCAATAAATATTAGTAAAAGTCACAAATAAAAAATCATCATTTTCATTGAAGTTTAACATGAATAACAAGAGGATGCATTATCATTTTCATAATATTTCGAAGAGCACGAAATAAAATAAAGACAATGTTAATATCAGACACAATATATAATTAATCTGTCTAACAACAATGATCGATACACAAGTTCTTGGCATTAGTATCCTTTAGTTTTTACGTCACCATTCCTTGCGTTATTGGAAAGAACAACAAGATATCATATATTAATTTTTAGCTAACACGGCTTCATTTCTTGGTGTTGATATGCTTTTTGTGGGCTAGATAATTTAAGGGAGGATATGGGTTTGTGTTTGGGAAAAAGGTTTTGTAAAATATAATTGGACTAAGGGATCGCAATGTGGTGTTAATATTAAAACTATCTATGATATTTTTAAAATATTAGAATATTTGTAATAAAATATGAAAATTCAAAAATATTTATGATAATTTCCCATAGCTGCCCGCCCTCGCTATTGCAAATCAGAACATGAATTTGTGTGTGTGTATGTGTGTGTGTAAGATTGCAGTGATGACGCTTCAAATTTGTAATCTTAACACCTAAGTTTTTGGGCTAAAAGTGGCATACATTGTACATATACTACATATTTATTAGTACAATATATTAAATAATTTAAATATAAATATGTTAGATTAAATTATATTATAATTAATCTTAATAATATTTGATGATAAGTTATATAATTTAGTCAAATAAAATTAATTATAAATATTTTAATAAAATAATTTTTTTATTATAAAATTTATTTAAATCAATTTTTAATTAATATTATATTTTAAAAATAAAAAAATATTATTTTTTAATTCAAGATTAAAACACATAAGTTTATTATTGAAAATTCAGAAAGATTAAGTTAAATATCTAATATGATTTAGACTCACATTTCATGATCGTACAAATTTTTTACATAATTGTACTATTTTTATACTAATATAATCTAATTTCATAACCAAATATATTGTTGTATATAAATTATATAGTTAAAATCTTTATTACAGTGCAAATATATCGATAAAGGTTTCTTGTTTTATATTAGACACGTGGCCCCTCTTATATCAATATAACTATAGATAAAATGATTGACATCAACAATAATAATAACACTGACGGCATATTTAGTGCATTATATTGGATATATTAAGTATAGTTATATTGAACTGAATTGTATTAAATTATATTATAGTTAGTCTGTACAGTGTTTGATAATAAGTCATTACAAAATTAATTATGAATATTTTAATAAAATAATTTAGGTTTAAAATAATTTTTTATTATAAAATTTATTTAAATCAATATTTAATTCATTTTTATATTTTTATTACATTTTCAAAATAAAAAAAATATTATTTTTAATTTGAGATAAAAAAAAAAGTTAGAACACATAATTTTATTATTGAAAATTTAGAAATACTAAGAGGTATTTCTAAGAAGTATTATTTTACAATATAATTGTATTATTTTTATATTTTATGATATAGATAAATTTCACAACCAATGTATTATTATATAAAATTATACAGTTAAATTTTTTAATATTTTGTAACAAATATGTTATAAGAGGTATTTAGCTCTTCTTCTTTTTTTTTTTTTCCCCTTACTAACTTCATAAAAACAACTACTAAAATATTTTTAACAAATAGCCACGTTCACAATTGTTTATTTTACCATCTTACAAATATTAGGAACATATTTAATATAAATTTTAAATGTTTGGCATAAAATGCAGCTCATATTTACTTTAGAGATAGACTTACTAAAATATTAATGATTTTATGCGATAATATTATATTATTATATAAATATTGTGCATATACTTACAATTATTTAATTTTTTGTACATATTTTCTTACATAAAGAATACATTTTATACATAAAATGTAATTACCCATTAAATATAACTCGTTGGATTAAAATATTAGTAGATATAAAGATGAAAAAAATTGCAGACAATATTGACATTGGCCATATTTTAGATATCTAGATCAACATCGATATGTAATACCAATCTCATTTGAAAAAAATGTAGAAAACATCGATAAATATATTAAAAAAAGTGTCATTTTTTTTTCTTTCCAAATATCTTGAATACATAGTTGATAAAATGTGATTTCTTAGGATTTTTTGTTTTGCAGATTTTCTTTTCAAATAATTAACCTTCAAAATTATCGCAGTTTTTTTTAATCTTCAGCCAAAGTATTATTTTTTAAAATTTGCTACAATATTTTGTAGTTTTATACACCTTTTTTACTTATATGTTATTATTACATGTTGGAATATTTTTTAAAATAAAAAGACATAATTTTTTACTAAAATGTTGCAACAATTGAGCAAGTACTTTTTGACAAAAAACATAATCAATAGTTGTAATTTTTGAAAGTAAAATATTATATTTAAAAGTTGTGACGTAAGTAAAAATATATGATTTTTTTATATATTATATATTTTAAAAGACATAATTTTTGAAAAAGTTACAACTCATCAAAAAGTTACAACCCTACTTAAATAGATGCATAACATTATATAAATATATCATTTATTTAGGTTATTTGAAGAATATGGAGAGATAAAAAAAGTTCAAGATTTATAATAAATATTCGCTAATAATTTTTACCATAATTTATGTACAAATAAAGTTAGTAAATATTGTAGATTTAGAACATTAATTATCTTAAGTATTTTAAATACTGCAGATTTAAAATATTAATTATATTGAGTGCTTTTCAAAGTCAAGATGTTATTGAGTTGTCTTCGTAAGTACACACTACAGAAAATAAGAGAGAGAAATGTTTTAATATATTCTGGATGCATATTTGATAAACCTTAATACATCACCAAATTAGTAGAGGCAAATAACACTTTAAAAATAACGACTTGAAATTGGCCTTAAGTTCAAATATTATATTATTTATAATAATTTTTTAATATTACAATTAAATATTATAAAATTTTGACTTAAAAATTATAAAAATTAATATTAAAAAAAATGTTCACATTTTTTTTTCCTAACATTACAATACATTTATTTTGTTACTCTTATCTATAATTTTTGTTTTTTTTAACTCAAATTATACCATGTATCTTATTTAATATATTATTGCAATTACAATTTGAATATTTATTATTTTAATTACTTATACTATAATTTTTTGATTAATTAATTTGTTAAAATAAACATCATATATATTTATAAATATATGTATTAAGTAAAAAAAAATAATTTTTTGATATTTTATAATAAAAAATCTATAATTTGATAGAATTTTCATAATTTTTATGATTTTTTCATAAAATTTAAGCCTTCACATTAGACATTTAGTGATCATATTATGAATTGGGAGGGAAGTGTGGGAAAAGAGAGTTATTCAATTTAAATTTTTATAATTTTTAATGTTTTTAATAGATTTTTATATATTTTTTTAAGAATTTATATAGAATTTTATAGTCTGAATATGCTTAAAGTTTTTTTGTTTTTTTTAAATGAAAATACATAAAAAAAAAAAAAAATCATTTTTCTTAACTGAATATATCTTTGAGAAAAAATCTGGGCTTGAAGACAAAAATGGCGATTTTTGTTCTATGACAAAATAAAAGGTAAAAAAGTCGTAAACGCAATTGAGAAAGAGATGAAGAACTGGTGGTGGAGAGCTGACACCAGCAACACATTCAAATATACCCACCAAGTTAAGCTAGCTCTTTCTAGTTTTACGATCCTCATGACGATTTAATGGACTCTTTTGCTGTTTTTTTCTTCGTCCTTGCTTTTGATTCCGAAAATGGGTTTGGGTTTTAGGCTGTGTGTCAATGGAAGTTCTCCATTTCACTCTAGTTTCAATAGCAATTCATCTTCCAAACTTTTGCCTTCGCCTCCTGGTGAGTTCATTTGCTTCTTGAATCTTATTTCATACAAGTGACGCTCCAAAGAACGACAACTGTTTTAATTTTCACCAGTTTTGTTCTTGTTACTATAGTTGACACCTTCCTAATACTTTTTTGAATTAATTAAACCCTAATTTGATTGAGATAGTAGCTGTAACTTGGGGGCGAAATTCTCCATGTTAATACTTTTATTCACTAATCAATACTATACAATTAACAAGCATTTCTTACATGGCTAGACTGATCTGAACTTGTTTGATTTGTGATTTTTTTGTTCTCTGCAAGGCAAAGAGGCTTCTTTTAATTCAGCAAGGTTGTCTTTTCTTTCTATTACTTCTGAAGAAAGTGAGAGTTTCTGTAGAGATACTAAACTCTTTACCTGTTTATCTTCTTCTCCACAAATCATAGAGAATGGCCCATCACAAATAGAAGAAATGAAGGTTTGCTATTATACCAAACAAGCTTGCTGTATTTGCTTGATTTTCTGAGAATGTGAATCTTACTATATGTTTTACTTTTCAGACCAACTCTGGGAAGATTACACATAATAGTTTAAGTAGTGTTATTGATGGTTTCCAAGAGCCTACTGTAGCGGACAAATTTGTTTCTTATTCGGCATTAGAAGCATGCACGACCCCACATTTTACTCTGTTGATGCAAAATGTTCGGGATTTAGAGGAGAGTTTTGTTGATTCAGATGTGTTGAAGTTGGAAAAGGATATTTTGCTGCACTTAGGCAGGATTGGGGTTCTTAAGCTATTCAATTCTTGTTTACCGAGTATCCTTGAAAATTCAAATGTTATGGACTTGTTTGGCATTGGCATACCTGCTGTTGAGTCCACTGATGATCACAATGTGAGCAGCATATTGGATCTTCACATGGGAAAGACTATTGTTGGATC
The DNA here is from genome assembly GCA_029378325.1 of Elaeagnus macrophylla. NCBI lineage: Eukaryota > Viridiplantae > Streptophyta > Magnoliopsida > Rosales > Elaeagnaceae > Elaeagnus > Elaeagnus macrophylla. The sequence continues at coordinate 21,855,168 of CM055650.1, read as the reverse complement.
TAAGAGAAGGGGAGTAAGAAAACCAAGGAAAAGATTGATGAGAATGTCTGATAAAGTTTCTTTGCAGTCATTACCATCAGAATCAGTTTTGCAAGTTCTTCATCATCCCACTGTTTTGTCTCTGAAAAGAGCTTCAAACTCTAAAAGTAGAAGACTAGCGCTTGCTAAAAACGAGGCAGAAATGTCAACAGGGATTAAGGTTGAATTCAGCTTCTAAAATATGTTTGATTAATTGATTATAAACAATACTGTTTCATGCTTCTAGAGAGTGTATACTATTCAGTATTTACACATTATGAACTGGATCCAGGTTTTGGCAAACTTGGAGAGAATCAGAACTACTCTCGAAGAGGATAGTGGGCAAGTTGCCAGCTTAAGTTGCTGGGCAGAAGCAGCAGGAGTTGATGAAAAGATGCTGCATCATCAGCTGCATTTTGGTTGGTATTGCAGAGATGAGCTCGTAAGGAGTACTAAGTCCCTGGTTATTTATCTTGCACGAAACTACAGGGGTCTAGGAATAGCCCTAGAGGATTTACTTCAGGTTTGCTTGACTAAATGCATCTTTGTTCATCTTGACTTGAGCATATCTTTTAGGTATAGAAATGAAATTTTACTTAAGAAAGCAAGGATTATCTGTAAATGTAATTAACAAATTTGAACCCAGCTTTGATTCATTTGCAATGCCATTTTCAACAATATTGGCCGAAGGATTTGTTTAAGCCATGTTCTTGGTGCATTGAGTTAATTCATTCTATTGCATTAAACTGATCACAGTTAGGATGAAGAAACAAGAAAATATAATGAGAGGAGATGATGATATTTATGTTGCAAAAATAAAATACTTGTAAACAAATTACTAAGCAATTATACAGCATGTTTGGTGTACTGTATCAGATAAGTGAAGTATAGTCGTATTGAACTGAACTGTATTGAATTGTATTATAATTAGTCTGTACAGTGTTTGATAAAAAACTATATAATATAATCGAATTAAATTGATTATATATATTTTACTAAAATAATTTATATTTAAAATGACTTTTTATTATAAAATTTATTTAAATTAATATTTAATTTATTTTTATATTTTTATTACATTTTTAAGAATAAAAAAATATTATTTTTAATTTGAGATAAAAAAAATTAAGAAATATAATTTTATAATTGAAAATTCAGACAGATTAAACTAATTATCCAGTACGGTTTAGATCCACACACCCTAATCATGCAAAATTTTTATGTAAGTGTACAATTTTTATACTGTACGATACGATCTGATTTTACAGCCAAACACATGACTGTATATAAATTATACAGTCTAGATATTTAGTACGATGTAACAAACATGCTATACATGTCTATATGTATGAACATCATGTGGTATAATTTGTTCCAGTTACTCTCTTGTTAAGTGCTTTATTTTTGTAGGCTGGGTATCATAGTGTCCTACAAGGTGCAGAAAGGTTTGACCGGACAAGGGGTTGTAGATTCTCAACCTATGTCCATTACTGGATAAGGAAATCAATGTTGAAATTGGTAGCGCAACATTCAAGGGGGATAAAGATTCCTGTATGTTTTCTATCTCTTTGAAGAAACTATTTGTTCAACCAACAAAATGTCATTAGAACAAAGGTGGTTGATCCATTGTTCTTTTTCTTTTAATTTTAGTGCACGTTAAGTAAGGCAATGAACCAAATACAGAGAACCCGAAAATCCATGAACAACAGTCAGAAGAAAAGCCTAGATGATTGTGAAATTGCAAAGCTCACAGGTCTTTCTTTGGCTAGAATCGGATCGGCCAGCCAATGTCTCAGAGTAGTGGGTTCACTCGATCAAAAGACTGGTGACTGCTTTACAGGAAAATACATTGTATGATTTTGGCTATTTAATATAGAGTTGTCACAACTTGAATTGTTATTACCACAATAATAATTTATTAATGGCAACTTTATCCAATAATAGTGGCAATAAGGTGTAATTAATAATAGGAATAAAATAGAATTTTTATTCACTTTTGTTGTGGTAATAAAAAAGATAGTTGTGACGATATCATTATTCTTATTATATCCTTGTTTAAAATTTGACAATTCATGCTTACTTTGAAACTTGAGATCATATAGGAAGTAAATGGATGTTAACAATACATTTTTGGCCCGTTTGAAACTGCTTTATCTTTTGATTGATAGTGTTTTCATGGAATAAAACACTTACAATGAGTTTGTCAATTTTTTTGAGAAACGCTTTCAAAATTTTGAAAAATATTATTTGTACTTTTAAAAAAGTTACTAATACTTACTTTTGAGATAAGTAATTTAAAATTTATGCACCCATTCCTAATAGTTTTGTGTCAAATACTTAATGCTTCCCTTGATATCACTTTTGACCAAACTACTTCTTAAAAAAAAAATCCGAACGCCCATAGACAATTTATATTATGTGACTATTTAGTAAATAATGGAAGGTATGATTATTTGTCATGTTAAAAGTAATTTCAAAAGAATGTGATTATGTTAGGAAGCACAAAATGTGTTTTTATGCCATGAAAACACTTGTGAAAATTTTATTCTATTTAGGTCAAAAGTGTTTATTTTCCTGACTCCTTATAATTTGTTGATTCGCAGGAACTGATACCAGACATGTCGATAAGCAGCCCTGAAGAAAGTGTAATGAGGCAACACATGAGAAATGATATCCATGATCTTCTGAGAAGCTTGGATTCCAGAGAAAGACAAGTATTGGTCCTACGTTATGGGCTTAAGAACTGCCAGCCTAAGTCACTTGATGAGATTGGGAAGCTTTTCCATGTGAGCAAAGAGTGGATAAGGAAGATAGAAAGGAAAGCTCTGACAAAGTTGAGAAATGAAGAAACACGCAAAAATTTAAGCCACTATACGAAACTATAGTTCGAGATCAATTTGAGACGATTCGAAGTTGTCCTTTGGATGGAGAGCTTATGAGGTGAGTTCAGTTTAAACTTTCCCATGATAGAGTTACCATGGTTGAACTATCTTCAAGTACTGCATGCTGACTATAACTAGTTAACTACCATCTCCATAGGCTATTGAATATGCAAAACACATTGAGATAAATTTCTTGTCCACAACTACTTCAATGCTTGTGAAAAGGAAAGAATTCGAGGGGGGGCGATAAAAAGGAAAATGAAGAATCTTATTTTCAATGTTTGGATCCGTTCTTTCATTTTCATGATGGAAATGGGGAGGAAAAATATTTCGAAATTGGGGTATATGTAATTGAGTGTATATGATGTATATGAACTAGCTTTGTATTGTATTGTAATAACATGTCTTATATTGTTAAGTTTGTACTTTATACAATATTGCATTTAACTGAATTCATTAGGCTTTGATTTAAATGCTAGATGCAAATATATTTAAACTCATACCAATTATAGTTTTACATTTAGCAAAATTTTCAATTTTCAAAGTTAATTTGACACAAGTCATAATAATTGAGTGCAAATTTATGTATTATTAGTATTCCTTTTCTAAATATACATGTTCGAATATTTATTTGTGAAATGGATTTTAGAGAAATACTAAACACACAAAAATTTGCGCTCAAACTAGATGTATGTCACGTATTTTTAAAAATTATAACTTTTAATATTTCAATGTAATATTAACACGTAATATAAGACTATTAGTTTGAGTCAAAATTGTGTGTTTAGCATTGCTCCCGGTTTTCATGACTTCATTTACTTGTGTTTTTATGAGACCTAAACAACTAGTACTTGTCTAGTTGTGTGGTCCTCTGACAAAAAATACACAATTAATTCATATCGAAGAGAATACAAATTCTAGCGTATTTAAGATCGAGATGACATTATGACACAAGAACCACAAGTCAATAGTGGTTGATAACTTGCCACTGTATGCAAGTAGAGTGATAATTTTTGACACAACACGATAGCACGATTCGAACACGATACGACACGATTTTTTTTAGTAAGAATTGATCAATAAATTTTTTTATGTTCTTAAAAGTTTTGTTATTTCTTACTATTGTAAATAAGCAACACAAAAAAATTTCAAGTAAATTTTTTAATATGTCAACAAACACGATTTACACTCTCATATGCAAGAGTCAAGACTTGTGAATATTTGAGATTGAAGCCTGTCTCTCTCAAGCATCGCTATTCAGTTATTAATTGTTGTGATAAAGTTGCTCCTTTTAAGTTGATGTTTTCTTTTTATTTATATTTCTTCTTTCAAATTAATGTCCTGTCAAACTTACCTGTGATCTGTTAAAAAAAAAAAAAAAAACCTTACCTGTGATCGAAAAAAACCTGTGTTGTAAGGTTGTTGTGCGTTTGCCTGAACTCCAATGTTCAAGTCTCAATATCCACATTTTATACCTAAAATAAGAGAGATTAAAACAATAAAACCGTCAAAATTTATTATAGCAAAAATAGTATCCAATAATATTATACAGCATGTAACATTGAACGTAACATTGAACGTAGTTAACTTAAATAGCATTCAATATAAAATAACGTGACATATTTCACATTTTATACCTAAAATAAGTAAGAGAAATTAAAAAAATAAAACCATCAAATTGCTTAATTTTTTGTCAAGCTTATATCTATTTTCAACAAGTTAATTTACAAGTAGAAGTAATCGTACTAAGGTTTGTTTCTTTCGATTGGAAAAATCTCACAATTGAATAAATTTGCACGAATACTATGTGCCAGCACAACTTTTTTATCTTTAGCAACATATTCAAGAACATTAGTTTCAATTTGAGATACCAGATTCATAATTGTTTTATTTGTAAATTGTCTACAAAAATGCAAATTGAAGTTAGAGATTGGGACGGTTCAATTTGGCTCATATTCGAATTGACTCGTGGAGCAATTTAAACTAAATTGGAGACATTTGAGTTCTGATTGAATTTTGGTAAAATTTGAAGTAAAAAAACCAATCCATTGGCTCATTTTCATTTTTTAAATGAAAATATTAATTGGATGTTTTCTTCTCTATCTTCTCCTCTCTAAAGGCGAGGAGAGAGATTCGTCTCTTTCTTTCGATAACTCTCTTAAATTTTCAAGGATGGTGGTAGCTGGGGCAATGACTGATATCCTCGTTCTACGAATGAGAGAGAAACTCAAAGAAAAAAACATGTCCTCTCTTTACAAGGTCCGAAAGTAAAGAATGCTAAGCTATATTTCTTCAAAAAAAAATTTTGTTTTCTTTTTTTAATTTATGACTACATTAAAATTGTACAAAATATAAAATTATTCCAAATGAGTAATAAATCACATAAAATTATAATTTTATACCTAAATTCATATTTATAATATCTCCACCTACAATCAATAAATATTATTGATAAATTTAAAAATTCTTAATAGGAAAAAATTATTCAAATATTACGATTAATAAATATATATTATTATTAAACCAACCTCACCAAATACTTTTTTATTTATAATTTTTTTTTTGAAATATTCTATAAAATGTTTAAAATTAAGAACATCCACTGTATGCTTTGTAAATATGACTCTATATAGTAAATAGTTTTGAAGAAAAATACTAATATGTATATGAATTTTAGATTATATTTAACAATTTACACTCTTAAATTATTGAATGTTATAATTGATTATGTAATTAACCTAAATGAGAATAACAATAAATAAATAAAAAAAAAGTCCTTAAATTAAACTATTTTTACCCCAAATTGATTATAATAAAATGGATAATGATATGCCAAACGGCTTGGCCGAAGCTCGACCCTGCCCAATCACCTCCGAACGGATCATGTACTCTTAGGACTTTTACTAATTGGATCAAATTATCATCTCTAATTAAAGCTAAAACTTCTTCAAGTAAATATTAATGAACCCTTTTTTCCCTTGGGGTTGGTTGTCATATAGGAGCATAATTTCTAGTCTTTCTGTGGAAGCTATTTATGTTTTTCAAAAATATATATTTAATAATTATATTGTGATTTTTTCTTAGCTGGTGGAGATAAATATTATTATTTTTAGAAAATAAAATTTATTAATTAAATATTAAAGCTACGATCTACATTAAAAATTATCAATCAAAGGTATAGCAAACACATCAATAACTAGAATTGAAATATCAAAACTAAAAACTTTTTTTTAGCACTTGAAGAAAATATTAATTTTCATATTTCATTATTTTATAAGATTATTTAATTAATATATTAATATTTAAAAAAATATATCTTAATATTATATTGTAATCTTTATTTAGAAGAATAATTTAGAAGAATAACATTAGGCACAATAATTTAGAAGAATATCTAAATTAATAAGAAAACACAAACTTAGTGTGCATAGATAGGTCATTCTAAATAAATATTTAAATGAAATAAAAATAATATTTGAATAAGATTTATTTAAAAAAAACACAAATATACACGTATTTTACTCAAAATAACATTACAAAAGAAAAATAAGGAACACAAATCCAGTACAAGGAAATATTTTGCAAAACAAATATGCATGTATTTTACACAAGTTTTTATTTTTATATAAAAAATAATAAATAAATTTTATAGTGAAATATTTTGATAAATAAAAAATTATTATTATTTTAAATATAAATTAGTTTTTAAAATATTAAAATAATATAATTTAATACAATCATATCTTATATATAAGGAGGCTTAAATTATAGCTTTGTTTTGCAATTTTTTTTCCTATTTTTTTATTATTCTCTTCATTTATTATTTTTATTTTATCTTTCTCTAAAATCTTTTTATATCTAAATTACATATTTCATGACTCACTTGTACTATATGTTATTAAAACATATGATAATTTTTAAACATTTTCATATTTTATATATAATAATAATTTTTTATATACCAAATATAATTAACATGTGATATAATATTTAATAAAATAGTTAAAATTACACATAACACTAATAATAATAATAATGACATCATTAATTATATAGCATTGAACAACTCTATATTTTTTTATATTTTATCGTAATTAAATATAACAATAAAAAATTCAAACAAATTATGAATTTTTTATAAAAAATTTAAACACATTGGTAAATTATTTTAAAAGAGCAGTGCCCTTTATTTTGTAACAAATTTTTATTCATTAGATGTGATTATTATAATAAAATAATAAAGTAAATGATTTATAAAAATAGAAAAGAATGATAAAAAAATTATGAAAAATAAAAAAAATATTAAATAATTATGACAAAATAATTATTATCTTTACATCTTAATATTCAATTCATATCTATAGCACTATAAAGCTTTAAAAGGAAATTGATAACAAAAAAAAAAATCGTAAGATAAAGTAAGTAAAAGACAAAAAAAAAAAAAAAAAAAAAAAAAGATAACAATAAATTTTTTGAATTTTAGTATTTTAAATATCATAAAATCTAGAGAAATAGGCTCATATGACCCCTTTTTACTATTTTTATTCTACATTAGACCTCTCACTTACAATTTTAATAATATTCCTATTATACCCTTAATTAAATAAGTTCATAGTAGTACTGTTGATGTTGTTGTACTACTTGTTCGCACTCTTTTTTTTTCCTTGAGTTATTGGCGTCTTGGATTCTGGATACAGTCTTCTTGATCAATTAATTATATGGTGAAACTGAAAGTGGAACTCCCTAATCTTAATATTTCAGTACTCTACGTATTATATGACTTACTGATGACTCACAAGGAATGAACTTAATTGAGAGGTTTCTAACAAATTGAAATTTAACTGATATATTTTTGGCCTTTTCATGATTAAAATAGTATAAATGTTTTAGGAAAATTTAGATTTGGGAAAAAAGAATTCTTGGCTAGCTTCGTTTCTTTTGCGCGCATTGTTTCCATGAACTAATAAATAGGAGTAAACAGTAAAAAAGAACAAAGGGTTTTTTCATAATCATGGCAATTTTCATTCTTTATATGCATTAACTACTAAGTTAATATTTAAGTATTATTCTTTTGTTTTTTGTTTTTTTTTTTAATATTCGTGAGTATCTGTTGAGGTGAGTTTGACATACGTCCAACTGAGGGATTATTCTGGGCAGTCTAGTTGGACATATGTCCAACTCGGCTCCGGTGAGTGGGGTCGCCGGCCGGTCAAAATTTGATCAGTTGGACGACTGTCCAACTGAGCTCCGGCGAGTGGACATATGTGTCCTCTAAAATATACTCCTATGATTTTCAGTTGGACATGTCTGTTGAGGTGAGTTGGACATACGTCCAACTGAGAGGTTATTCTATGCAGTCTAGTTGGACATGTGTCCAACTCGGCTCCGACGAGTGGGGTCACCGGCCGGTCAAAATTTCATCAGTTGAACAGTCGTCCAACTGAGCTCCGGCGAGTGGACATATGTGTCCTCTAAAATATACTCCTCTAGTTTTCAGTTGGATACATGTCCAACTCTGTTGAGGTGAGTTGGACAGTCGTCCAACTGAGGGGTTATTAAGGGCATTTTTGTCATAATATGTAAAAAAATCAAGTGGAGGAGGTCATATCAGATTTTTAATAAATAGGGGGTCATGACAGCATATAACCCTAAAATCTATTTAGATTTTACATTTACTTATTTTTAGAATGTTTTATTTTCATTTTTTCAAAAAAAAAAATTGTAATAATTATTTAATGTAAATTAAATAATAAAATATATTTTATTTATTAAAATTATAAATTTAACATTATAAAATAAAATATTTATAGTATATAATTGAGTCCCTACCTTGCAGCCAAGCCTAATAATAAAATAAAACTATAAAATATACACAAAAATAATAAATACTTCTCCCCCTATCATAGACAAACGACTTTTGTCTCAAAAATAATATTATTAAAATTTATAATTAAATATAATTTAAATTTAATTATAATCATTTAAATATATGTTAAATTTTATTAAATTAAATATTATTTTTATTATTAAAAATTTTAAGTAATTTTATTTCAATTTTTCTGGTTTTTTACAGGTTTAATGAAAACTTCTACACGTGTCTACCACTTTATTATTATATTTATTTCCAGCCGACATCACCAATTCTAAGGAAAACGACTCATTTCACCTGGCTGTCACGCATTAGTGAGACCTCATTGGTGACTGGACAATGTAGTTCATATTGCTTCGCTGGCAGAATCTGATTCGTCCGTTGGAACATATTATCTCCTACCTGGGTAAATCACCCTCTTCAAATCTTAAAGAGAAATTCACACGCATGGCACCATGTCCACGTTCAACATACACGCGTCAATTTCACTCACTAGCTCAATATTTTTACAAATTACAGCGTATCGGTAATTTTGGAAAACGATAGCAAGGTTTACCTCTCAAAGAATGTCGTATTTTGCTTTTTTTACCAAATTGTCCGTTGTTTTTGCTTCACTAATTAGGGCTATGATTTAAACGTACTTTGTGTAAAACGTACAATTTAACATACAATTAATGATCATTCCTACTATAATCCGTTTGACGTGGTACGGTGTCATTAGTATAATAAAAAAAGAAAAACCAGCAAAAGAATCAATTGAATCCAATTTCACGTGAAAACGACATTACTGGATAATTTCTAATTTCACTAATCTCTTCAAAAGTTGATAAAGCTTTGTGCTCTCGTTTTCTTTCTTCTTCTCCCCCTTTTCTGTGAGTGGAGCGATTTCTAGGGTTTTCAGTGGCATTTATGTTATTCACAAAATCTAAACTTACAATTGAATGTGGTAATTCGGATTAGCTCTCTATTCATTCCATGGTGGTCGTTTTGCTAGGGATTGTAAACCATTTCACTTCAGAATCAACACTCAATCTTCCAATCTAATGACTCATACTACCAGTGAATGGCTCGTTTTCACTTTTATTTATCCGTTCTCTATGTCATCTTCGTTAATTCTACTCTCGTCTTTGCGTTATTGGAGGATGATTTTTCCATAGTAGATTCGGATTTGATTAATCTGTTTAACCAGGACTACTCGCCGCCGTCTCCTCCGCCACCACCGCCACACCCGCCTTCGTTATCGTGCGTTGATGACCTCGATGGAATCGGCTCGCTGGACACTACTTGTCAAATAGTGGACGATTTGAACCTCACCGGCAACGTGTACATACAAGGGAAGGGAAATTTTTATATCCTACCCGGTGTGAGGTTTCACTGTCGGATTCCTGGTTGCTTCATAACTGTTAACGTTACTGGTAACTTTAGTTTAGGCAATTCGTCGTCTATTGTGACCGGTGGGCTTGAGCTCGTAGCGTATAATGCAAGCTTTCTAAATGGCTCAGTGGTGAACACGACTGGTTTGGCTGGGGATCCGCCAGAACAGACGAGTGGGACACCGCAAGGGACGAAAGGGTCGGGCGGAGGGCATGGAGGGCGAGGAGCCTCATGTTTGATGGACAAATCGAAGCTTCCAGAGGACGTATGGGGTGGAGATGCGTATTCCTGGTCGTCGTTGCAATTTCCACATAGTTATGGGAGTAAAGGTGGGTCGACTAGCAAGGAAGCCGATTATGGTGGGTATGGAGGTGGGAGGTTGAAGATGGAAATCAAGGAGTTTCTTATAGTGGATGGAAATCTTTTAGCTGATGGGGGTGAAGGAGGTACCAAAGGTGGAGGTGGCTCTGGCGGGAGCATATACATCAAGGCTCATAGAATGTAATAACTGACTGCTCTCTGTGTTTTTGCATCTTGAGAACTATTTTTAAAATGAAAATATGAGTTTTATAATTTTTATCTTTTCATGTTGAAGGTTTTGTTCCATGATGCCTGTCAATGGTAACGATATTTTTGTGAAATGCAGGACTGGTGGTGGTCGTATAAGTGCTTGTGGTGGTGATGGTTATGCCGGTGGTGGTGGTGGAAGAGTATCTGTTGATGTTTTCAGTAGGCATGATGACCCCAAAATATATGTTTACGGTGAGCCTCCTTTTTGCTTCCACTCAATCTTAGAGCATATATTTTATCTTAGAAGTCCCTGACATTTATTAATGCCTGTTATATTTTGTTTTCTGGAGGGTCTTGTTTTCAGATAATTTGTGTTATATGGATAGACAAAATGGTAATATCAGATATGGAAGAGCTACACAATGGTTAAGATGAAGCTCATGTTTAGATTGTCGTAGTGATGTTTTTCTTTTCCTGGGTTTGGGAGATATTTGGTGCACTTTGCCTTGTGTTAATAGACCTACCACTTTGTCCCAATACTGTGAGCTAAACTATCGTATCTGCAGGAGGAAGTAGTCATGGCTGTCCAGAAAATGCTGGTGCTGCTGGGACTTTGTATGATGCTTTTCCAAGGAGCCTTATTGTTAACAACTATAACAAGTCAACTGATACAGAGACACTTCTTTTGGAGTTTCCTAATCAGCCTCTTTGGACTAATGTTTACATTCGAAACAAGGCTAGGGCAACAGTTCCATTGCTTTGGAGTCGTGTCCAGGTTTGTGGAATTTGCTTTTGTTTTCTTACTGTTCACCATTTCATACCTACAAAACAGACCTTTATGTGTAAAAATTATAATAACAATAATTATATAGGCTAATCTATAATGTTCCTCCCAAATAATATATCTCATTATAATGGTTGGAAATATTGTTACAACTCAAATTGTTGTTGCTACAACATTAATGGCACTATACTATAACTAATTATGGGGATAAAATATCATTCATACTTTATTTTCGTGACAATAAGGAACGTGGTTGTACTTTCCTACATTTTGTTCATTTTTGAATATCTTACTCTGATGAAAAAAACGAAAATCTTACATGTTCATTCTAATTATTTATAATTATGTTATTGTTGTCAATTTATTTGTTTTGGTGAAACCGGTCATTTGACAAATATTTTTACCAAAGCACCAACTGTATTAACAGAAAATGACTGTGTGGTTCATGGAATAATTTTTAATGAACCTTTAACATTTTATAAGGCATTTCCTGACAAAAAATAAATGACTCATGTGCAGTTAATGTAATAACTTTTAATGAATCCATCAAAAGATTTACCAAAGCACCAACTGTATTAACAGAAAATGACTGTGCGGTTCATGGAATAATTTTTAATGAACCTTTAACATTTTATAAGGCATTTCCTGACAAAAAATAAATGACTCGTGCAGTTAATGTAATAACTTTTAATGAATCCATCAAAAGATTCTAACAGACCTATGCAAATCAGGTTGAACGTGTTATATTTTATTAATATATGGTAATTAATTCCTTATGTAATGAGGTACGTGACTTGAGGACCAACTGTATAGATAAGTTCATTAAATATGGTTTCTGTTTGAGAAATTAGAATTTCTAAAACTGTAAATGATACTATAGCACTCCATCTTTCTCTCTCTTAGGAGGTATCATTTTTGGCATGTCCCTTTTTTCGTGCACTTATATAATAACATCAAAAAGAAGTATCTATTCATTTTTTCTTTCGAAATTATGTGAACCATTCATATGTAGATGCAAACAAGACTTCAATGTCTGCTTTGGATTCCCCATGTAGGTACAAGGACAGATCAGTCTGTTAAGTAGTGGAGTCTTGAGCTTTGGGCTTCAGCATTATGCTTCATCAGAATTTGAGCTATTGGCAGAAGAACTGTTAATGAGCAATTCTGTAATCAAGGTAAGTGATATTTTTATCCATTTCTTTATGTGGCTTCCTGGTTTCATGATCTTGTCTACCATCCTTATGTTCGGAGTTTCGTCATTTTAAATGATTGAACTTTGAGGAATTGAAACTTTTGACAATTCATACTCATCAACTTCTTATCATGTTTGCAGTGTGTTGTATGATAAATGTCCATTCCTTGTTGCAGGTATATGGGGCCTTGCGTATGTCTGTAAAAATGTTTTTAATGTGGAATTCCAACATGGTCATAGATGGTGGTGGAGACTTAAACGTAGCAACTTCGCTGCTGGAGGCTAGTAATTTAGTTGTTCTCACGGTACTTTTACGGTTTTACCTACCATTTTTTTCTTTGGCTGTTTTCCTAGTGTTCACCCAGGATGTTTTAATGATGGTCTGCCTTTAACAGGAGTCATCTGCAATTCAATCAAATGCAAATCTGGGAGTTCGTGGCCAAGGTTTGTTGAATTTATCAGGACCAGGAGATTTGATTGAAGCACAAAGGCTGGTTCTGTCACTATTTTACAGTATTAATGTGAGTGGCCAACTTGTGATTCCATTTGTTGATTCTATCTTTCATTTTTTTTTTTCTCAGTTTATGTGCTGTTAAAACTGATGTTTTACAGAATGTTTGGGTTTTAAGAAACAAGGAAATGACCTTGATACGCTTTCAAATTATTATTGGATATTTGGAGAGAAATTCCTTGTGTTATGTTTTCATGTTTCTTTAGACAAGTTTAGTATTAATTTTGCTTGGTCTATTTTCTACATTTCCGTTTCTCATGATGTGATATTTCTTCTGTATTCATAGAACTCTTATTTCATGATAAAAACTGGGGTTTCATGTCAACGATCTATTTGGAATTGATAATCTTATTTAAGGGCTCGTAACTGGCACATAGTTGCCAATCAGATGATTCAGATCTCAAAATTCACCATATGAAAATTTATGATTGAATTTTTCTTGTGGTTGCCACATTGTTTGGTTAGCTGTAATATAGTTTGGGGATGAGCAGTTAATGCCAAGCATCTAACTAGTTCATATTTTCTTGGTTCTTGCTCGGCGATTGTGTATTCTATACTGGCTAGCCAAGGCATGTGTTATTAATTTTTCACAACTGCTGAACCATTTTTCTCATATTTGCATGCAGCTTGGACCTGGATCTATTTTACGCGGTCCCCTTGAGAACGTCTCTACGGATTATGAGTAAGTTTTTCTAGGGTTTTTTGACATTTCATTTTTCTAGTCAATTTGTTTTATTCTGAAGCAAGCTAGTCCGTCCTTATGTTTATAGAACACCAAAGCTATATTGTGAAACCCAAGATTGTCCCTTTGAGCTACTTCATCCACCCGAAGATTGCAATGTCAACTCATCATTAACCTTTACTCTTCAGGTGATTATCATGCCATGCTCGCATTTAGAATTCTTCTATTTAGATTATTCTTCTTTCTTTAAATTTCTTTATTGGCTTTTCAGATCTGCCGGGTTGAGGATATAACCATTGAAGGTCTTGTAGAAGGATCTGTTATTCATTTCCATAGGGCTAGAACAATTGATGTTCACTCTTCTGGAGCAATAAGCTCAACTGGAATGGGTTTGTATTTTTCTTTGTGTTCTTCAAAGGAAAATTTATGGTTCATTTTTCTAGATTGCGTATTTGACTTGCATCCTTCCCTCTCTCCCCTGATGCTGCATGTTATTTTTTGTACTGATTTGTTGTTTTGAACAAAAACAAAAGAAAAGTTATGAATGCTTTCAATGATTCCTGTTTCCTAAGTATTATGCTTCTCTTTGGTAGGCTGCACAGGTGGTATTGGGCGAGGTCACGTCCTAAGCAATGGTGTTGGTAGTGGGGGTGGGCATGGTGGTAGAGGTGGGGCTGCTTGTCAAAATGATACTTGTATTAAGGGTGGTATATCATACGGCAACGCAGATTTTCCTTGTGAACTTGGTAGTGGAAGTGGAAATGACAATTTAACTAGTTCGACTGCTGGTGGCGGTATTATAGGTAAGCTTAGAATATCAGTCACTATTATAGGTTTTTGTTACATTAGCATTAAACTATCAATTCAACTGAGTGTGGTCATTTTTAGTTTAGATAAATACACTTGCATCTCTCTTCTTGTTTTCATTTGTTAAACTATGACAAGATAATTGTCCATTCACTTTTTTAGATTCCTGATTTCCTTTTTATTAACACATCATTTGTTAATAACATTTCTAACTTTCCCCCCATTTTACTGTCTCATGATGTAAGTGCAAATTTTTGTTGCTCCTGTGCTGATTTATTCATTTGTATCTGTCCGAGCAGTGATGGGTTCAATGGAGCATCCCTTGTTAACTTTGTCTATTAAAGGCTCTGTCAGAGCTGATGGTGAAAGTTCTGAAATAACCAGCAGGAGGAAATATGCTTATCTAGATGGTTCAAGTGGTGGTCCTGGAGGAGGCTCTGGTGGATCCATACTTCTATTTTTGCATACACTAGCTCTTGGTGATTCTGCCATTCTTTCTAGTGACGGAGGATACAGTTGTCCACATGGTGGTGGTGGAGGTGGAGGAAGAATTCATTTTCATTGGTCTGACATTCCTGCTGGAGATGTGTACCAGCCCATTGCCACTGTGATGGGAAGCATCAAAGCAGGGTTGGTATCTTGCACAATTTATCCAAATGCTGAAAGTGTATTTTGGGCCTTAGTTAAGATTTATATATTTGCTATCAATATAATTTGGATTATATTTTTTTTTCTTCCTTCTAATTTGCATGTATTGCTATGATTACTCCTGTGATATTGAAGTACTTGGATATTTGCCTAGGATCCAGTTTCTGAACCATACTTCATCTTTTGCTTACAAACTAGCATTAGGAGTGTTTGATATTTTTTTCTTTCTGTCATTCTACCTTCCAGTTTTTTTTTTTGGTGAGACACCTTAGAAAACAGATAATCTGATCTTAAGTCAAATTTTGTCTTCTGTACTTTTCTAACGATGACTTTTGAAATCCAGCATTTGGATATGCAGGTTAAACAATGTGGAGCAATAGATTGATCATATATTAAGTTGCTATTATTTGTACCTTTACTCCGATTTTTTTTCTTCTTTCTAATATAGATACTTTGTATTGATAATTTTCTGTAACAATTACATAACTTGTAATGCTCATGGAAGTGTTAAAAATTTTAAGAATTTCATCTTCTAGGATTGATGTCTGTGCTTTATTATTGTAGGGGTGGGATGGGTAGAGACCAGGGTGGTACTGGGGAAAATGGAACAGTGACTGCGAAAGCTTGCCCGAAGGGGCTTTATGGAACATTTTGTGAGGTAGGCTGTACCTATAAATTTATCATTAATATTTATTGTGATTGATATTTTGCTTCTCTGTTATACGGTTTGAATTTAATTATCTTTTTGTTTCTAGACCATACTTTATAAGTTTTGACAAGGTCAGACTTATTTTAGCTCAACTTCTAACAATAAAATTGTCTCTGTTGGCTGACATTTTCTTATTTGTTTTATTCGTTTGCATTATTTTGGGATTACTGTCAGGAATGTCCAGTTGGAACTTATAAGAATGTTAGTGGCTCTGATAAGGCTCTTTGTCATCGTTGCCCAGCACATGAGCTTCCCAATCGTGCAGTTTATATTCCAGTTCGAGGTATATTAAATCTACTTGTGGCAAATTGGTTTAAGGAGCTTGAACTTAAAGGATACTGCTTCTTGAGTTCTGGCTGATTAGTTCTTCATTTTGATGTTGTGTTAGGTGTTTCATGTTTCATTTATTGCTTTCAGCTTCATAAGATCTCTGTCTTTGTTATCTCCTAGCAGTAAACTGCATCAAATCCTGTCCTTTATTACAGGTGGTGTTGCTGAGACTCCTTGTCCTTACAAATGTGTTTCAGACAGATACCATATGCCACACTGCTACACGGCTCTGGAGGAGCTGATCTACACATTTGGTGGTCCTTGGCTATTTGGTCTTCTACTTATTGCACTCCTTATTCTTTTAGCTTTGGTGCTTAGTGTTGCACGCATGAAATTTGTTGGAGTTGATGAACCAACAGGGCCGGCTCCCTCTCAACATGGCTCTCAAATAGATCATTCCTTCCCCTTTTTGGAGTCATTGAATGAGGTTCTTCACCCCTTCCAATGTTCTCATGTTTTGGGGTTTCTTCTTTCTAATTTATATGATTTTATTTGGTCAAAATATGAAGTTTTCACGTACTGCTTTTGTACAAAATGCTGCACAAACTTTTATGGCATCTGTTCTATCTTTGTGTGTGTTGGACCTTTTCCCCGATTTCATCCATGCCTTAAAGTTCATTAAATGATATCTTCTTTCTAGGTTTTGGAAACCAACAGAGTGGAGGAGTCCCAGAGTCATGTCCATAGGATGTACTTTATGGGTCCTAATACTTTCAGTGAACCTTGGCATCTACCCCACACCCCTCCAGAGCAAATAAAGGAGATTGTGTGAGCTGAATTTTTCTTAATTGCATAAATGGAATGGTCTTTTACTAGGGAATTTGTTCAGTAAAGTTCAAAGTTCAATTAATTCTCCTTTATCATTATGTTAGCTCCTGATTATGGCAAGATTGTTGAATTTTTCTCCTAATTCTTTGGATATGGCAGATACGAAGGTGCATTCAATACATTTGTTGATGAGATTAATGCGATAGCTGCTTACCAGTGGTGGGAGGGAGCTATATATAGTATTGTTGCTGTTTTTGCGTACCCCTTTGCATGGTCTTGGCAGCAGTGGCGGCGGAGACTGAAATTGCAACGTTTGCGCGAGTTTGTTCGTTCAGAATATGATCATGCTTGCTTACGATCTTGCCGCTCACGTGCATTGTATGAAGGGATTAAGGTTTGTGTTTTAGGTTTTCTATACTAGACGTATTCTTAGTGTGACATGTTTCATGGTTTTCTTCTTACCTCATGGCTTCATTTAACATATCATCAGTGTTCCCTTTTTAATATGTTTCTTTATAGAGCTTAAGAAAAAAAAAGGAAAATATGTGCTGCTTGGTTATTGTGAATTGTTACAGCTATAGTGTTCCTTTTACGACCAAGTATTTTTTGGGGTGGGGGACCTCAATGAAATGACACGTTTCAATGATTGTTTGAAAAAGTTTATTTGCATAAAAGAGTTGCAGTGGAGAGATTCTTGTATACAACAGGGACATTGACACTTTATGGAACGAGTTTATCTTAACCTTTTATTTTTATAAAAATATAAAAGTGTTATAGGTGGGGACAAAATGAACGACTAATATTAATAGGAGGCATATAACATGTACTTCAAAATTTCTCCATCTTGGAAAGAGTAGAAATTATTCTTCCAGTACATATATGATCTATATATATGATCTATGTATTCACATGGTTTCATTTTTGACTCTCTTCCGAGAAAAAAAATGATGTTTGCTTATAACGTAAAAAAATATGTTATCCGTAAAAAAACATGTTTTCTACTTTCCGATGAATAAAAACAATGCGTTTTTTTAGGGTTAAAAATGAAACTTTATATATGAAGGGGTTATGTTATGCCAGACAATTAAGTCTTAGGTTATTTGGGCTTTAATAAAATAAAATTTACAAAGCTTCCTAGGGTCAAATGAGTTCTTTTGCAGCTGTAGCCAAATTTTGATTTTTAATTAATAAAAAGGTTAATACAATAACCCCTCCAGATTTTTTCAAATATCAAAGAAGTCCCAAATTTAAAAATAATATCATTAAACCCCTCTTCACCAAGAAAATGTGATTGAAGCATTGTATTTAAAATAATTATAAAATGAAATAATAAAAAAATAAAAATAAAAAATACTACATAAACATTAAAAAGAAAGATCAAATAATAAAATAAATATATAAATCAAAAGAAATTATAATATGTAAGTATATTAATCTTTTTATATCTTGTGTTTATTTTTTTTTTATATATATTGTGCTTTACTTATTTTGATATTACGACATACATGAGGATATATCATTGATACAAACCAAAATTTGTTGGCATCTCCTTGCTATTCGAGCAAATCTCAAGAATGTTATTGATATTTACCCTTGATAAAAATGTTATTCAACTAAAATCAATTGATCCAGCTAATCGGCGCTAAGTTATAATCTCAAAGTTTTTGTGAGTTTTTTTTTTTTTGCTAAACTATATCATAGTTTTCAAACTTTAATTAAATTTACACATAGGTTTTCATAGTTTTAAAACTTACAATTTGGTCCTCAAATTTTTAAAATTTTACACTGATTCTTAAATCTTTAAATCATGCGATTTAGTCATTGAATTTTTAAAATTTTACACATAAGTCCTAAAATTTTAATTCATAAATATGTATTTTATTAGGCAAGCTAAAGCCTATGTGAATTTTTAAAAGTTTGTGGATGAAACTGTAAAATTTAAAAGTCTAGGAACTTATCTGTGAAATTTTAAAAAATTGTATACTAAATTGTATGATTTAAAAATTTAGGGAGACCTATGTATGAATTTGATTAAAATTTGGGAACTAATTGAGTAGTTAAGTTATTATTTTTATTTTTTATAATTCTCTCATTCCTTGTTTAATAAGTTGGGTAACTTATAATTCTCTTACAATTCAACATGCAAAAATTGCAACTTCCAATCATTTTTTATTTGCAAAGAACTAATTTTTTACCTGACTAATGTAGATAGCTGCAACTTCTGATTTGATGCTTGCCTATATTGACTTCTTCCTTGGCGGAGATGAAAAGAGAAGTGATCTTCCTCCTCGTTTATATCAAAGATTTCCGATGGCATTCCCTTTTGGAGGTGATGGAAGTTACATGGCTCCTTTTTCACTTCAAAGTGATAATATCATCACAAGCCTCATGAGTCAGGTGTGATGATTTGTGCAAACTTAATGTCAAATTTTGTTGAGTTATATTACAGTTCCATCTTAAGACTTATATAATTGCTCTTGTAAGAGAGCAAGAAAAAGGAGCAGGGTGGATAAAGCAATATATTTTTTTTAAATTAGTACTTCTTTTGCTCCAATAGATTTTTAGCTATGCTTTTCCCTTGCAGTCAGTCCCACCTACCACTTGGTATCGACTCGTGGCTGGTCTTAATGCACAATTGCGATTAGTTCGTCGTGGGAGGCTGAGGGCAACATTTGGACCTGTTCTTAGGTGGCTTGAGAGTTATGCCAATACTACTTTGAGAAATCATGGCGTATGTGTTGACCTTGCCTGGTTTCAAGCTACAGCCTGTGGTTACTGTCATTATGGGCTTTTGGTGTATGCTGTTGAAGGTTGTGGTCCTACAGCTATCAGAAGTGTTGATGGAATGAGAGGAACTGAGCAACAGACAAGGTAATGGTTTCTTGTATTTGCACTTGCTACTAAAAACTTAAACGTTCTTTTACTTTTTTGTCTTGAAATTCTCAAAGTTGCCTTGTATGTTCCACATTGTTTATGCAAGGCTCAAAATTGCAGTTTTTTGAACAAGCAGTTCATATATATATTTTTTAAAATTCATGGTAATATCATGACGTTACAAGATAATAAGACCTTTAATCCTCATAGACACCATCTAAGTGGCCAATGGATTAGGGTATGAAATGGGAAAAGATCCGTATTTTAAGAATTGAGGTTGGAGGATCATGAAGCACTATGCTTGACTCAAGTACATGTGAAATAAATATTTTTTCCCCTCCCTATCTCTGATACAGTTTGAAGAGCATAAACAATGAACTTCTGCCTGGTAATTTGAGTGAAGAGACACAGATTAGCGAAGCTCAAAGAAATATGAAAAGTTCTGTGAAGCGAAAAAGAACATTTGGCGGATTGATAGATGCTGATAATCTAAAGATGCTTGAAGAGAAGAGAGATATATTTTTCCTTCTCTCTTTTATACTACATAATACTAAGCCTGTTGGACACCAGGTAATGGTCGGAAGTTGTAAAGTTGATATCTTATTGTACCCTGATTTTACTGGCATTTATCTCAATGTATATTTTGTCTCCAACTGCAGGATCTTGTTGGCTTAGTAATCTCAATGTTGCTTTTAGGAGATTTTAGCTTAGTGTTGCTCACTTTGTTCCAGTTATATTCATTTTCACTGGTGGATGTCTTTCTGGTTTTGTTTATTTTACCCTTTGGTATTATTCTGCCTTTTCCTGCTGGAATCAATGCTCTGTTCAGTCATGGACCCAGGCGTTCAGCAGGTCTTGCACGTCTCTATGCTTTGTGGAACATGACATCATTGGTTAACGTTGTAAGTTACCCATCTTTGTGGTCATCTTTCTTCTGTACTACGTTGGAAGATTCCAGCAATAAATTCTGATGCAATGGTCTTGTCTTGTATTGTAATAATAGGTGGTTGCTTTTATTTGTGGATACGTTCATTATAAAACTCCATCATCAGGCAAAAAGCGTCCAAATTTTGAGCCGTGGAACATTAGCATGTGAGTATATCATCGAACCAATGGAGCTTTACTTGTTCAATTATGTAGTTATAAATTTTCTTTTAATTATTTCTTTAAAGAGTCACGTGACTCGTGGAACTTCTACGCCCGGGTTAAAGAAAATGACTCAACATACTATGATTGTGGGTGCAGGGATGAAAGTGAATGGTGGATCTTACCAGCTGGACTGGTAGTGTGTAAAATTTTTCAATCCCAACTTGTCAACTGCCATGTTGCAAATCTGGAGATTCAGGATCGTTCCTTGTACAGCAATGATTTTGAGCTGTTTTGGCAGTCATGATAGTGCGTTTGACTTCGAAGAAATTTTACCTTTGATATTAACACGGTCTTTTTTGTTTCTTTTGACGTTGTCCTTTTGTATGTTATTTAGGACAGATTGACATAGAGTTAGACAAAGGAAAAATGAAAAGTGAAATCGTTAATAGTTGAAGAAAATAGATGGAAAGAGATGAGCAGAGGCATATTCTTAATTGTAATAACTTGTGAAAAATGTCGACTTTGATAATTTTTTTGCCCCACAGTTATGTATATATTCATCAGGTAATTTCATAAGCTTGATTCTTCATCCTTGAGATATGAGAGTTTTTATCTGTTGAAATAAACATTTCATACTATTTGACGCACAATACACGCTTTTTATGAACGGATTCAAACTCAGGTCACTGAAGTACCAAAATTACAAGTAGTGCTTTGGTAGTAGGGGTGTCAATTCGTGCAAATTGTATTAGTTCGAGTTGGTCTAAATTAGCTTAGTTTAAATTTGTTTAATCTTAATTCAATTTAAATTTAATTCGAACTGGTAAATGTAAGTTCGAACTTAAACTAAATACAAACGAAATTGTTTAAATTGGTCTAAATTAGTCCGAATTATTAATTATATATATATTTTAGTTAATATGATTTTTTTTTATTAAAAAAATATGTTTAATAATTAAAATTTAAACAACATGCAAAAGTTAATATATATATATATATATAAATTAATAATTAAAGCAAAAAGTAAATTACTAAATTAATTAGGCAATACGTAAATGCATTAAACTCCACTCATATAAAAGTTAGAAGTCGTCATGTCCTTATGAAAACTCACATTTAGAATAAAGAGTTCTCAAGTTCAAATAAAATTTTTTCTAGCTATTAAACAAAATAAATAGAGATGAGTAGATTAAATAAATATACTTCATAAAAATTAAACAGTTAAAGTAAATTAAAATGCTACATGATAACTTAAATTTTTTGGAAAATAGGCTGCAATAGACCCATTTTATTAATTTTATTCTACACTAACCCCCTATTATTAAACTTCCAAATATACCCCTCCTCCATCTCAAATACTGGCTCTTTTTCTTTCCATAGTCTCCCTATTCCATAGTCTCCATCTCAAACTTCTGTTCCTCGCGGGTCAAGCCATCCGACGACAAAGATGGCCCGAACTCCCCACCACCCTTGAACCATTGATCGTCGTCAGGTCTGGTCCGAGAAAGCGCGCCCAGATCCGCGCCTCCAGCCACCAACCCACCACCAACGGATCGCGCAGAACCAGCTCCACCAACGCTAGCTTCAAGGTACCACCAGCTCCACCAGCGCCACCGTCAAGATCCACCTGAGCACCTCAGATCGCGCATAACCACCTAAGCATTTCAGATCGCGCAGAACCAGCTCCACCAACACTAGCGTGCTTCCCTCTAAAAGCTTGCTATTGTAAGATTATGGAGAAGATCGTGATCTAGGGTTTGGTTTTCTGGTTTCCGATTTGTTTTTTTTGGTTTTCTGGTGGAGAAGATCGTGATCTGGTTTTCTGGTTTCCGATTTGTTTTTTTTGTTGCTCTGTGTTTTTGTGTTACTTGTTCTGCGAAATAAACGAAAACGGAGATTCTAAATTTCTACATGCCTTTTTGTTTTTATCTTTCACTGCATGATTTTACTTTCATTTCTTCCTGTTGCGTGCCTATCTCTTGTACATTGTTCGCCAATTTTTTTAGGTAGCATTTGTTTAAATTTTTATTCGCCGGCCGGTCAAAATTTGATCAGTTGGACATACGTCCAACTCTGTTGAAATAAGCTGTTTTTAGTTGGACGTGCGTCCAACTCTGTTGAAATAAGCTCTCTGATTTTAAGTTGGACGTAGTTGGACATATGTCCAACTGAGCTCCGGCGAGTGGAATCGCCGGCCAATCAAAATTCGATCAGTTGGACATGTGTCCAACTGAGCTCCGGTAAATATACTCCTCTGGTTTTCAGTTGGACACATGTCCAACTCTGTTGAGGTGAGTTGGACATACGTCCAACTGAGGGGTTATTCTGGGCAATCTAGTTGGACATGTGTCCAACTCGGCTCCGGCGAGTGGGGTCGCCGGCCGGTTAAAATTTCATCAGTTGGACAGTCGTCCAACTGAGCTCCGGCGAGTGGACATCCAGTCGGACACATGTCCAACTCGGCTCCGGCGAGTGGGGTCGCCGGCCGGTTAAAATTTCATCAGTTGGACAGTCGTCCAACTGAGCTCCGGCGAGTGGACATCCAGTTGGACACATGTCCAACTCTGTTGAGGTGAGTTGGACAGTCGTCCAACTGAGGGGTTATTAAGGGCATTTTTGTCATAATATGTAAAAAAATCAAGTGGAGGGGGTCATATCAGATTTTTAATAAATAGGGGGTCATGACAGCATATAACCCAAATTTTTTTATATACACAAAAATAAAACTTTAACTATTACATAATATATAAGGCTCAATACAATGAACAAGGGAAAAAAGAGAATAGCATAACACAAGTATCGATTTAAAAATAGAAACTTCATAATATTAATTTAAATTAAATATAAATATTATTTTTTTATTTAAAGAGATAGGTAGATTTAAACGCTAAATACATTAATATCAAAGAATGTAGCATAATATTGTGATACAATGAATAAATTATAATTATTTATTCATTATCAGCTTATTTTTTAAAAGAAAAGGAAAGAAAAATAACTAATATATCATAAAAGAGAAGTACTGAAATAAATGAAAAATTATTTTAATTTTAATATAATCTTTTTTATTTTTTATTTAAAATTTAATTTAATTTAATTTAATTTCAGGTTAATGTGCTGGCACTAACCCAACTAAAATTTTTTTGGGTTATTCGAGTTATGCCGAAACAAGCCTAAGTTTAATTCAATTCGTATTTGATTCATATTTTTTGATTTAAATTCGATTCGATCAATCAAATTATAGCACAAATTACCATCCCTATAGTCACTTTTCTCGTTTCAAGTCAAAAGAACTATTAAGTACAGTCAGATTTTTTTTAAGATAAAGGTCACAAAAATGCAAATGCCGTTGCAATGTATTCACAAAGCTAAATATTGTTGCATAACAAGCATTTTAAAATTCTGAGGATCCAGATTTGAAAATATTTTTTTGTTTTTAAAAATTTAAAATTTAAAATATATGCAATGTGACGTGTTTTGTAAAAGTATTTTTGAATATACGTTTGGTATAATTTCTCCGAGTCCCATATTTTGGGTAACCAAATTTTTTTTTTTGTCCCGAATTATTCCAATTCTCAAAGTGAATTTTTTAGTTACTTGATACTGTTTGAGCTAAATTGAACAAATTTTTTTTTTTTTTTAAATAATGAGATTTTTTACAAAATATGTAGCAATTGACCCATTTTAAAGGGTACTACTCTTATTAACCCACATTTCTAACGTTTATTTATTATTTTGTTAGAAATATTATTATTTTTTATTTCTTTTAAGCTCTCTCCATTGTTTACAAAATTTGGTAGCAATTAACCCATTTTAAAGGGTACTTCTGTCAACCCACATTTCTAATTTTTTTTTTGTTTGAAATAATTTTTCTTTATCCTTTTAAGCTCTCTCCATCGTTTTCTTTCTCATTCACTTGCTTTTAGAATTTTTCTACAAGTTATTTTACTGTCAAATTAGGTATGCCATTTTTTTTTTTTTCGGAATTCTTAATATGTCTTCATTTAGAATTTTTGAGAAATTAAAAAAATAATTGGTTTATTCAATTTTTTTTTTAAAATCTATCTGTTAATAATTAATGTTGATTTTGAAGAAAATAGTTTGTATTTAAATTTGTGTTGCATATTATTAGTCGTTGAGGATATAGGAGCATAACTCTTCTGCAAAATAGGATACGGATTAATATTGGTTGGTTAAAAGAATAAATAGGTTAAAAAAAGGCAAGTCAATGAATACGAGAAATAAGCAAACAAAATAAGCTTTCAACATGTATAGTCCGGTTCAGTGTATATTTTTTTTTCTTTTGTTATTGGTGCACTTAATCCTTAGCTTTGAAAAAAAATGACTATTCATCCCCAAGTTTATAAAATTTGTGCACTTAAGGTCATTTTAAACATTAATAGACTTAAAAAGTTAAAATAATATAAAATAAAGAAATGTAATTTTCATGATCTTCGATATATCGGATCTAAATAAAGATGAAAATTGACAACAAAATACAAACTTTAAGAGCATAAACATGACACTAGTCATTGTAGATAAATAACTAGATAAAAAAATCAAACCATAGCAAAATCTTGGTAAGAAACACAAATATGTATTTTTTTTTTTAAACTAAAAAGACGAAAAAAAGATAAATAAAACCAACCTATCAAAGACGGACTCCTATGGAAGGAGATCCCTCCCAAAGAAACAATTTAACTTCTTGAACATTTGAGTGAGAAAAAAAGAGTGGTCTTAAAGAAATTTAGGCTTGTAAAGAGAAAGTCCTTTTTCCTATTCTCAGCAACATGAATAAAACATAGGATGATTCATGTAATGTGTTTGACATAACATCTTATATTATTTAGATAAAAATTTATCATAGCAAAGATTTACATAAATTATTTATTAACGACTGATACATATAAAAGTCATGCATAAGTGACACTTAACTGAGCTTAGCTTGGAATTGTATGCATAATTACACATGCGTGCAAACCAAAGGTAAATACTCTTATGTCCCTAAGAATCCTAATTTACACTAGAGATATATTCCGCAACGACCTTTAAATTTATCATAGTGTACTTAACTTATATATTGCTCTAAAACATAAAAAATTTGTAATAATGGTTCAACTATCACATAAAATTGATTGCTTTAAATTTCGCATAAAACTTATCATTTCTTAAAAAATTATCATAAAATAAATGCTTTTAAATTTGTAATGCCATGATTGCATGATGCATATGTCATAATATTAAAGACCAAATATTAAGCACACTTAATTCACTTAAATAGATACAATATCACATATCAAATAATCATGACATATGAACATTCATTCGATGTATGAAAACATAAAACATACTTAATATTGCAAGTAATATAGGTCTACTTGATATGAAAAACCAACGTAGCTAAAACCATTAAATAGTTCACATAAGTTTAGCTTAAATAAATTATAATTGTATGAATATTAGACTCTCATAATATTTTAAATCACCCATTTTTTATATAACTTAATTTGATCAAAAAATGATTTTAATACTTAGGTCTCTTATTTTAGACTTAGAACATTTCCAAAAATTTCATAATTTTGTTATTCACAGTTTTGAAAGTTAGTAGAAATTAAATAATTTGTTCAGACTTAATTGATATAATAAAATTATGAAATTTTACAAAATTTTCATAGAGATGTGATAAAATGTCAAGTAAATTTTTTAAATAAAATCAAATGCATTATAATTTGAAAAATGGTTTTTATGCACTAACTTTTAAAATTATTAGTACGAGAAAATTAACAACACTCCTAGACTTAAAAGTTTTTAGAACAATAATAGTATATCATATTGAACTGAAATTTTTATAATAATTTTATTACTTAAGTATAATTATACATAAAAATTCCAAATACTTTGGAGGCTGTTGCATAAATAAAAATGATTTTGAAACTAGTTACGTAAATCTTACATAAAATATTATAATAATAAACACTTACAAATAAAAACTCCATAAAATACTTTTTTGCCCTAAAAATCACCAAAATTTTTAAAAAAATATAAATGAGATACATATAATACGTCATAAATTTTTTCACAAATTTTCACCATATATAAAACCATAAATAAATTCCAAAGTTTTATTATAATTAGTCAAGTTTACAATTTTCAACATAAAATTTATAATTCGTAAAACAATAAAAAATAAAATACATAGAGTTTTATAATGATTTTAAATCCAAAAATTTCTTTATTGTATCTAGGTTCAAATTATATTTGTAGGATATATAAATCAATCTTAAAATTCGAATTGTTCAAAAACTAATAGATTCAAAATATGTACTTAAAAAATTCATAATAAATTTAATATAATTTAATTTAATTTTTTGACAAATAAATATTTCTTAAACTCATTAAGAAGCCCAATTTAATATAAAAATAATGTAAATTTTATTTGATTAGTATAATAGTTCAAAATTACAATCAATTTTAAATCCACGCCTTTTTTTGTTTTTCTTTCTTTTTTATATCTTTAAAAAGTTCACTTATATTCATAATTCTTTTTTAACATTATAATTTATTTTCAAATGATCTTTTGTTTATAATTAATATTATTTTTAAAATTTTAGGATATTATGGTAATCTTCGACCTCATAAAAATATCCGCATCAAATTCACAGACCAAAACATAGGGAAAAAAAATAAAATCAACTAGAATGTAGAGGAACCCATCATCAAATTTATGCAAAAGGAATGTGAAGAAACTCAAAACGAAAAATGTGAAACCTCTTAAGGAATGAGGATGATTCGAGTAGTCTCAGCTAGACGAGAGGTACATTCGGAGGTTCATGAGATGAATGAACATTTGCTGATGTTGTTGCATAAGTGGAACAATTACTTCGAAACCATTAGTTGTTGTTAAGAAGAATAAGCACTTTTGAAAAGATGCGTTTGCTATTGAAGTCGATGAATTTGCTTCACTGTTTTGGCAATGAAAACATTTTACTGCTTTTACCAAAATCAGATTCACATTTTACTCCTTAATTTATCAGTGCTACAAGAATTGTCTTTGGCAAAAAAACTTGGCTCTTAGAGTATTTTGATTATAAGTGATACCATCATTTTCATTCCATTATACTTTAATTACTTCTCTTCATGTTTCATTTTTAATTTAATGGTGGATATTAATTGCTTTTCGTTATCAATTAATTGAAAATATGAATAAGTTTGATATAATTTTTTGATATATTTTTTCGCACAATGAAAGTAATATATATACTAATTACAACATTATATAATAAGAAAACTACATAAAAATAAATATTATAAAATATAAATAAAAGGAAACTAAATAAATATAATGATTACAGAATATAAAAACAAAAAAATTAAATAAATGTAATAATGACAAAATCAGTCAATTAATCCTAATAGAAAATGAATTACAACTTAATCAAAATCATTCTATAATTAATTTTTGATTCTTCAAATCACGTCATTTAACGCTCCTCTTTAAGTTGGAGCATACAAATCATGGATGTCCAACTTGTCAAGTGAGTCATGAAATACTTTGGTGGATACTCCTTTAGTTAATACATCTGCTAACTGTTCTTTAGTTGGAACAAACATAAATGTAATTAAATTTGCATCAACTTTCTCCTTAATGAAATGCATATCAACTTCCACATGTTTCATACCATCATGTTGTACCAGATTATGTGATATGTCAATAGCTGCCTTGTTGTCATAGTGTAACTTCATAGCTTGTGTAGGTTTAAATCCTAGGTCACACAATAAATTATGCAATCATAATAACTCACAAACTTCATGTGCCATTCCTTTATATTCTGCTTTAGCACTAGACCTTGCTACTACCTTCTACTTCTTACTCTTCCAAGTAACAAGATTTTCTCCTACAAATGTGAAGTAACTAGAAGTAGACCTCATGTCAATAATGTAACCAACTCAATCTGCATCAGCGAAACCACTCACCTCAAGATGATTGTGTTGAAACATTAAACCTTTTTCGGGTGCAGTCTTCAAGTGCCTCAAGATCCTCATAACAGCATCCATATGATCTTTACTTGGGTTATGCATGAATTAACTTACTACACTAACTGCATATGCCAAATCTAGTCTGGTATGACTTAAATAAATCAATCTTCCAACTAACCTCTAGTAACTTGCCCTATTGGTTGGAACTTGATCAGGGTACTTTGCCAATTTGTGATTCTGTTCAATTGGTGTGTCAATGGGTTTGCAATCTAGCATACTAGTTTCAGTTAATAGGTCTAGAACATGTTTTCGTTGACATAGAAAGATTTCACTCCTCCCTTTTACTACCTCAATGCCAAGAAAATACCTCAAGTTTCCAAGGTCTTTCATCTCAAACTCAGAGGCTAACTGTAGTTCTAGTCTTCAAATCTCATCTTTATCATCTCCTGTAATCACTATAGCATCCACATAAATTATTAACACAGTTATCTTACCCTTCTGATGCTTGAAGAATAAAGTGTGATCTAAGTTGCTTTGTTTATAACCAAAGCACCTCATTGATTGAGTAAACCTTCCAAACCATGCACGGGGTGATTGCTTCAAGCCATATAACGACTTTTTCAATTTGCACACTATGTCTGTCTTATCTATAGTCTCATATCCAGGAGGAAGACTCATATAAACTTCTTTAGTCAAATCACCATGGAGAAAAGCATTCTTCACATCAAATTTCTTGAGCGGCCAATCCAAGTTTACTGTTAAAGACAATAGTACTCTGATGGTATTGATCTTTGCAACTGGTGCAAATGTATCATCATAATCAATCCCTTGGCTACCAATCTTGCCTTGTATCTACTCACTGAACCATCTGTATTGTGCTTGATTGTATAGATCCAATTGCGCCCTACAATTTTCTTTCCATTAGGCAATGGTACTAGCTCTCAAGTATTATTCTTTTATAACGCCTCCATCTCTTCTTCAATCGTCTTATACCACTTGGGGTCTCTCAAAGTTTTATGCACTTTGTTAGGAATAGATATAGAAGAAATCTTGGGCACAAAGGATTCATATGACTTAGATAACCTATAGGGTTGACATATAATTGGCAACAAGATATCTAGATTTGGCTTTAATATTGAGCTCATACCTCTTGGGTGGTTTCCCATGGGTGGTTCGACTAGGTAGGGTAAATTGATTAGGTTCAGACTCATCACTAGGAACAACATTATTAATGAAATTAGAGACATGTTCAGTATTTACCTTATGTTGATCTTCAAATCTTAGGGAATCTTGGTCGAAGGGGAGAGACGAAGGAAGGGGAGTTGTTGTAGAAGATTCTTCTACACTACAATTTGATTGGTCGAGAGGAATGCTTTTAGGAACGACATAAATTTTTGACAGTTCCTCAGGGACAATATATTTTCCAAGATCAAGAATGATATCTTTTTCAAGAACAACATTATTTTTTGGAATGGTATCAGGTACAACATGAACACTTGACCATTCTTCATTTGTTTCATTCTCTTGACTTCCACTGACCATCTCTTCAAGATAGCTAAACTTCTCCCCTTGAAGAGAAGTGTCGGTGGGAGAAAAGTAGCAAGTATCCTCAAAGAATGTAACATTCATAGTGACAAAAAATTTTGGTGGGAGGATGAAAACACTTATACCCTTTTTGATGAGTTTCATACCCGACAAAGATATATTTTAAAGCATAGGGCTTTAACCTAGAACGCTGATTTTTAGGAATATGAACAAAGGCTACCCACCCAAAAACTCTAGCAGGTAGGCTATGGAACAAAGGAACAGAAACATGGTTGGAGAGTACCTCAAAAGGAATTCGACATTGAAGGACACTGGATGGAATACGATTGATAAGATGAGAAGCAATGAGAATAGCTTCTCTCCATAAAAACTTAGGCATGTTAGCACTAAAGAGGATGGAGCGGGCTAGATCCAGTAGATGTTAATTATTACGCTCAGATACACCATTTTGTTCAAGTGTCTAAGGACAAGTGGTTTGGTGTATAATACTATAATGCCTTGTGCCTTGAGATGGTCCTGAAAATCATAACTCATATACACCCCCTGTTATTAGAACAAAATTTTTTAATTTGACCACAATATTGGGTTTGAATCATGTTTTGAAAATTTTTAAAGGCATAAAATACAACAGATTTTGACTTGAGTAATGCAACCCATGAAACCCTAGTACAATCATCAATAAAGGAAATAAACCAACACATGCCAGTAGGAGTAGAATCACGGAAGGCCCCCAGACATCAAAATGAATTGTATTAACTAACACGGTGGGTTTTGGCCAAAACACAAGTTTCACACTTAAGAGAAGACTTACTAACACCCAAAAACAAAGAGGGCATAAAATTTTTCACATTACTAAATGAAGGATGTCTAAGATGACGATGTCATAGCCATAGCTCATTCAATTGTTTATAACTCAAAATCAAAGCAATTGGGACCTTCTTCCTTGATTTCTCCCCTACATATATCCGATCCATATGGAACAATCTCCCCTTTAGATCCCCTCAGCCAATTATCTCCCTTATCTAAAGATCTTGAAACATAACATACATCGAAAAAAAGGTCACAGAGCACTTAGCTTCAATATTCAATTGTGGGATAGAAATCAAGTGGTGAGATAAAACAGGCACATATAATACATTTTGAAGTTCTAAGGTGGGTGTGATTCTAATTGAGACTATTCCTAAAACAGGGAATGGTGACACAGGTGGTGATGATAAAGAGAAAAAGAAAGGATTTATTATAAGTCATATGGTTCGATGCTCCAGAATCAATGATCCAGGTATCTTCCCTAACAAAGTCAGAAACATATAAAGTTATACCATTCTTACCATGGATACAGAAGGATTACCAGTAGCAACTGTTGTATGACTCTGCCTGTGACACCCCGATAAATTAATTATTAAATTAACCCAAAAATCATATTTATCACCAATAATAAATTGAAATAATATAATCCATAAACATAATTATTCAACAAAACATCCGGAACAAAACCACCTGATTGAAACTTAAAACTAAGAGTCGTAGTTGCTCATTATTTAATTAAATAGAAACCTGATAACAAACGTTTAACTTTCTAAAGGGACCCTTAAAGACTAGAAAAAGTATCAAATCCTCCTCATGTATTACCTGAAAGATGTAAGTAAATATTGGGGTGAGTGATACCACTCAGTAAGCAAACTTCATCATACATGAAATAATAAGCATACACATCAACAACCATTTAACACCATGTCATACTCTAGTTATACATGATCATGAAAATGAATATGTAAAAAGTGGTCATTACCCAATCAAAACTTTATTTTTCTCAATGCAATTTTTCTTTACAATTTTTCTTTTTATAGAATGCCTTGATTTCTCGTAATAATTGTGGAGCCAAAACAATATGTCACCCGTCGGTGACCCAATACAAATAAATCACCCGTCGGTGATTGGCACGCATGAAGGGTAAGTAAAGTGAGCCAAATATCGAAGGGACACAATTGGAATTCCATAACAAATTCTCACATGCACAAATACGTCCATACCTAATGGTAAGGAACCAAATGCCCCCGGATATCCTAAGTAAGTTAGGGACACGTCCCCCATACGGCCCAAACAAATACAATATGCTCCCATTCAAAGTCAAATCATAACGATCGTCAAAGGCATTCTATCAAAACACTTTTCACGAAAACGTGTTTGCTTTAATAAAATGAAACCTTTTTGATATAAAAACTTTAACATTCATGTATGCAAATATGCACATGACAAACACATGTTTATGCAATTGACCTTACACACATGAACCATCAATATGAATTATATCTATAATAACAAGCTTAGCATATAATAAAGTCATACAAGCATACAAACAAAATAATCAGACCACTTAATATTTCAAGTATAATAAGTTTACTTACCTCAACGTAGCAACTCAAGCAAAAGTCTAGACCAGCAAAGAAAATATTTTTCTGTACTCCTAGCCTATTTCAAAATCAAAGAACAACTCAATTATTATTGTTTGTTTATTTATTTATTATTATTATTATTATTATTATTATTATTATTATTTTCTTATTCTTTAAAAAAAATATAATTTTCAATTTATATATATTTTAAAAACTTGTACACAAAACGCATACTTGCTGCGCTTAACATTTTTTATAAAAATATTTAAAATTAATTTTTAAAAACTGATTTTAGTACATACAAAAAACATATATGGAATTACACACAAAAAGTTTCAAATAATTTGGAGATCAAATTCATACGTAAAATTGAGTTCAAATTAAATTACAACAATCTGTCTTTTAGATTTTCAACACTGAACACATTGAATTATAAAATCAATTAAAATTCAAATAATTATCTAAAAATTACGAAATTTTATCAGATCAATCCTAACACATATATAATCGTTTCATAAAAATATTAATCGATTATGGAGTCCCAATCACTATTAACAAAACCATAATTTCCGAGCAATACTGTCACTAGTTTCATTTTCAGCATAAAACTTTAAACTTCGTAAAACCATAAAAAATTAAATAAAAAATATTTATCAATTATTCAAAAGCCAAAATTTTCCTTATCATGTCTAATTATTTAAATAAAATTTTCAGGTTCCAATTTCAATCGTAGAATATAGAAAATGGTTCAGGAACTCGAGTTGTTCAGAATCTGACAGATTTAAAGTATGAACTTCAAAATTTCATATAAAAATAAGTATGTGGAAATTTTTGACAAACGAATATGCGTTAGAATCGTTGAGATGTCTAGTTTAATATAAAAATAAATTTGGATTTAAAAATCACGAAAATAATACAAAAAAACGTTCGTTTTATCCATTGCTATTGAAAATTCAATAAACTGTAATACAAAAATTTATTTTAAAACATTCCAAAAATCATCATCAAACATAACTTTAAGAATACAACCCTCCAAGATCATATTTTTATCAAATTCTTATCTTAAATATAAATTATTTAATAAAAATATTAAAAGAAATTAAAGAAATAATGATGAAGAAGAATTACCTTTATGGATCAAAGAGAGACTAACAATAATTTTCTTTTTCAACGATATGATTTAAGAGTATTTAACCTAATTGTTTTGTTGTTATTTTGAAGGAGGAGAAGAAGAAAAAGAACGTAAGAATTTAGGTTTCATAACCTAAATATATTACTTCTATTCAAAATAAGATAATAGCTTATTATTATAATTATTATCTTTATTGTTATTATTTAATAAAATCTTAAATACATTATTTTTTGTAGAGTTTATCCATACATGATCTGCCAAATCCTTTTATTTAATTATTTATTTTTATTTTTTTTTAAAATTCATACTTATCCTTAACACTGTTTGAATATAACAATAATTGTTTTTATTTTATTTTTTATTTTAGGATATTACAATTCTCCCATCTTTAAAGAATTTCGTCCTCGAAAATTTAACATACCTTGATTAGCAAATAGATTAGGATATTTGACTCGCATCTCAGCCTCGCCTTCCTACGTGCATTCCTCAATTGTATGATTCTTCCACAAAACTTTTACAAGCCTTATTTTCTTGGAGCGTAATTCTCGTTCCTTGTGGTCTAAGATGCACAAAGGCTTTTCTTCATAGGTTAGGTCTTCTTTAATTTCCAGTGGCTCATAACTAATTACATGAGACGGGTCACGAGCATACTTGGGTAACATAGACACGTGGAATACATTATGTACTCTCGACAGTGCTGGAGGTAATGCCAATCTATAAGCCACATCACCAACTCTCTCCAAAATTTCAAACGGTCCAATGTATCTTGGACTTAATTTTCCCTTTTTACCAAACCTCATGACTCCTTTCATTGGAGCAACCCTTAAGAAGACCATGTCTCCAACAGCAAATTCCAATTTTTTTCTACTTCTATCTGCATAGCTCTTTTGTCTGCTTTGAGCCGTTATCATGTTCTGCCTTATTTTCTTGATTGCATCACAAGTTTCTTGAATAAATGTGGGCCCTAACACTGTCCTTTCACCTACTTCATCCCAATGCACAGGGGATCGACACTTCCTTCCATACAGAGCTTCGTAGGGAGCCATCTTAATCGTTGACTGGTAACTATTATTGTAGGCAAACTCTATTAACGCTACATGTTCATCCCAGCTCCCCACAAAATCTAGAACGCAAGCTCGCAACATGTCTTCTAATATTTGTATAGTCCTTTCTGATTGCCCATCAGTTTGAGGATGAAAAGCTGTACTAAAGTTTAATCGAGTACCCATCGCCTTATGCAAGCTTACCCAAAATGGATTCACAAACTTAGGGTCCCTATCGGATACAATGGACACAGGTACACCGTGTAGTCTCACAACCTCATTAACATACATCCGTGCATACTTGTCAGAGGTGAAAGTTCTTTTGACAGGTAAGGAGTGAGCAGACTTGGTAAGACGATCAACTATCACCCAAATTGAGTCATAGCCCTTTAGAGTTCTAGGCAAACCCACTACAAAGTCCATAGCAATGTGCTCCCATTTCCATTCGGGTACTAATAACGGTTTCAACAGTCCAGAGGGTCTCTGATGTTCGGCTTTCACTTGTTGGCACGTTAAACACTGTTCTACAAATCGTGCTATCTCTTTCTTCATTTTGGGCCACCAGTATATCAATTTCAAGTCCAAATACATCTTAGTACTCCCTGGGTGGATTGAATACGGGGAGTTGTGGGCTTCCATCATAATTTCTCTCTTCAACTCTCTATCTTTGGGCACACATAGTCTATTCCTAAACCTCAAGCCCCCATCAGATAATAGCTGAAAGTCAGAATACTTCTCATCATCAATACCATCCATGACCTTCTTAAAAAAATAATCACTACCCTGCATCTCCTTGATCTTGTCAACTAATGTTGGTCGAACAATCAAGTTGCTTAAGTAAGCGGTGTCACCTCTCTTGACAACTTCAATCCCTAGTGACTCAAAATCCCTTAAAATATTTCTTTGAATAGTCAATAACATTGCCAGACTCCCCCCAGACTTCCTGCTCAAAGCATCTGCAACGACATTAGCCTTACCAGGGTGGTAGTTAATGCTACAATCATAGTCCTTCACCAATTCTAACCATTTTCTTTGCCTCATATTCAACTCCTTTTGAGTGAAGAAGTACTTAAGACTCTTATGGTCAGTGAATATTTCACACCTTGCGCCATACAAGTAATGTCTCCATATCTTTAGAGCAAAAACCACAGCTGCTAACTCCAAATCATGTGTAGGGTAGTTTTGCTCGTAGTTTTTTAATTGTCGAGAGGCATAAGCCACAACTTTTCCGTTTTGCATTAGAACACACTGTTGCTCACAATAGTGTATATGATTTTACGCAAGTGCACGTGTCGCAAACAAGTAATATAATGATAAGAAATATCGTTCCCACGGAGATTGGAATACTAGAAAATATTGTAAAAATTAACTATTAAAATCAATGTTTTGTGTTTTTGTTTATTAAAATAAAATAAAATAAAATAAATAATACGAGAGAACAAGAGTGAAAACACTGAAATAACGTTCAACAAGAAGGATATCACAAATCACAGATAGATAAATCAGTTAGGATTGCAAATATGACAAGTGATGTAGACAAACTGCTTTGCTGCAGCTTTGCTGTAGCAATGCTGTAGCAAAGTATACCAGTAACTAGAATTACAAAAATTCACAAAGGATTCTTCCGAATCTGCAATGTTTATATGATCTATGATTCAATGAAACATATTCCTATGCAAAACTGAATCTAAGAGCAACGTTTATGCACAAATTCTCTTGAGTTATGTGAAATAATTATATATTCCTATATCAATTTCTTCACACTATTCTAGCTTTATCCAACTTAAAATTAACCTTTCCAGATTCAATTTCAGTCTAATATCATATCAATTGTTGATCAAGCAATCAATAAGAATAAATCAATAAATCAAGCGTAGAATAACTAGCATCCTTTACCAAGCAAAGCACAGTTTTATGAAATTAAGGCACAAAGTCTACATACACTTGCATATCCACAACCCTAACTGAATGAGAATTTAGCCAAGCATATTTATAAAATTAACCATCAAATTATATATGCTCAAAATCAGATCCATATGGTTTAGAAAATTTAGAAGAATCAAATAATAAAGAATTAATGAAATAAATAAATAAATCCCTTAAATCCACCCTAAACCAATTGGATTATGATCCTTTGTCTCGTTCTTGCTTTCTCTTCAATGAAAGTCCTTGCAAATCAAGCCTCAATTGGTCTCTTTCCAAAGTCAAATTGATGCTCTGTTTTGCCTCTCCTTCCTTGCACCAAATCTGTCCAGAATTTGGGGTTGTTATCTGCTGTGTTTTTCCTCCTTGCTGCTGCGAATTTGTTCTCTGTTTTCTGTTCAGATTTCACGTATGTTTTCCTCCCTTTGTTGCGCCTCCTGCTGCCCAGATTGGTTCCTCATCAGTTCTCTATTTTCTGCCGCAGAATTGCTTACTAATCAGCCCCTGTTTTTGCTCTTTTATATTAGGTTTAATTGGAGACAAACTTTGGTGTGTTAATTTCCAATATTATCCCTCAAAAGGTGAGTTAATGAAAGCCCAAAATTGTCTTTTTGTTGAGAGTCCATATCAGCCTCTGTTTTCTGCGTTGATTTCCTGATGAGATTTTGCTGCAGCAATGCTGTAGCAAAGCTGCAGCAAAGCTGTAGCAAAGTTGTATTTTTGCATTTTCTTTGTTAAATTCTTTATTTCCTGTAAGGGCAATGAAAATATAATGAGTGCACATCAAAATCTAATTCTTTTTGACACATTTCATAATTATTTTGAATTTATTATCAAAGAATTCATTTAAATCACAAAATCCACAAATAGTGTATAAATGATTATAATGTGTGGATATTCCCAAATTAACAAGCAAGTATTTATGAATAAAAGCTAATAATACTCTAATAAATTAGAGTTATCAACTCCCCCAAACTTAGCATCTTGCTTGTCCTCAAGCAATAAATTATGTGATGATTGGCAAGTGGCAATTTAAAACAAAGGTTTCAACTCATGCTAAGAACATAGTTGTCAACTAATAAATAAACTAGACTTGTTTCAACATTAGAAAGAAGAAATCTCAAAATCATGATCCAACTTGATTTTTCTCAAATGTTAGTTTCAATATCTCAAACTCATTCCAAAACAACCCCATGTGTGTGTGTGATGTCTCATAATTTGTTATTTGATACTTCCCCCCAAACTTAGGTAATTTATGTTCCTTAAGCTTAAAATCATGCCTCCATATGTTGGTCTTTTAAATCCCTCTCCACTAATGTAGATGTTCACTAATCAAAGATCAAAAGGACTTAAATAGGCTTGAAATGTAAGGCAAGGGTAAAGGTAAGGTTAAAGTCATATTTAGGTATCATACCCCACAAGCACAAACACTATTCAAGAATACTTTTGGACTCTTTATTTACATTGCTACCCCCAAACTCCTCTTCATTCATTTTTTTTTTGTTTTTTTTTTTTTTTTTGGAGTGAATCTGTTTTGCTGCAGCAATGCTGTAGCAAAGCTGCAGCAAAGTTGTTTCTAGATTTCTCTCTCTTTTTTTTTTCTTTTTTTTTTGAATGAAGTGGCGATCTCAATATAACCAAACAAGAGTGATTTTCATCATAAACAACACCATTTTCAACACCATAATTTTCTTTCTTCCAAGAGGCATCAACCTTTCTAACAACAATTCTTAAAGATGGTAATGCACTTGTGAGGTAAAGGTCAAAGGATATGCAAATAAGGAAATGCTAAGTTTTTATGTGGGTGTTGACAAAAAGAATTTTTGATCATTCATGGCTCAAATTAGGTGTGCAAATGAAATATATTTTTAACCAAGGTTAGCATGAAAAGCACAATCGAATCCAAAGAAGGCCTAAATCATTTCATTGAGTTGTGAACTTTCTAGAATTTCGCTTTGAGAAATTCTCCAAACCAATTCTAGAGGCTCAAACTCTCCCATAAACTACCTTTATTCAAAGTTTATATCAAACAAACAAACAAATTGACCGTGCATATGAGTGGTGGGTATATATCACAAAATGAGTTTTCAACATTTTTCACTAACACTTAATCAAATCAATTTTTCTCATAAAGCAAGATATCTCCTCTAATACTTTGATAAGTCAGTTTCTTTTTAGGACCAAGATAACAACATGAAATTAATGACAACCTTAGATCAAGCAATTCATCATAGAACCACAGCAGATTTCGTATCATAAATTAAAATTCAGCATAGAAATTTTTTTTTTTCAATTCCACAGTTTCACAGCTCAACAGCACAAACATTAAACAGTAAGCACAAAGTAATCACATGAATTCCATTAATGCCAGAGTGCAACAGTAGATAAATCAGACAGTAAGCACAGTAAACAAATCAGATAGTAAACAGCAAATTCATCCCCCCAAACTTAAAACAAGCACTGTCCTCAGTGCTCATAACTAAACAGATCAGTCAGCAGGCAAAAAGGACAGAAAGAAAAACAAAATAAAAATGACAAAGTAACGAGACTGCCCTGTTATTGCTGTGTTGCTCCCGTGAATGAACAATTTGGTGAATATGAACCAATATAGCAACACCCAGTTGTTATTGGCGTGGGGAGGATCTGAATAACACGAATTGCTAACCCGAACAACCATGAAAACTAATTTTGAAGTCCAAATTTTTGAAGCGTGAGTGGCGACCACGGCTTGAAATGGATGGCTGGTATTGGTGAGGCGTGGGAATGGGCGGAGTGTTGGGTCTTATGGGTAGCGCCTGGATGAGGGGCTGGTGGCTAGGCAACCATTTGCTGAAACGATTGGGGGTGCTCGGGTGTGTGAGGGAGGTTGATGGTAGTGGGGTGCGGTGCCGAATGAGAGGAAAATTCTAGGATGTTCGGGATGTTGACGAGGGGTTGGGTCTTCTAGATTGTGGCATTTGCGAGTGGTGAGTGGCGGGGTTGGAGGTGCTTGAGAATGTATCTTGTAGAGGCTGGAGGCACTCGGGAGTACAGGGTGAGGAGAGTGTAATGGAGAGAGGCGCTCGAGTAGGTAGTGTAATGGGTAATTGTTGGGTAACCCGAGAAGAGTTGCGGGTCTGGATGCTGAGTTGGTTTTTTTTTTTTTTAACTGGCTTGTGTAGTTACAAAAATATGTCATGGGCTAATCCCCATTTAAGCCCAATCTGAAGCTCCAAAATAAGTTTACAATCTCCATTAAAGCCCAATCCATGAAGCTGAATATTAATCCATGTTCAAAACGTCTAGACGCCCTTGATCTGGGAGGAAGGAAGAACACACAGTATTTTGCTCTAGCTTTGCTGCAGCAATGCTGCAGCAAAATTTTTCAGTTTTTTGAATCATGATAATTTTTGGTTCTGGTGTACTTCTCCTCTGCTTTCTTCGCCTCCATATGTAAATATCCATCAACACTCAAAATTGAAGCACTGAAAATAGGCCCAACCAACGTAGAACCTTGCTCAAATAGAACAGTGTAACAGTGTTGTTATAGCGTTGCTGCAGCTTTGCTGCAGCAAAATTTTCCATTTTGTTTACACTTTGAAGATACATTTGGTTGTTGGTTTTGCTTTGCTTTTCTCTTGCTCTCACTCTTTGGGATGACCTGAAAATGCAACAAATAAACTTCTAAATAAGAGAACTCACACAATTAAATTGAAATAAAAATCATAAACTAAACGTTAAGAAAAATTAAGAAAAGTGAAGAAACATGGGTTGCCTCCCATGAGCGCTTGTGTTAGAGTCGACAGCCCGACTTTGCTTGTAGTCATGGGTCTAGGAGTGGAATGGAGGTATGCTCCCTGTCAAGAATTTCTCTCCAATAATGTCTAATGTGTTGGCCATTATATTGAAATTTTTTCTTGGACCAACATTTCCAATATTTTTGACTTAGACCAACATTGTTCTTTAAGATCCTCTTAATTTCTCGATAGGACTGACATTGTTGCAAAATATTCACCATCTCATCTTCGGGAATACACTCTCTAATCTTTCGTTTTGTATATCGCTTGAACAAGAATGGCCTATCCCAATAGTAGAACTTCAAATTATGGAAAAATTTCTTCTTTTGATAGGAATTTGAATCTGGTGGCGCATCAACTGAAGACTTAGGAAGATTGAAGTCTGGAGACAAAAAGTCTGGAAATTGAACTTTATTTTCCGTTTTATCCAACCAAGGTAATTTCTCCTCAATTTCCTCTTCACAATCGGAATCATATTGCGATAAAATTTGTAGAGAATCATTATAGCCACATTTTTCAGGTTCATTAGATACCAGAGAATCCACAACTGAAATAGATGAGCACTCTTCAACATTATTGGGAGATTCCATGGTTTTAAACACGTTGAAAGTGACTTGTTCATCTTGAACTCTCATAGTTAATTCTCCTTTTTGAACGTCAATCAAAGTTCGGCCTGTAGCTAAGAATGGTCTTCCCAAAATAATAGGCACTTCTCTGTCTTCTTCATAGTCAAGTACAATAAAATCCGCTGGGAAGATGAATTTGTCCACTTTTACCAAGACATCTTCAATTTTTCCTTCAGGATGAGCAATGGATCGATCCGCTAGTTGTAAAGAGACTGTAGTAGGCCATGCTTCACCAATCCCCAACTTCTTAAAAATTGACAAAGGCATCAAATTAATGCTTGCTCCCAAATCACATAAAGCCTTGCCAAAATATTGATTACCTATAGAGCATGGAATTGTGAAACTCCCAGGATCCTTGAGCTTAGGAGGAAGTTTGTTCTGTAACATAGCACTACTTTCACTTGTTAAGGCAACTGTCTCAAATTCGCCAAATCGTCTCTTTTTGGTCAGGATGTCTTTCATGAATTTGACATAATTTGGCATTTGTTCCAAGGCTTCCACCAATGGAATGTTGATATGAAGTTGCTTAAGAACATCCAAAAATTTCCTGAATTGAAGGTCTTGCTGCTGTTTCTGAAATCTTTGAGGGAATGGTGGAGGTGGTCTGTGCTGCTGGGAACTTTGCTGCAGCAATGCTGTAGCATTTTGGGTACCAGAATTTTCTAAGTTTTTCAGAACTGCTTCAGATTTTTCCAAATCTTTTTCCTCCTTTTCTTGGGTTGAAATGTTCCCCTTTTTACTTATTTTCTGTCCACTTGGTCCCTCTAATTCTTTTCCACTCCTTAGAGTAATAGCTTTGCAAAATTCCTTTCTTTCTCTTATTGGAGTTTCGGTATCACTTGGAAGTGCACCTTGTGGACGGTTCCTAAGTTCATTAGCTAGCTGTCCCACTTGATTTTCTAGATTTCTCATTGAAGCAGCTTGACTTTGAAGGATTGCATCATTCTTAGCCATGTATTCTTTGAGTAGAGATTCTAACGAACTAGTTGATTCACTTGGTAGGTTTCTTTGTTGTTGCTGCTGAAATCCTGGTGGGAATGCAGGGCGGTTAGGTGTAGTATGGTTAGCTTGACTACCACCTTGATTGTTCCAAGAGAAATTAGGGTGTTGCCTCCACCCTGGGTTATATGTGTTGGAGTATGGATTGTGGTTCCTGTTGACATTACTCACAAAACAAGCTGATTCAGGATTTGAAGGACAGTTCTCAAACACATGAGACCCCGAACAATAGACGCATGAAATCCCTGAATCTTGAATTGAATTCACATTTGCTGACACGTGTTGGTTCTTCAACAGATTAACCAGGGATGACACTTGAGCTGTAAGTGCTGTAACATCATTAACCTCATGCACACCAGCCACTCTTTTTGCAGCTGCAACTCTGTCCATTGGCCATTGATAGTTATTGCTAGCCATCCTCTCAAGTAGATCATAGGCTTCATTGTAAGACTTGGCTAAAAGAGCTCCATTAGCAGATGCATCAACAATTGTTCTCGTTTGAGCATTGAGACCATTATAGAAAGTCTCCATTTGGATCCAATGAGGTATACCATGGTGAGGACATTTCCTTAATAATTCTTTAAATCTTTCCCAAGCTTCATATAGAGATTCTCCATCCAATTGTTGATAGGAGGTAATGTCATTCCTCAATTTAGCATTCTTTGTTGGTGGAAAGTATTTCATCAAAAATTTTTCAGCTAAATCGTTCCAAGTTGCAATAGAGTCAGGTGGCAAGGAGTTAAGCCATGCTCTAGCGCGATCTCTTAAGGAATATGGAAATAATTTGAGCCTAAATGCTTCCTCGGTTACCCCTGTCCATTTGAATGAGTCACTGACTTCAATAAATAACCTGAGATGTAAATGAGGATCTTCTGTAGGTAACCCACTGAATTGCCCGACTGTTTGTAGCATCTGAAACATCACCGGTTTTAACTCAAAGTGAGTTGCTTGAATGTTTGGTCTTGTGATGCTTGGATTCAACCCTTCTAGCATGGGCAATGCATATTCATTCAAAGCTCTGTCCCTATCATCCATTGGAGGTATCACATTGATTGCATTGTTTAAATTCTGTTCATGGCCATTGTTTCCATTCCCTGCTTGTGCCATATCTTCAATCTGAGCGAAACCTTGTTGTTCTCTTCTTCTTAGTCTGAAAGTACGTTCAATTTCGGGATCGAAGGGTAGGATATCCTGGTCGCGAAATCTGCTCATACAAAAGACACAGAAGAGATATTAGATAAACAAAAATTAAATAAAAACAAAAGTCGATTTCTACGAATAATTTCTAACGTTGCCAATCCCCGGCAACGGCGCCAAAAACTTGTTGCTCACAATAGTGTATATGATTTTACGCAAGTGCACGTGTCGCAAACAAGTAATATAATGATAAGAAATATCGTTCCCACGGAGATTGGAATACTAGAAAATATTGTAAAAATTAACTATTAAAATCAATGTTTTGTGTTTTTGTTTATTAAAATAAAATAAAATAAAATAAATAATACGAGAGAACAAGAGTGAAAACACTGAAATAACGTTCAACAAGAAGGATATCACAAATCACAGATAGATAAATCAGTTAGGATTGCAAATATGACAAGTGATGTAGACAAACTGCTTTGCTGCAGCTTTGCTGTAGCAATGCTGTAGCAAAGTATACCAGTAACTAGAATTACAAAAATTCACAAAGGATTCTTCCGAATCTGCAATGTTTATATGATCTATGATTCAATGAAACATATTCCTATGCAAAACTGAATCTAAGAGCAACGTTTATGCACAAATTCTCTTGAGTTATGTGAAATAATTATATATTCCTATATCAATTTCTTCACACTATTCTAGCTTTATCCA
This sequence comes from Elaeagnus macrophylla, assembly GCA_029378325.1. NCBI lineage: Eukaryota > Viridiplantae > Streptophyta > Magnoliopsida > Rosales > Elaeagnaceae > Elaeagnus > Elaeagnus macrophylla. The sequence goes on along the minus strand of CM055650.1, from coordinate 21,810,853 downwards.
ACTTAAAATTAACCTTTCCAGATTCAATTTCAGTCTAATATCATATCAATTGTTGATCAAGCAATCAATAAGAATAAATCAATAAATCAAGCGTAGAATAACTAGCATCCTTTACCAAGCAAAGCACAGTTTTATGAAATTAAGGCACAAAGTCTACATACACTTGCATATCCACAACCCTAACTGAATGAGAATTTAGCCAAGCATATTTATAAAATTAACCATCAAATTATATATGCTCAAAATCAGATCCATATGGTTTAGAAAATTTAGAAGAATCAAATAATAAAGAATTAATGAAATAAATAAATAAATCCCTTAAATCCACCCTAAACCAATTGGATTATGATCCTTTGTCTCGTTCTTGCTTTCTCTTCAATGAAAGTCCTTGCAAATCAAGCCTCAATTGGTCTCTTTCCAAAGTCAAATTGATGCTCTGTTTTGCCTCTCCTTCCTTGCACCAAATCTGTCCAGAATTTGGGGTTGTTATCTGCTGTGTTTTTCCTCCTTGCTGCTGCGAATTTGTTCTCTGTTTTCTGTTCAGATTTCACGTATGTTTTCCTCCCTTTGTTGCGCCTCCTGCTGCCCAGATTGGTTCCTCATCAGTTCTCTATTTTCTGCCGCAGAATTGCTTACTAATCAGCCCCTGTTTTTGCTCTTTTATATTAGGTTTAATTGGAGACAAACTTTGGTGTGTTAATTTCCAATATTATCCCTCAAAAGGTGAGTTAATGAAAGCCCAAAATTGTCTTTTTGTTGAGAGTCCATATCAGCCTCTGTTTTCTGCGTTGATTTCCTGATGAGATTTTGCTGCAGCAATGCTGTAGCAAAGCTGCAGCAAAGCTGTAGCAAAGTTGTATTTTTGCATTTTCTTTGTTAAATTCTTTATTTCCTGTAAGGGCAATGAAAATATAATGAGTGCACATCAAAATCTAATTCTTTTTGACACATTTCATAATTATTTTGAATTTATTATCAAAGAATTCATTTAAATCACAAAATCCACAAATAGTGTATAAATGATTATAATGTGTGGATATTCCCAAATTAACAAGCAAGTATTTATGAATAAAAGCTAATAATACTCTAATAAATTAGAGTTATCACACACCCTAATCCCTTATGAGATGCATCACTATAGATTACGTACCCATTCAATCCTGATGGAATTGTTAATACTGGAGCTGTTACCAACCTCTGTTTTAGTTCCTTAAAGCTTCTCTCACAATCATCATTCCATTCAAATTTGACATTCTTTCTTGTCAACTTAGTCAGGGAAGTTGCTATCTTGGAAAAACCCTCCACAAATCTTCTGTAGTATCCCGCTAATCCCAAGAAGCTTCTCACTTCTCTAACATTAGTGGGTCTAGGCCAATTGGTCACTGCCTCAATCTTGCTCGGGTCCACCATTATTCCTTCTCCAGAGATAACATGTCCGAGAAATACCACTCTATCTAACCAAAATTCACATTTCTTAAACTTTGCATACAATTGCTTCTCCCTTAGCACTTCGAGCACCTTTCTCAAGTGTTCCTCATGCTCATTTTGACTCTTTGAGTAAACAAGAATATCATCGATGAACACAATTACAAACTTATCTAAATACTCCTTGAAGACTCTGTTCATGAGATCCATAAAGGCTGCAGGAGCATTAGTTAATCCAAAAGGCATGACTAGAAACTCATAGTGCCCATACCTTGTCCTAAAAGCAGTTTTTGACACATCTTCCTTCTTGACCTTCAATTGATGATACCCTGAACGTAGGTCAATCTTGGAAAACACACTTGCACCTCGAAGTTGGTCGAATAAATCTTCTATTCTTGGGAGGGGGTATTTATTCTTCACGGTTACCCGGTTAAGTTCTCTATAGTCGATGCAAAGCCTCATTGTTCCATCTTTCTTCTTCACAAATAAGACCGGCTTAACTCTCTTTCCAAGTTGATAAATTTCCTTATTTTCTCATAAGCTTCTTCCATAGTTCGAGAGGTCAATTTTGTGATCTCTACAAATATATCAGAATTCCTACGAACCCCTTTCTGAAAAGCATGCACAATGATCAAATCAAGATAGTTAAAATTTTTTATTTTCTCCTCCCTAAACCTCTTTGTGTATGCCTCAACGGATTTGCCTGCCCTTGGATAATTGAGAAGGGATGATGAGGCCCCTTTTTTAAAAGCTTGTTACTAGTATAGTTGGTGACAAACATTCTGACGAAGTCAAATAATGACTTCACGCTTTTAGGCTGAAGGTTGCTAAATTATTTCTGTGTAGAGTCGTGTAACATTGCTGCAAAAGACTTGCATAACATTTCTTCTCTTTTCTCACAAGACATGTTGATAGGAGCCAATGTAGTTTTGAAAAGAAGTACGTGAGCAATTGGATCATTAGTTCCTTTATAACTCGAGCATTTTGGCAGCATAAATTTCTCAGGTAGTTTGCTTAATTTGATTTCATTTGAAAAGAGCCACCCGATGAGCTGTTTACATACTTTATTGGCGTCTGATTGTGCCTTCCCAACGCCTTGTTTTTTAACCTATTATTTCAACATTAATACCTTGCTCTATCACATCAATTTTTCTTCAAGGGTGAGACTGACTTGCTCCTTTGAGGTCAATAATTCAGTATTTTTGGCCGCATTTCTCAAGTCCAAAAGGACTCGATTTTGAGCCATTTGATTATGTGACTCCCTTTCATGCTCAGTTGTGATGCATTCAACCTCGTCCTCTCCTTCGTCTCCACCGGCTCCGATGTTTCGTAAAAATTTAGCTCTGGGTTGCTCTCCTAACAATGCTTTTACTTGTTTTCTCCCATGGACCTTTTTCATTTCCATGAGTTGATGCAACAATTCCAGTGTGGGATTTCCATGTTGAACTCTTGTTCCTTCCTTTATTCCTACATTTACTCTTGGTAAACCCGAAACAACCTGTTCATCCTGACCTTCAGGTTTGTTTCTTTCTATAAGTGTAATTCCAATCATCTAAGCTACATGATTTTGACAAGTAACATCAATGATATCTCTCTTAACAAGACTATTTTAGAAATATGATCTGATCTTAATGCTTGAGGGAAGCAAATTAAATTGTTGTAACTTTTTGTCTTGTGCCCCACGATGGGTGCCAAAATTTTGGGAGATAGATCAAGTTCTAGAAAGAGAGTAGAGAGGTAATAGAGAAAGTAATAAATGATATGATTAATGCTGCTAGCTCAATAGCCTTTTATTGAGTATTTATAGGTGTTATGTTTCTAATAGGAATACATTTGTAATCTATATATAAAATAACAACAATAAAGGACGAAGTTGAGTGCTTGGTCGGTTTTTGGATCTTTACAAAAGGCTACCTAATCCTTAATTATTAAAGTGATCGGTAAAATATATGGACAGAGGTGTCACTTGCAACGTATGAGGCATATAGTTTAGAGGTCGATAGTCAAAGACCTCGGCATCACTATAGGTCAATGTCCAATCATAATATATAAAGCATCGTTTTGTATTAATTTTATAAAAAATTCAAAAGGTTACATAATTGAGTTGGTTTTCTAAGTGCAATAGGCAACTTAGAAGATTTAGGTAACTTGATATTACCTGGCATTGAGGTAGGCTCATAAGAAGTCGGACCTACTACTAATTTTGATTCTCTTGATGTCTTAAGTGTAAAGTTCTCTATTTAATGGTTCTGTGAATTAATTTTTTTTCCTTTATTTAATGGTTCCACATCTCCTCCTATGTTCTTGTGTTCTCTAGTGGATGGCAGATTAGAACAAGATGGTACAATAAGTTCAATTTCAAGTTTAGATGGTACAATAGGTGATGCTGGAAAAATAGAGCCAAAGTTCATGCACTGGTCAAAAGAATTATCTTCTCATTTCAAATTATCCCCTTAAAGAGAAGCTTTTAGTAGCATTTTAGGAGTAAGGAGTATTTTCGTAAAATATAACATCAAGACTAATAACTACCCTTTTTTAGATAAATCTGAACATTTATACACCTTTAATTACGGATTTTTGTCTAAAATAGGCATTTTTGTTAAGATAGTTTAAAAAAGGGCAAAATTGTGTTAAAGTTTAAAAATGGGCAAAATTCTATTTACTCTCCCAGTAGCCGGTTTGGTTAGGAAAAGGGCATTAGTTTCCCACCAATTTCTTTCTTCTTCTCCCTCCTTCTCTACGCACTCTCTCTTTTTCTCTTCACTGATTTTCTTCTTTGTTAGCTTTCATGATTCTCGCAAATCAACAAAACCTCTCTAAGTTTCATTCCGTTTAATGTTATATTTTGGTCGTTAGCTTGTAGTTTCAGTATCTTGTTTGGCTGGCTTTTGGTAATATATATGTAATATGTTTAACTGGGCTCTGTTGGATTATGAAGCTTTTGATTTAATGTAATGGTTTCAGTTTTATTCTTTATGCTTCGAGTTGCCGACCTTTATGGTACTGTAATATTTAGCTAGTTTAGTGATCTGATATGTGCTTTTTGTAGCTTTGAATTATTCAAAAGTGTTATATCAACTTTTCAATACATTTCAAGTTTTTTCCTTAGAATTTTAGGGCCTAATTTTTAATTACGGCCTATGGCCTCGCAAATTCTTAAACCGCACCTTATAATTGCTTGAATTATAATACCACTGCATGCTAACTGCCTCACATGAATAAACAAGTAAAAGGCTGATTAAACTTAAGTAATATACTCCAAGATATACCAGATATACCCCAAGATATACCAGATATACTCCCAAATATACCAAATATACCAGATATACCCCAAAATATACCAGATATACCATGAGATATACCAGATATACCCTGAGATATACCAGATATACCTTGAGATATACCAGATATACCCTGAGATATACCAGATATACCAGATATACCCTGAGATATACCAGATATACCTTGAGATATACCCTAAGATATACCAGATATACCAGATATACCATGAGATATACCAGATATACCTTGAGATATACCAGATATACCATGAGATATACCAGATATACCCTGAGATATACCAGATATACCAGATATACCCTGAGATATACCAGATATACCTTGAGATATACCAGATATACCCTGAGATATACCAGATATACCCTGAGATATACCAGATATACCTTGAGATATACCAGATATACCCTGAGATATACCAAATATACCAAATATACCCTGAGATATATCAGATATACCATGAGATATACCAGATATACCAGATATACCATGAGATATACCAGATATACCTTGAGATATACCAGATATACCAGATATACACTGAGATATACCAGATATACCCTGAGATATACCAAATATACCAGATATACCATGAGATATACCAGATATACCCTGAGATATACCAGATATACCCTGAGATATACCATGAGATATACCAGATATACCTTGAGATATACCAGATATACCCTGAGATATACCAGATATATCCTGAGATATACCAGATATACCTGTTTGATATACCACACTATTCATCTTCTTCCTCAACAATGAGATAATGCAGAGCTTCACAATGAGATAGTAATGGTCGAGTGTTTTGTGCATCCTCACTGTTCGTCTTCTTCCTCAACAAAATTTGTGGGGATTCAATAATAGAGAGTGGAGAGGGAGAGGGAGAGTAATGCTCAGAGTCGTGCAAACGTTTGGAACTGTTCGAATTCTTCCAAATTGTTTACAAATAAGTTACCGGCTAGTAAATGAGGTTTTGGGTGGGCGGTTAAAAAAAGCCCATTTTTAAAAAATAACAGAAGTCTGCACTTTTTTAAACTATCTTAAGAATTTTGCCTATTTTAGACAAAATTCCTTTAATTACACTCGAATTGAGAATGAACAAAAGCAAAAGCAAGACAGCTCCACACTTTATATGTTAGAATAATTAGGTGATTTGATGAAACACTTTAGTTAGGTGATTTATTGAAATAATTCTTGAATTTTATAATACATATCTCCAAATCCAAACCCAAACCCAAACCCAAACCCAAACCCTTGATTTTTTTCTCACCTTCACTCCCCCCTCTTATTTATTCACCGATCGATTATTCTTACGCCGATTATTCTACAACCATCATGAATCTTCATCTCTTCATGGACCAATATCCTTAAGATGCCTGAGCTGCGTAACCGACCACGTGTAAACCGAATATCAAATAACCAACTTGACCCGACCCTAACCCAATTACCCAACAACCCAATAGACAATCTATACGGACTCGCCAGGGGAGGGCCGCCGCAACTCAGAACCGGAGGAACGATACAGAGAAGAAAGTGATCGGTGTCGGAAAGAAGAAGAACACGAGAAAGCGTTGTCCAATTGTCCAAACGCGGTCGTGTAAGGCCCACGAAGGAGAACACAGATACCAAGAGTTATATTAGAGCTTTGAGAGAAGGGGTTAGTGAGATAGACATGGATGAGTACAATAGCGGTGATCGTAGCGTCGATAAGGGTCCTGGTGTTGAGGATGAGGCTAGCACCGCTTCTCTTCCCGATAAGGTCGATTTTCATTCAACTTTATGTTTTGTTATTTGGTTTTATTAAAAATTGAGACTTTTCATTTGGTTGATGACAAAACCTTGAGGAAGATGAAAATGGTAGGATAGATGAAATGCGAGATAATTTTATGTGTTATTTTTTGGGTTGTCATTTGTTCATACCTTTGCTTATATATTTTTCATTCGCTTGGTGTTACTTATAAATATTTATGAAGTCTGGTTCTGATGTTTTATTTTATCGTGAATAAAAGGAGTTTGTTACTTGCTGGCTTGATAACGTCGGTGTTAAGTTCTCTGTTCATGGTTTCGAACATTAAAAACTGAGGAGCTAAAGAGCAATGCAGTTTGCTTCTACACTTTCAATTATGTTTGTGAATCCTTTCGTTGCTGTAGCTGAATACTGCCTCGGTTAATAAATGTATTGTTTTCGTTTAAGTACTTATTACCTCTTTTGTTTTCCTCAATCCTGACCACAGGTGCAGGTTGGTGGCTCCCCAGTATACAAAATAGACAGGAAACTAGGGAAGGGAGGTTTTGGACAAGTTTATGTTGGTCGGCGTACTGGTTATTTTAGTTTAAGTGACACTGGAGCGGTAGAGGTTCGACTGTTATTTTGGGTGTATTTATCAATCACCGTACTTAATATTGTGCTTTTAAAAAAAAAATTGTGTTCTTAATCTTAGGTGGCCTTAAAATTTGAGCATCGGAGTAGCAAAGGATGTAATTATGGACCACCTTACGAATGGAACGTTTACAAGTAAGTCTTTAATCTATTATTATCTTCATATAAATCAGTAATCTATGATTCTATTATGATGCCATCAGGTTTCTTTTTTATAGATCCATTTTTCATCATTATAGTCTAATTGATTTAAATGTTACGTTTGGTGCTATGCAGTGTTCTTGGGGGCAGTCATGGGGTGCCTCGTGTTCATTACAAGGGAAGACAGGGTGAATATTATGTCATGGTATGAGTTGTTTAATTTAGTAGATGATGTATGGTTTCGTGGCGTTTTCTATTTTGTGTGATCTAGCACAATATTAAAAGTGAATTCTGTTATGATGCAGGTTATGGATATGCTTGGACCTAGTCTTTGGGACTTGTGGAATAACGATTCACACATGTAAGTTTTCCGATGCACTAGAATGAACTACCATAAGGGGTTATATAATGTAGCCTTCTTAAGATTGGTAGTAATGGTCATTGAATGATTATTGCCTTTCGACTTCAGGATGTCAAATGAGATGGTGGCGTGTATTGCCATCGAGGCCATATCCATATTGGAGAAGATGCACTCTAAAGGGTATATATATATATATATATATATATTTTTTTTAATTCATTCTTATTGCATTTATCTACTCTTTTGGATGGAGATTGAATTTTTTTTTTTTTAGCATAGCCTACTAACTTTATGGTGGTAGTATTCCACCTTTGCAAGGGTAATGGAGCAAATTTCAAATTTCATATTAGATTCCATGACATTGGGTATCTGCGTTATTTTTAAAATCAATGCCTTTAGTTTTTACCTCCTTGCACTTTGTTGTGTTCTCTTCATTTTGGACGTTTTATCTGGAGCGTTTTCAATTTAAGGGTCAACAAGCAGTGCTTGAGCTACCATTCCCCTTCCCTAACCATACATTATCCTTGGACAAGAATATGTTGCCACTTGCCAGTTCATTGGATAAATGAACCATATCTGAAATAACATGCACTAATTTAAGAGCGTCATTATGTCAACATGTTTGGTTCTTATTTTTTGCTGCTTTGTTTGTGGAAGATTTGTGCATGGAGATGTAAAGCCTGAGAACTTTTTGCTTGGTCCCCCAGGAACTCCAGAAGAAAAAAAGCTTTTTCTTGTTGACCTTGGATTAGGTATGTTGACGAAGTATCGTGCTTTTATCAGAGCTGCTATTACTTTTGGAATCTAATTGCCTGTTGCCTATCTTCATAACCTGCAGCAACATGCTGGAGACATAGTGCAACTGGCCTGCACGTTGATTACGATCAACGCCCAGATGTTTTTAGGTAACTTTTTATACTTACTTGAGTTCTGACTGCTTTATCTTTTAAAGAACATTGCTAATTTGTGAATGGACATTTTTTTGTTTTTTTTGTTTCAGGGGAACAGTTCGGTATGCTAGTGTGCATGCCCATCTTGGTAGAACTAGTAGCAGGCGAGATGATCTGGAGTCTCTTGCTTATACGCTCATATTTCTTCTTCGTGGCCGCTTGCCTTGGCAAGGATATCAGGTTTAAGATTTTGAAAAATAATTATGGTTATGTATTATGTATAAAAATATGCAGCCCTAACTTTTTTTTATTAGGGAGAAAATAAGGGTTTCCTTGTCTGCAAGAAAAAAATGGCTACTTCCCCAGAAACTCTGTGCTCTTTTTGTCCTCGACCTTTCCGACAGTTGGTAGAATATGTGGTGAATTTGAAATTCGATGAAGAACCCAACTATGCAAAGTATATTTCCCTATTTGATGGGATCGTTGGTCTTAATCCAGATATTAGACCATTAAACACTGAAGGTGCTCAGAAGGTATGTATGATATTCTTTGTTCTAGCCATAGTGGTTCATTTGTGTTGGTTTTTCGGTGAACCTGATTTGAGTTTCATCTGACACTACCATATTTTGTTGTTGAGAAGCTTATATGCCAAGTGGGTCATAAGAGAGGACGGCTGACCATTGAAGCAGAGGATGATGAGCAACCAAACAAGAAGATTCGTATGGGGATGCCTGCAACACAGTGGATTAGTATTTACAATGCTCATTATCCTATGAAGCAAAGGTTCATATTTTTTATTGTACATGATAAAACCTTAAAATGCAAGTTTTGTAAAGGCTAAGTTAATTTACATCTCTCGTAGATATCATTATAATGTTGCTGATATGAGACTCTCTCAACACATTGACAATGGAAATGAAGACGGTTTATTTATCAGTAGTGTTTCCTCTTGTTCAAATCTTTGGACTCTTATCATGGATGCTGGCACTGGCTTCAGTGATCAAGTATATGAATTGTCACCATACTTTCTTCATAAGGTTTCTTGCCTTTCTTCACGGTTTCAATTTTCACCAAGTTACATATGTCTCTATTATTGGTACTTAGAGGATTTAAAGGAATGAAGGTCATGTTTTCCCCCTTTTTTGGTTAAGGAATGGATCTTGGAACAGTGGGAGAAGAATTACTATATTAGTGCAATAGCAGGAGCTAATAACGGAAATGCATTAGTTGTAATGTCTAAAGGTTAGTTAAAGTATTTCCAGATTAAAGGAAACAGAGTTTTTTCCTGTCCTTGTTTGTTCTTCCTCCCATGCGTAATTTGCTTTGCTCCTGCTTCATCTAGGGACCAATTACCGTCAGCAGTCTTATAAAGTGAGTGATTCCTTTCCTTTCAAGTGGATAAATAAAAAGTGGCAGGAGGGATTTTATGTTACATCCATGGCCACAGCGGGAAGTAGGTGGGGTATAGTTATGTCTCGGGGAGCGCCATTCTCTGACCAGGTATATTTGAGATGTATGAGTGTTGGTTTGAATTCCATTTGGTTGCTCAAAATGAAAAGTTCCAATATTTTTCTTCAACAATTTCAGGTAGTAGAGCTAGATTTTCTTTATCCTAGTGAGGGTATTCACCGAAGATGGGATAGTGGTTATAGAATCACATCAATTGCAGCAACTTCGGACCAGGCTGCGTTTGTTCTTAGTGTGCCTAGGAGAAAACTCGCTGATGAAACTCAAGAGACTCTTCGAACATCTGCTTTCCCTAGTACACATGTCAAGGTGATTTAGTAATTCAATCATTCTCCCTGCTTGTATTTGTATCTCTGTCTCATTTTGAAAATTTAAATTTCTTTGCGGTGTTGTTGCAGGAAAAATGGGCGAAGAACCTCTATATCGCATCTATTTGTTATGGCCGAACAGTCTCATAAGTTCTAAAATTATTGGTTTTATTGACATGAGTTTAACCTTTAACCCATTTGACCATTGAGCCTGCTTTGCACCTCAGTTATTGCTTCTTGGAATGCAAAGCTTGTCATAGAAATTCTTACCAGCTGTGGCATAAGGTGGATGATGTATGCTAAAATATTCTTAACAGCCATCATCACATCTCATCTGTTACAAGCACTTGCGCACTGTCTTTCAATTGTGTAGAAGTTTTCATGAACTAGGGCATTTATTTTGTCGTGTTGAAAAGTCTCTTTATTAGTCTCCCTGTTGAAGGCACGTGTACAGGTCCTATTTAATGAAGTGCTGCTGATAGTTGCTGTTGGATTCTGGTTCACATTTTCAGCCATTGAGCATGTACTTAGCTCCAGTTTATGGATAGAAGATACTTATGGGATGGCTGATTTGACCTTAGAAACAGAAAGCAGCTGTATACTTTGAAGTTGCAGTTTGTAATGTTCCATATTATTTTTATTTTACACACATTCTGCGTAAAATTTCTTCTCCATTTGGTCAACTTGGTGATTATGGTGCATGTTTTTTGTAATATATTGTCTTGTTGTTTGAGTGACGCACATGGAATCAAGTTAAATTAGTTTTTCAACTTCCCATGATTTGCTTTGCCCTTGTAGTTTTTAATTTTCCAAAGATTGTTTAAGATAGCAAATATTATTGCATCTCTGACAGTTGGGCATATACATATTTGTCAGAGATTGATGACCAGTGGATGCTCGTAATGAGGGCATCTGCAAAAACATTACTTTGGATCACTTTACACAAGCTAAGTCTCCTTTTCTTTCGACTATTTGTCAGTTATTGAATATGACATGTTTAGTTGGTTGATTTTGGTTTGAGGTATTGAAGACATGGTGTTTTTATGAGACTCCAGTTCTATTCCATTTGGAAGTTTGTAATATCAAGGAACAAATTATTAGCCCTTCGGTAAGTTTCAGCTGTCTCGTTATCAATCCTGTCCCATTTCTTCAATAGTTTACAGCTAAATTTTCATTGATATACGTTTTGTTTCAACTTCTATCAATGTTTAGGTACTAATAGGCATTATATCTTGCTTAATGATTGGAAGGTAAGCCTTTACTTTTTTCTTGCATTAGTTTTCTAAATCCAGATGTAACAGAATTTTTCAGAGGCAAGTAACATAGAGATATATTATGTTGTGAATATTCTGAATATAAGTTCGATAATAAATATATCAATCCTCTATTGCTCCACTGATAATTCGTTTTACCGGATGAAATTGGAAAATTATCAAAGTCATGATATGCAATTTTCCCCCTCAAAGAAAGTATGCATATCCATTTATTTTATCATTCAATCAGATGAATTATCTTCTAGTTTTTTTCGTTATTTGATGCAGTTTTCTAAACTATTTTGTCAACTTTTCTTTGATATGGTATGGTGTAAGTGCCAATTTATTTTAAATTTTATGGACTAAAGTGTCTCATTTAACAAATGTTAGGTACTAAAGTGTCTCATGTTAATAGCAGTTTGGGGATTAAGGTGTTGAAAATAATAGTTTAAGGATCTATATTTGTACATGACATCTTAAATTGTTAAAATTTATAGATTAAAGTATATCAATTGAAAGTATAGAGACTAACTAACGTATGCTATCATGGGGTACTTTTTCCTTTAATCAAATTTTGGGTGGAAAAGGGTCCAGTAGGAAGAATATCATTTAGTAATCCATCCAATCTTTAATAAACCCTATTTGTTGCATTTTTATATATCGTGTTTTACTCTTTTCAATTCACACCAATCCCAAAAGTATCAATCATTTTATGAAGTATTGCTCATAATAAAATTTTTGTTTTTGGGGGTTCAAATATGAGAGAGAAATTGATTAAAAAGAAACCATAAACAATACAAGCTTAAGAACCCAACCACCTAAAACAAAGACTCACAAACCAACGTCGATTCCATCTTCAATAAGCCAAAGGCTGCTTAAGGAGATCGTAGTCTAGAATTTTTAGCATAAAAGTTTGTAGACGATGCACGTTAATATATTCATACCTTAAGAGCGTTATCTAGCATGAAATGGGAAAGTGAACCAAATTTAAAACTATATACGAACATATCTACAAAAATAATCCAAACAATAAAAAGAAAAAGAAAGAGAAAAAACAGCCAAATTGAACAAGCTATGCAACAAAACCACACAAAATTACCAGTCTAAATACAAGAAAACTATTCAAAATATATCGAGCTCTCTCTCGCCTAAAACAGTAAAATCAACAGCTCCCTCTACTCATCCAACAAGACCAGCAAAGAAACCATGACTATTAAGCAGACTGTTGAAGGTAATGACATCAAGAAGCCCCTACTAGATCAAATCTAGAGATGAGTTAAATTGAAAAGTAGCGACTAGCACAAGATTGAAAAAGTAAATTTGAACCCTCAGAGAATCATTGACAGAGAAATCGAAATTAATATACTCAAAGAACCAGTGATTAAAGCTATTATTGCTTGCTTGTAAACTGAAATTTCAAGCACGAGCCATCATCTTGATGTTCAAATAATTTGTGGCCAAGATGAGATCAAAGAGAGTGGCTTGGTCAACATTGACAAAGTCTTAGTCCCAGGCTTTGAGTTAGTTGCTAACGGAGGAGGTCCATTCATCGGACTTGGGGGGGTATCGACATGCTTCTTGCAGTACTCGATGACCTTTGACAAGATCTTGCTAGTAATGTTAAGGAGTGGAGTTCCATTGTTAGCACAATCGTCTCCAAGCATGTGCTTGATCATTTGGGATTTCAGAGCCACTGCCTCGTCAACCTCAAAGTTCGACCATCGGAGCTCTTCAAGGTTACTTCCTTCCTAACGACATTGTTTGAGCGATGCAGATAGATTTTGCTTGACAGAGAGACATAGAAAGGGTTACATTACTTGATGTAAATCGTGAGTATTTCTAAAACTTAACACGTAATTAAATTCTAAGAAAAAAGCTCTTCAAGAACACAATAAAACACAGTGGACAAAAAAGCTACGTAGCTTCTTTTTTTTTTCCCTAAATCAAAACCCTTTTGCATTAAAAGTACAGGGAAAAAGAAAAAGAAAAAAACAAAGCTCAAGATGGATCAATCAAATACATCAAAAGAGAAGAGATCAGTCATATACACATGCCAAAGAGAGAGAGATATCAAAAATACTTTTAAAGAATGGATGAATCCTTCAATCTCATTCATAAAAACACGCTAGTAACGAAGAATAAATGAAATTTTATTTTAAAATAGAGAAAAATGTCACAAAAATTTATTTGTGTTATTTAGTCTGTCTCATAATTTAAAAAATGTGTTATTTAACTTCATATTTTTGCAAAAAATAAAAGGCCAACTAAGGACAACTTATGTTATTTTAATATTTTTTATTAAAATATTATTATTTTTTGTCAAGTAATTAAATGCGATTAAAACACAAGATTTTAATAATGATAAAGTCATAATTAATATGAAAAAAATACAAAATATTTATTTTTAATATTGGTTAATTACCACCATTTTATTTTAATGTTTTATTAAAATATATATTTAAATAACTTTCTATTTGACTTTTATTATTCATTTTTTCTTAAACAATTTCATATTAAATTTTATTTTTATTGTTATTAAAAACTCATTTTTTAGTCGCATTTAATCATTTGATATAAAATAATAATTTTAATAAAATGATCATTAAAATAATATAAGTTGTTTTTAATTGGACCTTTTTACAAAGCTAATAGATTAAATGACATCGTTTTTAATTTAAGGGTCTAAACCACACAAATAATCTAACATAAAAGACTTTTTTTTGGCACCTTTTTCTTTAAAATAAAGCAAAAATTACTAAAAAAATCCTTTAGGTTTTCAAAAACATCCCTCAATTTTAGAAAATATGCAATCATATTCTCTTAGTTATTGTATTATTATAAAATCCTCCCTATATTTCTTGACTTATACTGATTTTAAAAATTTTAAAAAATATTTAAAATATTTTAAAATAGTGATAACAAGGGTTGTGATTGTTATCTTTCAAACACATGGGTTTTTCTTTTTGTCGTTTCATAAAACCTAAATAAATATATTTGTAATTAACTATAAAATAAATAACATTATAATTTTGTCATTTTTAAACAACGGAGAGACTAATGGCAGGTGAGTAATATTTTTTGATTTTTTAAATTCCATGACATAATCTCTTATTTTTAACTCTTTAAAAAAAATATTTATTTTTTTTACAATTTAAATTAATATATATTTTTTAATATTATAAGAAAATAAACATATTTATTTTTACTACGGAGGATTAAAAGTAAAAGTAAATAATTGAATATTTTATATACTAAAATAATTTTTTTTAGGGCACATTTTTTTTTTTTTTTTTAATAAAAGGCCAAACTTAGACACGTAACTGACAATTCATTACTCATTAGTTCTTGATCCTAAAAAACAAATAAAATACTCGAGTCTAAGTGTTATGCTTAAAAGCAATGTTGTCAGTGGAGTGGTGTGGTGTACGGCAAGGTTAAGAACCTTATTGCCACGATAAATATTTACGACAGGACCAGAGTTTTGAATAATATTTCCAAGAAATTAGAAACTTTTCAATAATAAAAAATATAAGTTTATTTATAATTTATATGCTTACAATTAATAAATTTTTTAATATAAAATAAAAAAAATTATAATTTATTAAATATGACATTTTACATACAAATAATAGATTGTCTGTTTTGTTTTGTTGTTCAATAGTCAATAAATTTTATTTTTATTTAAAACAAAATTTTATAATAAATGGTTAATTTTTATAAAATAAAAAATTACATTTTTATGAAAAAATATGAATTTATAAGAAAATGGGTTTTGAGGGATGGATAAGACGACAAGTGTAATTCTCGATCCCCTCCATAAAGACAGTTTTCCTAAAGATTATCTTAATTATCCCCATCAATGAAAAAAATAGATCTCCTCCCTCTACTGTTACCCTCCAGCAAAAAAAAATAAAAATTTGATATCACTACTCAGAGGGACTTTGTTTTTATGGACATTTTTAGTCTTGTTAGTAAAACTAAAGGCACTGGAATATCAAATTGTAAACGATAGATCAATGAGGCACTAACATTGAAACCTCATTAGTCACCTTGTTTGTCAAACTTTTCTTCCAACATCCACATTCTCATACTAACGAGACTGAAATCTAATGTTTTTTTACATTTAAGAGATGAACTCTCTCAACCGTAACCGAATGCAATTCACACAAAATTAGCCTCTCATATGTATGGTGATTCTTCATGTGCATCACGACCCAAATACTTCATGACATATAGTTTTGTATACTTGTTTTTTTTTTTTTTTACTTGCCTAATCTCAACCTTATACTCCTTGTCCAACATGGAAAATACTGTTCAACTCAAGTACATTACATTTCAAGCTAACTCATCAGTCGTCATATGCAATGGATTAAAAAGTGCACAGTTGATATTCCAAAAAAATAACAAATAAAACAAAAACAAGTCATCAAAACACCAAAGTGTCCTTGACGAGTGACACAAAAATTGCACTCGTTTTAATTTCTTTGTACAAGAATGCTTCCAAGCAGGTTTCTTCAATGACTCTTCAATCCAGGACAAAACAACCGGACCGAAGATATAATTATCATACCTCCTCCACATTAGAGTTTTTGTGTGCATTTAAATCCCTATGCGTGCTCCACTTACCAAACAAAATGCACGCAGGTTAATAAATCCTAGTCCCCCACCCAATTCAAACTGAAAAAAGCAAATATACTGTTTATGGCTTAATAAATTCATGTACTTACGTAAGATCCGTACTACGTTGGTCTGTAACATAATCTTCTCAAACGGACTCTTTCCTGAAAGAAAAGAGATGTACAGTGAACCTTTTCTTTTTCATTTTTTTCTTTGGACAATTAGTACTGCATGATCTTGGTATGGGTAACATCTCGTTGCCTTCTATGTCATAAGAAAGAAAATCTCACCATGTGGAAGAAAATTTTAGTTACCTCATTGTTGTCATGATCGTAACGAATTAAAAACAGACACCTGCAGCCCCTTATATCATGCATTTTTCTTTGGATTTCTAAAACATGAGCATCGTAGTAGATTGCCTGATCCCGCCTCTCCTAATAACAAACAAAGATCCACATATTAGATGTCAATGTAGAAACCTGAAATAATTTTTGGGTCAATCCAAAACAGAATCTCAACAAACCTGGAAACAGAGGACATGTTCTCCAACCTTGACCTTAGAACATTCTGAATGCTCAAAAGGAATGGAGCGTTCTCGTACTGCTGCTTTAATATTCACCCATTCATCCTCTTCGGCACCAAAGCCAACAAATCTAACATGAACTTCCTTTAACAGGTTATAAAATTTGTCAAATAAACTTCTGTAATAATTTTCAAATTTGGCTCCAACAGAGCAGCATATCCGCACAAAATTATCATGCTTTATTGATGACTTGTTATGTACCAACAAGTCACTTATTTTCCCCCTTTAAATCCCTAAGCATTCTTTTAATAGAAATAGGAATTTAATCAATAAAATACTTACAGCTTCGCCTGAACTTAGAAACCTGTGCGCAAGGAATTTATCAACGTCATACCTAAAAAGCCAGTAAGTATAAGTCCTTACAGTCGTCAATAAAATTCTGGGGCAAAGGACAATACATTTCCCTCTGAGTTTGAGATCTAAAAATCAGACCAGAGAAAATATATACAAAGTTTGATCAGTAGCCACAAACATATACAGCTAAAGACATATATAGCTTCAGAAAAGGATTCCTTGATTCTTTTTTAAAGATTTGGAACATTTAGCCTTCACACTATTCAACCCGACAACAAAAGACAAAGGACATGTGACCTTAAACAAGGAATAATAGGGGTATTTACCATGCTCCATCTGATGATGATCTGGCCTCAAATTCCAAGTCTGACAAGTCAGGAAGTTTGTTCTCTGCATAAATATCAATAAAAACTCTAAATTAGTGAAATCCTCGTTATATTAGACAGCTAAAATAACTCGTTTAGCTCTGTTCATGAAGGGATAAAACTGAATTAGCTCAAATTCGTGGGAGTGACAAGATTACCCAATCTAATATAACATATGAATAAGAAAAACAGAATACCAACATGCTTAGAATAAGCTAAAGAAAGAGAAAATGTCTGTTGATAAACATTTTCATAATCTCATGAGGTTCGTTACGAAAACATCTTAATGGTAAGGTATCAAAATTCAGAACAATGAAAAAAATTATACTATTTATCCAATGTTAATTAGAGGATGTAATGACAGCCACTAACTATGCATCAAACTGTACTTTACAACTCAAATACTATTTTTGTTGGTGTTTCTAATTTTCTTCTGATGTTCAAATGCACAAATGGCATTAAAAATATTGTCTATACTGATAGACTTGACTAGAGCCTAACCAACTATTATCACCACAGCACTATCAATCACAAAGCCCTCAGAAGTTAGGAAGAGAAATACTTGAGGGAGAGAAACTTGTGCATGCATGCAACAAAATATTGAGAAAGCAATGGTGAAATTAGGGATTTGATGATAGAGCTGTGACACTTCCAAATGAGATTGCTTAAGCCAAAATGCTACTATATTATTCACATAATACAGAGCAGCAGGTATTTATGATCTGAACCTTTAGGACCTTCGGAACTTTCAAGTGCCTTATTTTGGTCAGAAATGCTTTTGAATGCTTGCAAATCTTGAAGTCTAGTTTGGAACCAACTTTGCACCTAGTTCATAATGTGTAAAAATACGGGAGGAAAATAGTTTTAGAAGGAAAAAAAAAGCATTTTGGCATAAGAAAATAATAAGCATCATACGCTAAAATTAGATGAAAAATAAATGGAAATAAAAACTAGTAATAAAAAGAGCAAAAACCTCATTCCATTTTACTACTGGTTTCCCTGCACGACCGGCTGACCTACTGTGGATAAACAGCATGTTAAACCATAAATCAGGATCCATAACAATATTTCTTTGGACAAAATGTATCAGCATAATCTTATCGTATCCTAACAGAATTAGTTATATGCCTAAAGCAACAGACTACTCACCTAAAACATCTTGCAATTTGGAGACAAAATTCTCGGCTCAGGACTAGTTCTCGTGGTTCATTTATTAATTTCTCCATTTTTTCGATCTTTTGGAAACCTCAGGGTACAAGAGAATATCAAAAATTAGCATGAATTTAGCATATAAAATATTA
This sequence comes from Elaeagnus macrophylla, assembly GCA_029378325.1. NCBI lineage: Eukaryota > Viridiplantae > Streptophyta > Magnoliopsida > Rosales > Elaeagnaceae > Elaeagnus > Elaeagnus macrophylla. Next base: position 21,792,162 of record CM055650.1, on the reverse strand, counting down.
ATCAATAAGTTATCATTCATTATCTCATTGAAAAGAAGGAAATTGACAAGCAGAACCACGGGATGATAAATCAAACAAAAATGAAAAACACGATTTTTTGATGAATAAATGATGACTATTGATCTCTATGCTTGTGTGCCTAATACGAGAGTCCAGAAACTGAAGAAAGTCCAACCATATTGATCCAAAACCCTAGCGCTTTTTCTTAATTCAAGTTTTGGACTTTGAAATCTTAATTAAAGATCAAGTCAAAAAACAAAGAGGAAAAAATGTGAGAAAGAAATTCAAATTGACGAAAAATGAAATAGTCAAGCAGTCGAATATATTGAATTACCTCAGCCCTTGTAAATCCAGTGAAAACCTCTCTATTTCTTGGACGAAGACGGTCCATGAACACTCTCCGCCCTTTTCTCGAAAATTCCTTAAAATCGAGATTGAATTAGAACTCCCTCACGAACCACTTGGCGCTCTCTGTTATTCTATTGAGAAAACCCTACTTGCTTAAGCTCGCGCCTTTTCTTATTCTGTTTTTAACAAAGAATATATCTATATATATATATATATATATTTTCAAAAATGGCTTCACCAGAGTTTACAAGCTATTGTTACACAACTACGTTACTACAGTCAGTCAGTGTATCAGCTATTAGGAGAATTCTTAATTTTAAAGAGATATAGGCCAATAAAAAATGGAAGATTAATATTCTCAATCATTATTCAATAAAATCCATTACCTTATCTGTGTATAAAACATTGCTCCCTTTTTTATTCCTTTAAAAAAGAAAGAGAAAAATGGAGCGAGACTGTACGACGCAAAATGTTTAATACTTAAGAAAGGAATAAATTTTTTTTTTTGGCTGGAGAAACACTTTTGGTATTCTGAAATTTAGGTTTTTTAACCCCTGTTTTTTAATATTTAGTCACTAATTTTATAAATTCTACTTTTTATTTCTCTATTTTTTTTTAAAAAAATTGATTAAATTTTTTTTAAAAAAAATTGATTAAATTTTTTTTAAAAAAATCAATCCACTTATATTATTATTAAAATAAATCAAATATTAGTCATATTTTTTTTAAATAAGCGCATTTAATCATACTTTTTTTAATATAATTATACTACTTATATACTTTTAATTGAGACTCAAACATTAGATATTTTATATGTCCAACAAAATTATATTTTATTGAGCTACAAACTCATTTGTCAAATTGATCATAATTTAATTTTTAGTTTCATTTTTTTTTCTATTCACAAGCAAACATTAATAATGCCCCAAAATTCATAATTTTATACCTTTGAAGCAAAATTATAGATTAAATCGTACGACCAATATTAAGAAAAAAAATTTAGGAGAGTAAAGTTCTAATGTTTAAAAGTCAGGGGATCACATATTAAAAAACATTAAGAACTAAAGTATAAAATATGTAAAAAAATAGGATATTTAAAGTATTCAGCCTTTTTATATTACAACTTACGAATGCAACGATTCACATGATATTATATAATTATCTTCCTGTTAGTAGTAATTAGCTTATCATCATTTATCTCAATTTTATATCTAATAAATAATTAACGCATCATTTTATACGTACAATAATTTAATACATATAATATTATTTAAGATAAATTTTAATACATGCTAAACTTTAAAATCATTATTATCAATATTTATTTATTTTTGATAATTATTATTATTACTATCAATATTATTATTATTTAGTAATTACAATTTTAAGTATTTTGGGTTCAAATGGGCTTGCAACTTTAGGTAAGTTAAACATTGATTCAATAATTTTTAAAATAAGCTAACTTAGTTCAATTAAAAAAAATTTCAATTAAATCTAAATTTTAAAAAATTTATGTTCTTTTAGGGATAAAATAATAATCCTTAAAATACAAAAAAAAAAAAAAAAAAAAAAAAAAAAAACTCACTATCTACCTTCTCCTCAATTTTAAGTTTTAATTATCTAATTTTTTTCTTTTTCCTAATAAATTATCTAATTTTGTTATATTAGTTATAAAAATAAAATATATTATTTTACAGTACAATATTATCTGTTGTTTCTCCCTTTTTTTTTTATTTGTCTAAATTCTTAACTTTAATTCATCTATTATTTCTCCTTCTTCTTTTACATCAATCTAGTATTAGAGAAAACAAAATTTTATTTTCTTAAACGAAATTTCCTATATAAATTGTTACAAAAAAAAAAAAAATTTGCTTAGAAGAAAAACTATTCTCAATAAAATGAGTGAGAGAAGAAATATAGAGAATTTTTTAACAAGGTTGGGCTTGCAGGTAGGGGTAGGAGTTGGGGATGTGACGAACTCACAGGTGGAGTATGAGGTTGCAATGGAGGTCGGGGTTCCTTAGAGGAGATGGACTGAGTTTTCTTTTCATTTTTTTTTTTCTTTTTTTTTTTAATTATTTTTCAATTTAAAATTTCAAAATATCAAAATTGTCATAAAATTATAACATGTGCTAGATACATATTATTTTGTACCATTTTTTTTTAATTTTATTATAATTAGTGTACTAATATTATTTCAATCATTAAGTTACCAAATCACATCTTTTTAAAAGTTATAATATCATTTCAGCTATTAATCTATTTTTAAATTTTTTAAAAATAATATTTTTTTTTTTGTATTTTTTTTAATATTTCTTATTTCATCCTTAAAAAAATCTAAACCTTTTAAAATTTGAACTAACTACGTTTTAAAATTATATAATTATATTAGTCTATTATAAAAATATAAGACTAACGTATCACTTACTTAAAATTATAGAATTATTTTAACTAAAAACTTAATTTTATTGATATAAAGTGTAATTAAATATATGAGATAGGATCAAGAGACATAATTTATTACCTAAATTTTTACTCCATTAGTTTTCAAGAGTTGAAATTTATGACAATATTTCTCTTATTTGTCCTCTCTCGCCTACTCTTTTTAAATCTCAACCATTAAGAGATTGAAATGTAAAAAATTAGGTAGTAAATATGGCAACTGATCATATCCCTAAATATATCTTTTCACTATTATATAAATGCGAATACACAGCCAATAAATTTTGGATAATTTTATCTAACAATTTATTTTAATTACAAATAAGTATATATATATTTGTTAATATAAATAGATAATTATACTTTTAATAGAGTTAAAATTCTTCTTTTAATATAGTTTTATATCTTTTACGTCTCTTATCAGTCATGAAAATCAAGATACTCTATTTTTTAAGTCTCTTATCAGTCATGAAAATCAAGATTAAAAATTTATCATTTAACTTATTATGTAATTTGTTTATTTATAATATCAAATATAACAAAATTGCTTAATTTTATTTGCAAAATTTCATTCAATTTGTTCATTCAAATTTCTTTTACTTTACAAAATCATTTTTATCTCATACCCCAAAACATTTCTATTTTAGAAAAAAAAAAAAAAAAAATTACCCTAAAATTATTTTTTGCCAACTCCATTTTTTCAAAATTACTTTTACCTTAGAGGTCAAAATAATTTTATTTTATTTTTTGTTTCATTAAACACCAAAATGACCAACTTATCCCTTTAAAAAGAGTCATGTGAATTGCTTGTAAAAAAAAACTGTCAATTATTTTTTGATAAGAAGAGATTAAACTTAAGTGTACTTTTTATAAAGTTACGAAAACTATGATGTACAAGTTAAAAAAAGGATTAAAGTGTATCTTTTAAAATATTAGATGACTTGTTGAGTATAAAATCCCTAAATTAACTTCTTTCATTTTTTGTTTAATTTAATTTCAAAAAATTTAAATAATTAAATTTATCAATTCATCTTTTAATTATTTTAATTAATTTATATATCAATCATTTAATTATATCGAGTTTATGCTATTAATAATTTATATGTATTTTCATAACGAAAACAAGTTAAAAACATGCGATAGTTGTAATTTTCTTATTTATTGATTTTTTTTTTACTTGTTAGTTTTTATTATGTTATTCATAAAAATAATAACAAAGAATTATTTTAAAAGAGCTACAAAGGTTTAAACATTAAATATAACTCATTTTTTATCAAATTATTTTACAGTGTTTTATTCATTAAAATATTAAACTAAAAAATAAAATAAAAATAAAGTAAAATATAATATATATATTATATATATGTGTGTGTGTAATATGCATATGTTTTAAAATTTTAGAAAATAACATTATATCTCCAGCATGTTAACGTGTGTATAATGGTACAATGTTCACACATGATAAATGTTTATAGACATTTATACATATTATAATGTATATAAATGTATGTGAACATTGTACCATTATACACACATTTACATACTCAAGATATATCGTTATTTTCTAAAAATTCAATTAGGCATGTAAATGTAAGTTTAAAACTTAATTGTTAAATGTGTGAGTTATATAATATTATTTAAAATAATAATTATTTTTATCATAATTTAATACATATTATTATATATTTTTTGATTTAAATCAAATGTTTGAATTAAACATCATTAATTATAAAAATGTTAGAAAGGTTATTGTGCTTGAAGCATTCAATATCTTCTAATAGTTTTAAATTATGGATCTAAAAAGTCTAGAGAAGGAGAATATATTATTTTTAATTTTATTAAATTTTAATTATGTAATCAAAACATAATGGTTAGACATACAATTATGTGTAAAAATAAAGTATGAAAAATAAAAAATAACAAACGAGATTTTAGATGAAAATAACTTAGACCACAGTAATGACCTAAGAAAAAAGCCACCAGTCCACCGAATCACCAAACCTGCCCACTATGAAAATTTAATATTTAAATACAAAGTGAGGTCTTAGATTGCTCTCTATATATAAAGTCCTCAATGCACTTTACTTATGAGTCATTGCTCTATCTTCACAGTTTACATAAGATTGGTGCGAACGGATCCGAATTGATGCTTCAATAAACTCAAGTTACAAGAAATACCAAATACATCAACATTAATAATGAAAAATTAGCACAAACAGCACAAGTATAATGCGTATCCAATAACGAATTTAACAATGAATAATCCTAACTAGAATATTCAAAACATATATTGAATAAATCAAATCATCTGGCAAATTCTAGAACAAGTAATTAAGCTTAGGTTCAATAAAAATAATTTTTTAAAATCTCAATGATCAATTATGAAAGAACCTAAGCAAGAAGAAGTTCTATGAACATAAAGATATGAAATAAATAAGTTTAGACCTAAACTAACATGATTATATAAATATTAAGGATTCAATATCAATGACTAATCTAAATTTAAACTAGTTTAGAAATGCAAGATGAAAAGATGAAACTTAGCCTAATATAAAAAATGTGAAATCAGTAAGTGTGCATGGGTCAAAGCCTAGGCGTGTATATATAGGCAATTAAAGATTCTTCATATCGTTTTATGAAAATCTAGGTAGAAGTATGTCACTTAGCTGATGTGGCAAAATATTATTGGCAGTTAGGAACTGAATAGGATTAAAAAAATGCATAAAGAGAATTAAAAAAATCTAGTTCCCTTAGGCAGGATGGTTCTATCCATGATGGGGATCGATCCTTCCCAAAATATTGTTACGTTTATGTATAGGGAAATTGATCTAACTCTTTAAACCCCCTTTTTAAAAAAATATGCAATTCAATAGGATCAAATCAGAATCTGTTTGAGATTAGTCCATAAATAGGGAATTGATCTCTCTTCCTTAAAATGTACATAATTTTAATCTACATATCATAATACATGTGAAGAAAAACATTTTTACCTTAAAATGGAGAGCTTTTGAGGCTTTGACATTGATATAATGTGAAAATATTTGAATTAACCAAGCACATAATCGTATCATTCCTAAAATCTAAATATTACAAAAAATGTATCTGTCTACAAAATTGCCTACTCTTCATGTGCTTCTCATCTTGCTTTAAGAACTTGACAATTCCATTCCCAAAAATTATTGTGCTATAGAAAACAATAAATCTTGTCGAGAAGGTCCAATGCCTTTGAGATGTTAATATGTTTAGAGTCGATCCAAATGAACAAAGTGGTGTGACATTTGTCTACTTTAGAATTTTAGACCTGGGTATCAAATAACACCAAGTTGACTCCTTAAGAAAGCACGTGGGTGGAGAAAAAAGCTAGGCTCATCCAGATAAGAAAATACAGAAATTAATATAAATGGTGAGGTTTCTGATAAATATATAAAAATATTGTTGGTCTTTCTCTTAAAAATTTAATTTGTTTTTCAATATTTTTTAATATGGTATCAAAGTTAAAAGTCGTGCATTCTGACTCTAATAATCCCAATTGTTGAATTGTAAATGTTTAGCCTACATAATACATATAGTAAACACTCAATATAAAAATATTGTTAGTATTTCTCCCACTAGCTTAAGCTTTCAAGAGAATTAGTTTTTTAACATCTTCTAACATGCATATATCAGGTTGAAAAACCATATTAGGTTCCACAATATCAGATGATGTTGAAAAACTAACGCTCCCAACGTATATAAGGTTCTATGGTATGTTCACCATTACATATGATGTTGCATGCATAAAGCCATCGCCACCAAACATGCTATTACAAGGCCGTGCCATAGGCCTAATGACCATATGTTGCTACAAAGATGTAAAATAAAGATGAACGAAGTTACCAATATATTGAAATGATACTACTTGGATTGAGTCGTGGACTAGGTCGCTCTCTTTAAGACGTTTTGTGCCTCTGCCTAAAAATTGTGTAAGCAAATACAGCCTAGTCGTCCCTAGGATAAAACAACCCAGAATCTTTTTGTCTCAGAGCTTCACTACACTTATAAACTCCGAAATGATACACCTTATAAATAATGTTGTTCGAAAACTAAAATATTAATAATGTATTCTGAAAAATATTTTTGAGTTTATGTGTTTCTATATTTTTTTGAGTTTCTGAAAAAGCTCGTAAGTGAGAGCTGAGAGGAGAGAAATTGAGAGAGTTGAGAGCTGATGGTATGTTTGAACTGTGAGCTCAGAGGCTCTATTTATAGCTGAGGGTTGCCACAAAAATCGGGGCCAGTGGATGAGAACGTGCAACATTCATGAAGAAACGGTCTACAAAACGTACAACGCGACGTCCACAAGGAAGCAATCAGGATAGCGTTTCGTAAGACTCGATTTGGAACGGTAAAAAAAATTATAACGGTCACGTCGTGAGTGACGAATAAGAATGGAATTGTTGAAAAAAATAATTTTAATAAATAAATTTTTTATCAAAAAATAAAATGTCACCTTACATACACACACACTCGCGTTTAGCTCGGCACGGCCAGCAGGACGGCAGCAGCGGCACGCGCGTGTGTGGTGGACCCACAATTGTCTAGGTCCTCTCCCCTTCCACAAAAGTTGGTGCCCCTTAGGGCCCAATCCCATTTGTAAATTATTTTCTATATAAATACCTCCTAAGAGATGTATGAAAAATAATGTGGGACTTAACGTTTGGGAGTGAAAATTTTTTGCATTTTTTCTCTTTCCTTTTTATATTAATTCATAATATTTCCAACAATAATCCCCCACTTGAATTTTATATAAAAATAGTTTTCATTGAGCAACCGATCAATCAAAGATATAAGATTGTGCATAATCAGAAGGTGTCTATCGACTTGAACCTTTGCATAGTATTGATGCTTGAGAATATACTAGTGTAACTCGTAGTTTTGAACTCTATCTCTAACAACATTACACACACAACCTTTCCAATGTGTAGTTTGAAAAGTTCGTACTTTGCGGCCATGCTCGTGTATCCTAGTATAGTGAATGCTCTAATAAATTTTTGCCCAAAAATTTCATAAGAAGCGGCCACACTTCCACATTCACATAGGTGAGTCTATCAAGAGTACTCATGTAGCTATGTACTCCACTCACATAGAGTATAGAACTCATTAAGAGTTAATAATTAACTCATTCTTTCTGTCGCTTCAAGACTTCATGCTTTATTTTTTGGGATCTCTAGTTTATAAGTCGGGTTACCATCATGAGTGACTCTTTATTTTAAGGGAATTAGTCCCATTCCTTTTGAGGTTTTGAAAACCTTATCTCTTGCTAATCCTTTCGTCAAAGGATCAGCCAAATTATCTTCAGTACGTACATGATCCACTCTTACAACTCCTGTAAAGAAAAATTCTCTAATAGTACTGTGCTTACGTCGTATTTGTTGTCTCTTGCTGTTGTAATAACGGTTCTAAATCTTTACAATAGTCTCGGTACTATCGCATCAGGACAACTGGTATCGATCTTTCCCATAAAGGGATCTCAGCTAACAGACTTTTAACCAACCTGCTTCTTCACTAGCAGTAGATAGTGCTATCATTTCAAACTTCATCGTAAATTGAGCCAAAAATGTATGTTTTTTAGATTTTCAAGAAACAGTTCCACCAACAATGCTAAATATATAGCCGCTTGTTGCTTTGAAGTCTTCTGAAAGGGTGTTCCAATCAACATCGCTGTATCCTTCTAGAACAGCGGAAACTTCTTATAATGTAATCTAAGGTTCATAGTTCTCGTAAGGTACCTCATGACCCTTTCAATTGCATTCCAATGCTCTATACTAAGTCTACTGGTAAAGTTACGTTGTAGTCCCACAACATAAGCTATGCCTGGCCTAGTGCAATCAGTAGCATAATGTAAACTACCAATGATGCTCGCATACTCAGTCTGTTTAACACCGTCTTTGGTGTTATTGAACAACTTTACACTAGGATCATAAGGGGTACATGCAGGTTTGCAATTAAAGTAATTATATTTCTTTAAGATCTTCTCAATATAATGAGATTAATCTAAAAAAAGGCCCTCTTAGGACCTAGTAATCTTTATACCTAGGATTACACTCGCTTCACCGAGGTTTTTCATGTCAAAGTTAGCACACAGCAAATTTTTCACATTATTTACAACATGAATATTTGACCCAAAAATAAGCAAGTCATCCACATATAAACATATAATAGTACAAATGTCATTTTCTATTTTGTGATAAATGCATTTATCATTTTCATTCATTTTGAATCCATGTGAGATAACTAGATTATCAAAATTTTCATGTCATTGCTTAGGTACTTGTTTTAGACCATAAAGACATGTATCTAGTTTACGTACATTATTTTCTTGACCTAGGACAACAAAGGCCTCAGGTTGGTCCATATAAATCACTTCTTCTAATTCACCATTTAAGAAGGCAGTTTTAACATCCATTTAGTGTACTACTAAATCATGAATAGCAATAAGAGAAAAGAGCACATGTATGAAAGTTATTCTTGCGACGGGTGAAAATGTATCAAAGAAGTCCACATTTTCCCTTTGCCTATACCCTTTGGCTATAAGGCGAGCCTTGTACTTTTCAATAGTACCATCGGGTTTTAATTTCTTCTTTAGTATCCATTTACTTCCTATGGTCTGGCAACCAGGAGGTAAGTCAACTAAATGTCAAGTTCTATTAGACTCCAGAGAGTCCATTTTATTGTTTATGGCTTCTTCTCAAAAGTTGGCATCTAAAGAAGATAAGGCTTCTTAAAGAGTTTGAGAATCTTCCTCTAAGGTATAAGCATAGAAATCAGACCCATAATCCTTAAAGGTTCGAACTCGTTTACTTCTCTTAAGTTCAGTATCTAATTCCTCATTTTGTTCACTAGTTTTGGTAATGGGTAAACTACTAGAAGACGAGCCCCCACTATTCTTCAATTTAAAGGAAAACCTATGTTCATAGAAGTTTGCATCATTTGATTCTATAACAACATGATCATTTAAGTCATAGAATTTATAAGCTTTACTATTCACTGCATATCCTATGAATACACATTCATATGCTCTACTAACAAGTTTATTCCTTTTTAGATCAAGGATCCTAACATAGGCTAAACAACCCCAAGTTTTAAAATAAGTTAAGTTAGGTTTCTTATTTTTCAAAATTTCATATGGTGAAATTTGACTAGTAGATTTAGGCACTCTATTTAGTACATAGCAAACAATTAAAAAAATTTCTCCCCACCAGTGGGAAGCAGCACCAGAGTTTAATAAAATTGCAACAACTGATTCATTAAAAGTTCTATTTTTTCTTTCAGCTTTGCCATTTATTTTAAGATAATAAGATACATTTTTTTCATGAATGATTCCATGAGTTTTATAAAAGTTATTAAAAATATTGGAATCATATTCAGTGCCTCTATCGCTTTGAAATCTTTTTATTTTTCTATTAAGTTGATTTTCAAATTCAATTAAAAATATTTTAAATATGTCAAATGCTTCATTTTTATTTTTCATGAGATATACATAAATGTAATCTGAATAGTCATCAATAAAAGTTATAAAATAGCGTTTTCTATTTCTTGTTAAAATACCGTCAAGTTCACATATATTAGAGTGAATTAAATTTAATGATTCAGATTCTCTAACTACTAATTTATGTGAAGTTTTTATTATTTTAGCTTGACTACAAAAATCATATTTTTTAAAATCATTCAAAGATAATTTCAGAATAAGTTCTAAGTTACTCATGTTCTTCATTATTTGTTTATTAATATGACAAAGTCTAGCATGCCAAATATTAAAAGAACACAACATATAAACAGAAAAGATGCTTTATTAATTTCAAAATTCAATTTAAACATGCTATCAATGGAGTACCATTTCCCAACGAATACATTATTCTTAGTAATTGTATACAAATCAGCCCCTATAGTTTGAGTAAACCCAGCCTTGTTGAGAAGATAGCCGAAAACTAAGTTCTTTCTCATCTCTAGAGTATGCAGGACATCCTTCAAGATGACAGTCTTTCTAGAGGTAAACTTCAATTCCACCTCACCAGTATCAGCAACTTTAGTAGAGTGGGAGTCGCCCAACATCACTTTCTTATCCTCAGACACAGAATAGGACTTGAATATGTCACAATCATAACAAACATGGCGAGACATACCAGTGTCTACCCACCACCCCTCGAATCCACCAACAAAGTTGATTTTAGATATCATAGCAATAAGCTGATCTTCAATAAGGTTCGCCTGCGGGACATAACGATTCCTATTTCGGCAATTCCTGGTTGAATGGCCATGCCTGTTACAACTATAACACATAAATGTGTTATTTCCTAAAGGGGTTGAGGTCAAAGTCCAAGTCCAGGTCTAGGTCCATTCCGTGGAGGATTCCTATTTTTATTATGGTTGTTACGGTTCTAGTTATTATTACGATTCTGAAATTTCATATTTCTTCCTTTAGGTTTCAAAATTATAGAAGATGATTTTTTATTGGTATTGTTGTTTAAGACAACGAGTACTTCATCTTTTTGATCTTGTTTTCGGGCTTCTTCCTCTATACGTAGACAGATTATTAGGCTTTCTAAGGAGAATTCTTTAGTTTTATGTCTAAGAACATTCTTAAAGTCTTTTTATGCAGGGGTAATTTATCTATGATAACAGCAACTTAAAATTGTTCATATAAAACCATACCTTCAGAAGTTATTTCATGTGCTATCTTCTACAGTTCATGTGACTGAACTTCCACAGATTTGTCATCAGTCATCTAGTACTTCAGATATCTGCTGACAACATACTTCTTTGTTCCAGCTTCCTCAGTATCATACTTCTTTTAAAATGCATCCCAAGTTTCCTTAGCTAACTTATCAGAGTTACAGTAGTCATACAAATAATCAACTAAACCATTAAGTATAAAATTCTTACATAGAAAATCATTTTTCATTTAAGTGTTTAAATCCTTAGTTGTAGCTTCAGTAAGAGGATTAGGTAGTGTTGGTTTTTCAATAGTAAGAATAGAGACGACTTTTTTCATGGTTAAGAAAAACAATATTTTTTGTCTCCATCTTTTAAAGTGTAGTCCCTTAAAAAGAAATGATTTGTTGAGATCAGCAGTCAAAATTTTAGTAGACATGGCAGATTAAAAATCGTCTTAAAATTGTTGCTGCAGAGATGTAAAATAAAGAGGAATGAAGTTACCAATATACTGAAATGACATTACTTGTGGGTTGAGTCACGAACTATGTCGCTCTCTTTAAAACGTTTCGCGGCTCTGTCAAAAAATTGTACAAGCAAACACAACCTTATCTTCCCTAGGATATAACAGCCTAAAATCTCTTTCTGTCTCGGAGCTTCACTGTACTGATAAACTCTGGAATGCTACATCTTATAAATAATGTTGCTATGAAACTAAAATATTAATAATGTGTTCTGGAAAATATTTTTGAGTTTATGTGTTTCTGTATTTTTCTAAGTTTCTGACAAAGCTCGTAAGTGAGAGCTGAGATGAGAGAAATTGAGAGAGAGTTGAGAGTTGATGGTGTGTTTGAACTATGAGCTCAGAGGCTCTATTTATAGCTGAGGGTTGTCAGAAAAATCGGGACTAATGGATAAGAACGTGCAACGTTCATGAAGAAACGGTCTACAGAACGTGCAATGCGACGTCCATAAGGAAGCGGTCAGGAGAGTGTTCCGTAAGACTCGGTCTGGAACGGTAAAAAAAAAATTGTAACGGTCACGTCGTGGGTGACGGATAAAAACGAAATTGTTGGAAAAAAATGATTTAAAAAAATAAATTTTTTATCAAAAAATAAATGTCACCTCACACACTCGGACGGCGGCGGAGGCACACACGTGTGGTGGACCCACAATTACTTAGGTCCTCTCCCCTTCTACAAAGTGGGTACCCCTTTGGACCCAATTCCACTTGTAAATTCTTTTTTATATAAAAACCTCCTAAGAGATGTAAAAAAGTAATGTAGGACTTAACATTTAAGAGTGTAAACTTTTTGCATTTTTTCTCTTTCCTTTTTATTTAAATTTATAATATTTCCAACACCATGTGTGCTGTGCACTTTGTGGGAATGAAGATGAGACTAGTCCACCTTCTATTTGGTTGTAGTGTTTGCGTTAAGTCCCCAATTGGCAACTCAAAACTTGATTGATGGAGACTTTAAATTAAGTACCCAAAGTTGGTGAACTTGGTTAATTCTCTGCATGTTATTGAAGCCATTTTATCAATGTTAGTGAT